>JAUZSZ010000114.1:16637431-16649312 GCA_034780575.1 Labeobarbus marequensis | reverse complement strand
GCTAATCATGTTACAGACCTGATGTCAGTTAACTTAATTAGTAGCTAGATGTTCTCCCAGCTGAATCTTTTCAAAATTTCTTGCTTTTTCAGCCCTTTGTTGCCCCCGTGCCAACTAATTTTAGACCTGTAGCAGGCATCAAATTTGAAATGAGCTCATTTAGTGAATAAGTGTAAAATTTCTCCGCTTAAACATTTGTTATATTCTCTATGTTCTATTGCAAATAAAATATTGGCTCATGTGATTTGAAAGTCTTTAATTTTCATTTTATTCAAATTTAAAAAACGTCCCAACATTTCCGGAATTTGGGTTGTACTTATATAAATGATAGTGGTGTTAAATAATCCTGAGAGAGGCAGTGATTTGTTGAGCAGCAGTGAAGTGAAGGATGCAGCACCTGTTCAGGAGGCATTTGTCTCTGGACTCTTTCTGCAGTCAGTCCCAGAACGCTGCTGTGATCTTCACTGCTATCAGAGCTGACCTCCATCTGTTTCACACACTGAGCCACCATCAAACACTGCTCCAGCGTGCTGTAGAACTGAACACAGAGTCACACGTGCTGCTTACAGTCTTCTGGAGCATTCACACTCATTTACTGCTGGACTGCAGGATCTGTTCACTGTTATCTGAGAAGGAGTCTGTCTCCTCACAACAGGCCTCACTCACTGTCATGAGATTTAACTCTTCTCTCAGTAACTTCTTCAGTCTGTCGTGCTGCTATAATAACTCATGTTTCTGCTGGAATAAGAGCGTGACGTCTGCTCTGCACTCATTCAAACACACAGCAGCAGTCTCTGAGGTTGATGTGGGTACCTTGTCCTCCGCTGTCAGAGCGCTGGAGGCTTTACTGAAGCGCTTCTCCTGGACGATTTCTCTCAGAACCCGATGAACGCTCTCCACACGCAGCCAACCCAACCTCTGAGCGTGCAGCTCGCGCTCAGCCTGCAGAACACACACCACAGCTATCATCCTCAACTAAAACTAGAGCTAGCAGAAACATTCTGTTCACTGATATGAAGCTGCAACACAAAATATAAATATTAGATGAGAAATTAGACAATTAGAAATTATGCCTTCACAACTAAATAAGTTTAAGTTGAAACACTATAATTACTAAGTGGAAATAAATAAAAACAAACTGAATTAGCTGAACTGAAGTGAAGTAGTAAAAATAAATGAGTAAAATAAATGTAAATAATTATATCTACATGTTAAAAAAAATGTATTGAAATAATTAGAGACAAACGCAAAAAGCAAAATGACTAAAAAATAACCTAAAATTGTAAAAATATAAATAAATAAAAATGAAATTAGACAAAAAGCTCACTTAAAATATTAAAATACACTATAATAGTATAGAAATACTACTAAAATAACACTGCTTCTCACCAGCTGTTTAATTCACAATTCCTTCGTTCAGATGTAATCTACACACTTACACATTTTGGCACTTATTGTGGTAAAAAAAATCAGCAGAATGTATTTAAATATGACAAAATATGTTAAACAGAGACTATGAAGACTGGTATGCTGGTAGCTGAAAGCATTGTCAAAATATATAATATTTAATACATACACAAAGGATGTTGTGGATATTTTATGAATGATGGGCTATAATATAATACACATTGTTTTTATGAGTGCATAATCATTGAAGAGGCTAAATAGTGATAAACCCTTGCTAGCCTATAAATATTCACTTTCCCTTGTATATTCATGTCTTTTTTAACCCATTTTTACTTTTACGTTTATGCATATGGCAGATGCTATACTCCAAAGTAAGTTACACTACATTCAAGGTAAACACTGTATTTTATCAGTGGGACTCGAACCCATGACTCGGTGTTGCGAGCACACACTCTAGTGTTGGTGGTTGTAAAGTGTGCATGGGTTTGTGGGCTCGGACCTTCTCTCGGTCCCTCCTGAGCTGCTGTGTGAGTCCGGTTCGGTCCACATGCTGCGACAGAGTCGCCAGTAACTTACAGAACTGTGGATTCTGGATCAGATCCTCCTCTGAGACCTGACTCAGAGCAAACCCTGATAAAACTGACACACAGAGAGAGAGAGACTCGTTTATATTCATCACACAATCAGCACCATGCACAAGCACCACCGAGAGGGAAAGAAACATACATCTGTTTTCATCAAAGTACAGAGTTGGAAACAAAGAGTAACAAAAGAAGTTCAAACCTTGTTGATGTAAAGAGTCTCCTTTACCGAGAGACGAGACAAACACTGAATCTGTTCTCCGAGACATCACTGACAGCTGACAGATATCAGCCCCATCCGCGACATATTAAAAGATATAAATGTGATTGATATTTGATTCAGTTTTATCAGAGGAAAGATTTTATATACATCACAACAACTCAGTTACTCACCCGGATGTTTTACAATTAGTGACCGCTCAACTAAGGTTGGAGAGGAATAATAACATAGAATTATTTGTCATTACTGTCGAATTATTCATTATAATGATCAAAGAAAGTCGCGCTGTTGACATCCTCTTTTCGTCTTGATTTCCCGCCAGGACAGCTGATGATCCACTGCGCATGCGCGACTCTCAGCTGATTGGTTCACTGCCTGTAATGACGCCGTTTGAACTCTCAGGTTAAACCAATCAGGTTCAACCATTGACACAATGTATCAAATAAAAGTCCCTTGTTCTAAACCGATGAAGCCAGTTTGTGTTTTGCATGGTTTCCCTCTGCCAGCTAGATCTTTCAGTTCTGTCATCAAAAGTTTGTCTCCATGTTATGTGCATTTATTTAAAACATACTTATGCTTTAATGAAAGGAAAACAATTATGCCCAAACTTTCTGAGTTTGTTTTCTTGATAAAAAAAAAATGTAACAGTAGATATATAAAGCGAATGTTACATTATTCAGTATATACATCCCTAGATGTACATGTTTTGACAGCATTCATTGGAAGGGGGCATGGTTACTCCCTGAAAAATTCTGCATCTCTAATAAAATCAGAGAGGTACATTTTAAGATTTTGCATAATGTTTATCCAACAAACTCCCAAATTGCTTCTTTTTTTGATCTCTCGAACTTATGTGTATTTTGCAAGGTTGAGGAAGAAACTTTACTTCATTTATTCTATTATTGCAATCAGGTTAAATCCCTATGGGAGAACTTAAGTTGTTATTTATCATCTTTTATAAAATGTGATTTAAAATTTTCACTGAAAGACATATTTTTGTATTTTTCTGGTAGTGACCATGCTATCGATCTCGTTGTTAATTGTTTTGTTTTGCATTGTACATTTTTTATTCATAAAACCAAATTTCTCAATGCCTTACCTAGATTTGATGTCTTTCTTGCAGAGATGTTGCTTATTGTTACTTCTCTTAAACACACTGATAACAATAAGAATAACAGGGTCATTAAGGCTTATGGCGATATTTTTTGTTCTGACTGATTGTGTTTTTTGTTAGTTTATTTATTTATTATTATTTTTTATTATTATTATCATTCCTTTTTTATTGTATGTCAATGCAGTGCTGTTTCGTGATGTTTTCTTTTATTCTGCAATAAAAAATTTTAAAAAGTCCCGCTTGGTTTATTTCTAACTTTATTCTTCTGGCACTGTAGTTATGTTACAAAGTTATGGTATGACATCTCTGTGTTTATCACAGAATTTTATTTTACATTTTGAAAATGTAGTTTTTGGATATTTTAATTAAGATAGTGTGAATAACGAAGCTTTTGTTATTAATCTATTTATTTTATTAGTTAAGTTTCACATTCATAAGTGTAAATTTTCTAACAGGAAACCCTGTTTCACAGTGTTTTATAAAGAATTGGAAAGCTATTTTTTGTACTAGCCAAAGTAGCACTAATAGAAAGCCAATCAACTGTCCGTTTGTGTTCTTTCTTCAAAATATTCGAGTAATGTAATGGTCATGCATGTTTTTGATTGTATTTTTATTTTATTTTATTTTATTTATTTTAATTAATTAATTTTTTCTCCTTTATTTCCCTGGCTTTATATTGTCTGTTCTGTATATGTCGTTTAAGACATAATAATAATAATAATAATAATAATAATTCTAACTTTATTTATCCGGATCCATAACATTATTTTAGAACACTACGATGAATATGATTCTACTAAAACAATGCTTGTTATCCACAAAGTTAATCAACAACAAACCAATTTTTCTTTCTTTTCAAGAATACCATTTCATCACCTGTTTATCTTCAGTAAATAAGAAAGCAAGCAAGACGACTTCAGTTAAGTTCGTAGGCTACTCTTTTTTTGTCCATCTACTCGTTTTAACTTTTTCATTCTTTAGCAAATTATTGTTAAATCTTTCCCCTCTTTATTCTATTTGGCGTATTGTTGATACATTTCGTGTCATATACAAAACTGTCAACTCTGTATTTTTTGCATTGATATTAAAAATATACACACACAAGCTTTTAGTTTTATAAAACACAATATCTGTTTTCTTGTGTGTCTGCAATTCGCAAAAAAAGTGTATGCTGTTAAGGATGAAACATGAAAAAATAAACTACATTTTCAAAATTCATAGAGCTCATGTCACCTGCTGGTTTCCTGCCGCAAAATATTACACGAATTTACATGTGTTTAACTGAAATCACCAGCAGGGGGAGATATAGTACAAATAATTTCATTTTCTAACTGCCATTCTCTCATATCTTCAACGAATTCGTAGAAAAGAAAGTTTTAAAAAAGGAAAACAAGATTTCAAAAAGTTTTATCGTTTTATTTCATCATCCATAATCCATGCATAATGTGTTTCAAATGCAATAATATTGTTATCTCATAATTACCACTAAGGCCACAAAGGAAATGATTGAACACAGAAAGTTGTTTAATTATATTGAGGTTCAGTTCACTCAGCTGAAATAGTCTATATTAGACTGCATAACTCTTGATCAGAGGGCTTGAGGCTCTTTCTCATTCTCTTTCTGAGAAACTGAGGGAACCCGAAGCTCATTATCTCACTTGACTTATGCAGTCTGTTGATCTAAGGTGAGTAAAAGCCTGGATCAAATCAGTGTGAACGAATGTGTTCACAATCTGTTTGTTCATACTGCAATATTCTTCTACACAGAAACATTCTGATGTAGAAAAAGAAACAGTAAGCGATTC
This sequence comes from Labeobarbus marequensis, assembly GCA_034780575.1. Lineage (NCBI taxonomy): Eukaryota > Metazoa > Chordata > Actinopteri > Cypriniformes > Cyprinidae > Labeobarbus > Labeobarbus marequensis. Next base: position 16,644,185 of record JAUZSZ010000114.1, on the reverse strand, counting down.
TTTACTTATCATGGTTTGCATTACAATATCAAAGACTAAGATTAAAACATCATGTCAATATGCACAATAGACAGCTACAGGTCTTGTGGGATCTGTCATGTTCTCCTTGCCTGCCTAATGTTCAAATGGCTCTCCTCCAGTATGTGTCTGCTTGAGTATTGAATATGCGAGCATGTGCATGATTAATTATTAGATTATGCTGTTCATAATTATAATATCAGTCAATATTTACCCCACCATATGCTGCAGACACACAGGGGTGCCCCTCTCTCCTCATCACAATGGCTTTCACACCAGGAGGAGAGAGCAAGCTAACGTTTGGCAGGTATCTCTCTAATGCTCTTAGCCATCTGCCAATCGCCTGGGCTCTCCCCACAAGAACATAATGTTTCTGATTACTGGGTTAATTTCAACACAGTTTGGCACAGTGGAGACTCTGCAATCTCTTGCTGCACAGTTAGCACGTTTGGCTGCCAGCCATCATGCTGCCAGCCTCCAGCCCGGTGTTGAATAGGTTCGGGTTTAGCCAAAGGGATTGATTCAGAACAGTGGATCCTGGTGAATACTATGATGGTCTATATTTTTACATTCACTGATTTCTTCTCTGCCAGATTTAGGACATCACAGATCGCTTTATGTAACAGATCAAAACGATAGTTTCAGCCCTTTGTCAATGCTGTTTTTCCATTCATGCTCATGTACACATAACTTATCTTGTGTGTTAGTCTTTTGAACTGGGATCTGTATTGCCCTGCTTTTAGTCTCCATAAGCTGTACTGCTGCTTTCTATTTCCACAGCCAGCCTTATGAGTGAATGACCTTGGTGGGTGCATGGGGTGTCAAGTGTAGGAGAGGATAACACAGGGGCTCATGCTTTTTGTGATCAGTCCAGCATTTTTTTTTTCCTTTGAATATCATATCAAAAGCCAGTTCAACTCAATTCATCCACACTTTCTGTTATATGTGTTGAGTTACAGCACTTTTTGGAAGTGTTTTTATTTGTTATTTTTGGAAATAGTTTAAAGAACCTCTGCAGAGAGAAAAAGTAGCCCAAGTATTGTGGGAAAAGTACAGAGGAACCAAATAAATCAAGTTTTGGTTATGATATCCTCTTTTTGAGAAATGTGGTAAGAAGTTTCATTTAGACAATTCTGAACAATACATTTAACAATTCACAATGACAGTTTTCTGTTTTTCTTAATATGATTTTCAGTACACAAGCTTTAGCGCTTATCTCTGTCAAATACGAGTTTTGTAACAAATAATTTAGCTAACACTTGGAATTTTTTAAATGTACAAAAATTGTATTTGTCACAATATGATCTAAAAAGCAATTACAATTCTACAAACAAGATGGCTGTTGTTTACCCCATAAAGCCCAAAATATCACTTCTCTTCAGTTCTTACATGAGGTGAAAATGTCCTATAAAGAACAGCCGATGTACAATATGCAGTTATGATATTGAAACCAGAGGTGCACAATATTATTCGCTGATTATTAATTTAACAATTCTGTCCAAAGTCTGTATTTCTTTATGTCAAGTCTTAATATATAAGCCTTGCTGTTGCTAATAATTTTTTTTTTCTGTTCAATCATGTAAAAGCTGCTTGAAAGAATGCTAAAGAAGTAACAGGTGTGACATTACCGCTGAGATGCTCCTTGTGGGTCAAATCACTATAGCTTTGGCATTCTCTTTTTCTTTTTGTGTAGTTTCTACATTCCCTTTCTCTGGAAAGGGCTCAGGCACTTTCAGTTTAATGACAAAGAGAACTACTTCAAAGGGACACCAGCAAAAATGATTTGAAGAACCTTTCTTTTTTTCCCCCAAACTCTATCCTATACATTCTAGTTCACAGTTTTCTTGCTCTTATGTCTTATGTTTTCAGAGCTGGGTGAATTACCACAGAATTTTCTGTTCTCATGAGTGAGCATGTTGGATTCTGATTTAATTTCTAGGAGTCATCAACTCATTTGAAGCCTCGTGAACTGAAATGTTTCAGCACTAGTGAAAATATTATTTCAGTAAAGGAGAACACTTATACTTTTTCATATTTATTGCAAAACAACTTATAGTGCATGCATGGATTAAACTCATGACCTCTGCATTGCTACAGCAAGTTTTTTGTATTGTATCTACCCAAACAGCCAAATTTCGGTGGTATCCTGGGCCATTCGAGTGACTGGTATTGAGTTCAGTGGTAATTCTGACAGATAGACTTCTCCAAGTATTATAAACCTCCTTTTGGAAATCCAATTTGTTGAATTCCCTCTTGATTTCAAACTGCCCCAGCTCTTTCCACACCCTCAAATCATATCTTGCGCATTATCCATCAACTCTCCCCTAGTCCTTTCTCTAGCATGCTGGTGCCATAACATCCCACCCCATATCCCCAAAACACACATTTGTACAAGCATCCCCAGCTTGGACCTATGATACCCATTTAATCTCCCCATCCAGTAAATATATGGCACGGTGTGAATCAATGTCTTTTATTAATTACCAAAATGTGTATGTTCTCCGAGGGGAGACAAAGGGGTCAGACGTACCTCTTTGGGCCGACAAGCAAATTGGCGAAAAACAAACAAAAAGGTCTCGTAACCAGGCGGAGGGAGTGACTCAGACACAATCAATTCTCCATGAGCTCTCAGTGGAGCTTCGAAAGCCATGGAAACAAAAACAACACTCCCAACTCAGGTTTACAGCTCAAGGACCCGTCCTGTTTATTTTCAACCTCCAAAACCAACCCTATTATTATTCCTGCAGCGGTCGGAGTTGACTTGTAAAATACTCTGTGTGGGAGGGACAGAGAAAGCTTTTTGAGTTCCATCACAACAAAGTTCACTCTAAGGTGACAAAAGCACTCTTTTTTGCATGCCAACACCTGGCCCTTATCTAATGGCCTAATTAGTCTGTAATAAAGGAGACTAATGGGCTCTGTTCATTTAAACTAATGAAGGTGAATCACCTGGCTTTTGGCACCCTATCCCACCCACATTAAGAGTAAATGTGGAGTCCTTCAGTGTAATTACAAATAATAAAAATTCATTTCATGAAGCTTCTGTCAGATATATAATGATTTTAAGTGATGTTTGAATAAACTAAGACAGCTTTGTCGAATTTGGTTTATTTTAAACACCCTTTTCTTTACTTCAAACCTCTTCTCTCTTGGCTCTCTCTTTCATTTTCTGTCCATCTCCTCTTCTGTCCTTTCTTCCGATCTTTTCTCCTCTCCTACAGTGACCGTGTGATTTATGCCTCTCTCCTAGTCTGAGAGTACATAAATACATATAAAGGTTGTAAACTCCCACTATCCATAAAAATGATTAAAGCACCTATTTTGGTTAAATCGGTGCCTGCCCACAACTGTGTTTGATTTTCCACCTAAACCAGAGCCATGCCGTTCTGCTCAAGCTTCCAGGTCTACACACAGACTCATACACACCCTTCTCCTAGGGCAGGAAATGAAAGCCAGAACAGGAATGGGAATAAAAAAATATTTGGATGTCATCTTTTGAAGATGTGTATTTTCTGATATTTAAACCAATAGCTGTCTGAATGGTGCAGGGCTTCCTCTAGCATTAGACTGATTGGAGTGTTCTGTTATTGGTTATTAGAGACAGGTCTGTAGCTACAGGCAAGATCTATGAGATCTTTTACCACTGAAACTGCATACAGATGTTCAGGATCAGAGTGTTACCTTTGTGTGCGTTGTATATGCCTTTTTAAAATAGTGGTCATCTCCGTATGTGCGTCTGAATATGCTTTAACCAGATGCTCTCCAGTCATGCCTCCTTTGGGATGAATGACCTGGCTTAAACCAATGAAACCCATATAAGTGCACAAATTAATTAATTAATACATTAATTTGAATGGATAATTGATATAGACAATGTATATGTATATTTCAAAGCCAAAGTGCCTTATGAATTTAAACATTCTGGTGCCTTATTAAAGATTATTTCATTTTATTATATGGCTCTCTAAAATACTTTACTTTGATTGGTCATTTGAGCCATCTTGTGGTTTGATATATCCTAAAATCTCCCGTCACCAATGATACTGCTGTGACCACTCATCCGGGTAACTGAAAGCGGTGCATGAACAATGGACATTACTGTAATGTTGACAGACGATTGTTGATTGTAAAAGACTATTTGTTTCTAAGACAATAATCATAATGTCTACATAATAAATGGGATTATGTTGCTACAGTCATCTTCTAATAACTGTATCCTATTGTTTATAATTCAAAGAATAATGAATTATTATTATTATTAAATTATATATTTACATTTACTTATTTAGCAGATGCTTTTATCCAAAGTGACCTACAAATGAGGACACTGGAAGCAATCAAATTATATGTAATGTAAATAAAAAAAATAAAATAAAATAAAATAAAATAAATGAGGGTTCTTATAGCTCAAACAGTCGAGCAGAGCAGCCAATGTCAACAATTTTTCAACGAAATATTCCATTGAAAGAGTGTTTAAATCCTCATATTTTAAAAGATTTTTTTATCAGAACTTTTGCATGTAAAACAATGTTACAGAAAATGAAGTATTGCTTAAGAAGGTTCAGTTTTCTCTGGCAAAATCATATGCATACATTCTGGTGAAAGAGAAGTGAGAGAACGCAAGTTTTTTGTTTTTTTTTTGTTCTCTGAGAGAAAAAAAACATGAGCGATGGAGAGAGGGGGCTTCAGGTGTAAAAGCAGTGGGGGGCTTTTGCTTGGCTCATGAAGAATGTCAGCTGGAGTCTTGATGTTAATGTAAAATCCTGGGTGAGTCCTTCAGGCACGCCAATCACCTTCCCTGTTGAGGCAGATCACCAAGGTGAAGATCCAGTATGTTTTATTCCACAAAATAACTGGCTATAAGGACAAAAAACCGATAGGCATGTTCACAGACCTTAAATAACATTGCTGAACTTTTGCTGTCAGTTGTACTTTATGCCCATACTAAAAATATATATACATTTTTTTTCTGCTGTAATTCTTCCCTGCTACATATGAGACTAATTAATGCTCATTAGTATCACCGCTCTAAACTACTAGTTTCTCAGATCAACTTTAAGCTGTCACTAAACATGTATGTCTCTTTGTGCTAATATTAGAGAACATTTAGAGTGGTCACCACACCTCACCCCCTTCTGTATTAATGCCATTGTGGGTAAGGGTTAAACACCAGGATAAGGAGGCTACTGTTGCTGGCTAACATGCCCAGTTGGAGTTTCTGTGACCTGGGGTGCAAATCTGTCTTAACTAGGTCCTCTCCAGAGAGCCAAAGATGCAGGCTGGCAGATCCATCATTACGGGGGGTTGTGTGTCTGTCCACAGTGCAGATTATGTTTGAAAAGCAAGCCTGAGTGAGGAGAATGTAAAGAAACAAAAAGAAATGAAGAACAGAAGGAAAATTCTGATGTTTTTGGATGTTATACCTTATACATTATTACATTTTTATAATTCTTTTATTGTTTAGAAATCTATAATATGATATTTTTAATGGCAAGTCCTCATTGTGACAACTTACGCTGAATAATGTGACTATATTGCAGCATCTTGGACAGGGTTGTAAATTCTAAATGTAAATTCCAATCCAATTCCTTAATTTGAATTGAAGTTGAATTGGGGTTAGCACGCAGGATTAAATTGTGAATTCTAATTTGAATTTTAGAAAGTAGAATAGTTGAAGGTTTTAAAAACTTAATTATTTCATTTAATTTAACAAGTTTATAAACCAAGGTTGAAGATCAATAGGCCATTCTCTTTTGAAATTCAGAACAAATTCCTGTCAGTCTTATTCAAATTCTAATTCCACTTCCTGCGAGGCATGGGCAATTCAATTCATATTCACACTTCTGAATGAATAAATAATAAAGGGAGCCAATTCTTATTCTGAAAGTTGTCTATGTGCCTTTAATAAACTATATATTTTTCCTAGGCAATAACTGTCCAATATTTTTTGGAGCCAAGATTTTATGGTATGCGCCTATCTTGAAAAATATTCTTTGAAGTAAAAATGGTGACAGCCAGCTCCGCTCTCCCATTTACAGTGACAGCTGCCGTTGTATTATGGCAATATTGTTAGTACTGGAACGCCTCGGGCCAGGTGAGAGAAATATTATGTACAGATGAAGGCTAAAACCTGAAACCATCTTTGGCTGTATTCCAGCTCTGCAGTGTTTGTATCCCACCGTTATAACCCCAAAATGTCGTCACCGTTTCAGAAGCCCAATTTCACAAGCACTTTGAATTAACCATAATTAGAATCTTGGCATCTGACCCTTTCGAACACCAGGGATGAGGGTGTGTAAATCAGATTGGTTCTACTGTGATCAGTAACATATGTGAACTGGGAAGAAGATGAATGTGCTCATGCCAGAGTCTGTATCAATGAGCTGTGGTTTATGCGGCCTGTGATCCAGGTTTAGCGTTGTGCCAGTGCCAGGCCTGTGATTGATGTGTAAGATATAAACTGATGTGTTGAGAGGCAAGGGATTTTCTTTCATGCTTGTATGTTTCCAGTTAAAGGTGCAAAGCAAGAGCACAAGTGCTTCCTCCCATTTCCAAGATGATTCCAAACATTTGGTAAGACAATATTTTATGCAGGTAGGGATATGTATTTTATGTTGATGTCCCTGAATATATAAAACACAGAAACCTACCAGCCAGCATGATGGGATTTACCTATGCCCCGCGTATGAGAGTCTGAAACGAGGATGTGAATGTTTTTGTGTGTGTTCACATGCTG
>JAUZSZ010000114.1:16472337-16482535 GCA_034780575.1 Labeobarbus marequensis | reverse complement strand
TAAAATATTACTGAAAATTGATTAGTAATGCCTTACACTACTGCGTTACAGCAAAAAGTAATTCGTTACTGTAATGCGTTACTTTTGTAACGCGTTACTCCCAACACTGCTCATTGTTAATCAGTCTATTTTGTTTAGCTGTTGTTGGTTTTTTGAGTAATACAACAGAAGGCACGAGGGTTCACATACTTTTTCCTGCAACTGTATGTACCTGACATTCAAATCTCACACATGGAGTAGCCACACTTCTCCTTGACTACTAATGGCTCTGAAGCGTTTTCATTACAGATTTGCACAAAACTTTTGCGATATTTTATAAATGTCGATAAAAAAACTAATGCAAAATGGCTGCGTTTCCATTAACTGATATTATGCGACTAAAACTTAATTTTTTTCCTCTCGCGATAAGTCATGGCGATGGATGTTGGTAGGTTTACGTATATCGACGCCATGCACCACACTAGCCGTTATTTTTAATCAAAGGAGACGTATGCGTGTATATTTTGTAAAGCAGTTCGGAGAGCCACTTCTGGGATGCTGAAACTTGCTGCGGCGCAGCTGGTATAAACACAAGCATTGACTAGAGTGGCCGCGATCAGCTCTGGTGACCACGTTGCAGCCGTAATGAGCCACAGATGTGTGCAGGTAATGCAGTTAATGGCAAGGAAAGACCCTTATACTTGAGAGCAGCCACATACTGTATGAGGTGTTTCTTGGAGGTTATAGGACATTAAAGAACGATCATGAGATTTTTACGTACGCCAGGTGTCCTGTAAATGTGAAAAAAACATTTCCATTGCAGTTTTGCAATATATTCCTCTTTCAAATTGCCTGAAAAACCATGTCATGTGAGCATAAAAACATTTTTGCAATATATAGAGTTTTTGCGAAATTGACGTATTTTCAATTCGCAATGTCAGTTTGCGCAATTTGAAGGGTAATGGAAATCCAGCTTCTGTTAGACCTGCAGCACCTGTGCAAATCTCCCATACCTGAGCTACTTTCTCATGTCCCTGTTGCTGTGTTTGTGAGAGAGAGAACGTTTCACCTGACCGGAGAGAGAAGGTTAATAGGTTACCTGTTAACAGGTAATATGTTACCTGTGTGAGAGCTGGACAGAAACCTGTCCAGGTGTTTCCTGCTCATTTTCCATTTGAAAATTAATATAAATTTATATTTAATTAATTTATTTATTATATTAATTAATTTATAATAGTATTATACAAGTTCGATAAGTGTTTCCTTAAAGTTAAACATTTGCTTTGAGAAATAAGACAGTGGCCTATCTTAATTTGTATGCACTATAATGACATTTCAATTAAAGTTGTTAATTTCTTAATGTATGACAGCGTATGATGTGTCATCCATGGCTTTATTATCCGGTTAGCATGTACTGTCAAATCTTCTCTGGCTTGTTATTCATGATGCTTTTACAACAGCCTTTACCAGCATGTTGTTTCTTTTTTTTTTTATGAAATCCATTGTTCATCCATGTAATTATTTGCCTTGTTGCCGTGGTATTCTTTAATTACCGAGCTTCCAATCCTTGTTCTTTTTATTTTGGCTGCTGTTCTTCAGCTCTTCATGCTAGAGATATTTCAGGATGGGAAGTGTCACACATTAAAGATCTTCCCTAACTCTCATATTCTCATTTGCCAGTGCATTGATCCATGTCTATATGTGCGCACACACACACTTCACAGATAAATCATCTATGCCAGAAATCCATGCAACTGGATTCCCTTATATTATAGTACATTAGTCTACTTGCACACCTCTTCAGATATATTTGAACAACATAGTAAATAATTGTATAAAAATTTGTGTACATTTACAACTACTGATAGATAAGTTTTTTTCATGTTTCACAAAACATATGCTTTTGAGGAAAAAAAAGGAGAGCGAGATAAAAGAGGGAGTCATAGAAAATGAAAATGAATACACACATACACTTCTACTCATTTGTAACACTCTCTTCTCTCTCACTCTCAGGCACGCCAGACTCATTTTCTCAGCTCCTCACCTGTCCCTATTGCTCTCGTGGCTACAAGCGTTACACCTCACTGAAAGAACACATTAAATACAGACACGAGAAGAGCGAGGACAACTTCAGCTGCTCTCTCTGCAGCTACACCTTTGCCTACCGAACACAGCTAGACAGACACATGACCGCACACAAAGCTGGCCGAGAACAGGTATTCTGTCCTTATTCTGTAATGTTTGTGAGAAGTTTGATCTAATGACATTTTTTAAATCTAACATGTTCAAAATGGTTTCTAAGGGCTAACTCTGGGAATAAGGTTGCAATTTTAGACTGTTGTGTGTTGAAGTGAAACCCAAAGATTTAAAACCAGACTCAAAATGATTGGATTTAAAACATAAGTAATAATATATCACTCATGCAATATGTAAAGAAAATAACTAATAGCTGTAAAATGTACTGTATACATAAATCTTGTCATTAATGTTGTCATTTTGATACAAAGGGCATATTGTTTAAAATTAAACACACTTTTCAGGAGACTTTTCACTTACAGATAAATGACAGCAGTATTGTTCATCTGATTATAATGCATTCTCTCTTACGTTTTTAGCGGCATGTTACTCAGTCAGGTGGAGGAGGGAATCGAAAGTTTAAATGCACTGAATGTGGCAAAGCCTTCAAGTACAAACACCACCTGAAAGAACACCTGCGCATCCACAGTGGTGAGGATTGCTTGAAATGTGCTATGTTGCTGTATGTGTGTGTTTGCAAGCATGCATATGTGTGTGCATTCGTTCACTTCTTTGTACAAATTTGTAGGGCAATTCAGCATTCAAGTACTTCAAAGTACTTACAGTACTTACTGTCAAAGGCTTCCTAAGAGAGTTTGTCCTTTAAACACTGCACAGTTTTTATAGCCTTTACGGTTTGAAAAAAATAAATATCCTTTTCTGTGTTGTAGTTTCTTTTGAGGACCACCTATGAAGTGTCTGTTTAATTTACTTAAAGAGATTTACCCTCCATTCATCACAAATCTGAACCACACAATGTGTCCTCAACAGTAAAACCTCTTTATATATATATGTGAATTGTTGGTTTTCTCATTTCTTTGTTGTGTGTGTTGTGTAGGAGAAAAGCCTTATGAGTGCTCCAACTGCAAGAAGCGTTTCTCTCATTCCGGTTCTTATAGTTCCCACATCAGCAGTAAGAAGTGCATCGGACTCATCTCAGTAAATGGGCGGCCGCGACCTTCTCCCGCCACCGGAGCTGCCAAGACCCCGCAGTGCTCTTCCCCATCCCTGCCAACCTCTTCCCCCACGGCACGTGTCCAAGTCAGAGACAAACTGGACAATAGTAAACCCCTTCAGGAACAGCTTCCCTTGACACAGATCAAGTCTGAGCCACTGGACTATGAGTACAAGCCTGTGGTGGTGGCTCCATCTGCTAGAGGTGTAAATGGCATATTCCAAGGTGGGGCAGCAGCCCCTCTTCAGGGCGCCGTACAGGCTGTTGTGCTCCCAACAGTGGGTCTGGTATCCCCAATCAGCATCAACCTCGGGGACTTACAGAACGTGCTGAAGGTGGCAGTGGATGGGAATGTCATTAGGCAAGTGCTGGAAAGCACGCAAGCTAAGGGTCAGCAAGCAGGGACGGGAATCGTTGGAGCAGGAGGGGTGGGAATTGCCCAAGCACCCCAGCAAGTCATACAGGCCATTAGTCTTCCCATCTTGGACCAGGATGGCAGTGCTAAGATCTTCATTAATTACAGTCTAGACCCTTCACAGGCCCAAGCGGTCTTTCAAAGTCCAAAGAAGGAACCATTGGGGTTGAACACAGAAGCCTGCAAGGCTCAGAAGCTGCCAGAGGACTTGACAGTCAAGACGAATAGGGACAAAACCACCATCACTGTGGACGAGAAGAGTATTTTACACAATGACACAACACTTAAGCACTGTGGTAAAGATGGACATAGGGTAAACGGGAAAAACCTTGAGGGGAAGATAGACTTGGAGGAAGGACTGTGTCCTGGTCAGCCTCCCCTGAAGAACCTTCTCTCCTTGCTCAAGGCTTACTTTGCCTTAAACAACGAGCCCACCAAGGAGGAGCTGGCAAAGATATCCGAGTCTGTCAGTCTTCCGGCAGAGGTGGTGAAGAAGTGGTTTGAGAAGATGCAGCTGGGACAGATCTCTGTAGATCCCTCCTCACCCTTGGCTGACGATGAGCAGACCACTCCTGGGGATTTGGATGGGACTAGAGGTGCATCACCCCAACCAGAGACGGATAAGCAAATGAAATCAGAGGAGCAAGGAGAGAGGGAATGCTGTAGCCCAGCTGAGGGCGTAGCAGCTGGGGAGAATGGGATCGAGAGTGTCCCTACATCCCCTTCACCACTAAACCTATCGGCCGATGGTCCTGTCCCAGCCAGGACTCTCGAGGAAGGCGAGGGACCTCTCGATCTGTCGCTACCAAAATCTGCTGCTACAGCTGCTGTGGCTAGCGGTCACGTAAACACTGTTTACTCGGCTCAAGAGGAGCCATTGAATTTGACTTGCACAAAGAAGGAACTGCTCAGCAATGCAAGCACCAATGCTGCCATATATGCCAGCCAACCAAGTGCCAATCCCATAAACATCTTGACCACACAGCTGCCCACCTTAGTGGCTATCACTGACCAGGGACAAGCGCAATGTCTTCGTGCACTTACCACCACTAAACAGACCATCCTGATCCCGCAGCTGACTTACAGTTACACCACTACATCCTCCAGCCCAGCAGGGAACGACGCGCCACAGAAGAATGTTATACACGTCAACGGCATCAAGGTGAGGGCCGTGCATAAATGTACCTTTGTACCAAGAATCGGGTATGTGCATAAAAATGTACCTTGGTTATATCAAATCACAATGATCTGCTTTTTCTCATAATGTAGGAGGAGAAAGAGGAGATGGGGTCAGAAGTCACCTCAACATTGGAAGAACAAACAGACTCCGACTCAGGGCTGACGAGAAAGAAGATGAAAAGGACGGAGAGTGGGCTGTACGCCTGTGACCTGTGTGACAAAATCTTCCAGAAGAGCAGCTCATTGCTCCGCCATAAATACGAACACACAGGTGGGATTCTTACACACAAGGGGAAAATAGTAGGCGTAAGGAATTTAGCCAGTTTTTAGATGTTCCTTCATATGTAACTGGCTGGGCATTCATAGAAATATGATTTGAAGTGATATTGAAGGGGAAATTATGACAGAATACATTGTGTTGCAGTAATTTTACCTATTACACAGGGAGCAGAACTGAATTTCAAGTTCCAACCGCTGTTAAATTACACGTGCTGGAGGGTGCGGTGACTTATTTTCCCTTATCCACTGGCCAAATACATTACCTTCTCACACCGAACCCAGGCTGTTGCATCAGTTCTCTGTTAGTAATTTACACTCCTCCCTCTTTTGCTTTAAAAACATGAGAAGCTAGTGAAGCCAAGAGCCGGACACCTCTCACTGTTAAGATACCTGGCCAAAAAGTGAGCAGCACTCATCCAAATGACATCACAGTGCCTTGAACCACAAATTGTGCTGTCTTTTCTCTCTCTCTCTTATTTTTTGTCTGAAGCCACAGTTTATAAACTTCCAGGCCTTGGTGGAACTGGTCTGTCTTGTGCACCACAGCTTGTTTTGATTCATTGTTTGGTCTTATTGTCCATGGCTACAGGATCCTTAAAGATCCAGGGTTGAACACTGGGTGTGGGGGATTTTCTAGTGCTGCATGTAGAGATTACAAGAATGTTTTTTGTGGTTGGGACCCTTTATTAGTTGAGCTGTATGAAACCATACATGTAATTGATGAAAATAAGTCCATTTAATATATCATACTGTGGCGTAATTGTTGATCAACTGACAAACATTTTATCGTAAACTTCCAGTGAATGTGACATAATTTTTAACACGTTAAAGGGATAGTTCACCCAAAAATGAAAATTCTGTCATTGATTATTCACCTTCATGTCATTCCAAACACTTAAAACATTTGTTCATCTTTGGAAAACAAGATATTTTTGATGAAATCCACGAGCTTTCTGATCCTGCATAGACAGCAACGGAAATACCAGGCCCTTTCAAGGCCCAGAAAGGTAGTAAGGACATTGTTAAAATATAATTTTATGAAGCTATGAGAATATTTTTGTGCACAAAGAAAACAAAAATATTGACTTTATTCAACAATTTCTTCTCTTCCGTGTCTGTCTTCAACACACATTCACAAGAGTACCACAACGCATGCGTGTGCATTCCTCTGCTTGCAAACAAGGCGCAGCGCATGCGTGTTCTACGCCAGAACACCTGCTCCTACATCACATGCATGGTAGTTTCATGAACACGTCGAATTTTGACATGGAAGAGAAGAAATTGTTTGATAAAATCACTAGTTATGGTTTCTTTGCACACAAAAGTATTCTCGTACCTTCATAAAATTACAGTTGAACCAAGTTGAACTATTTCTGTTGCTGTCTATGCAGGGTCAGAAAGCTCTCGGATTTCATTAGCGCAATTAGCACCACTCAAACAGAAGTCACTTTGGAACCGAGCAGTGTTGTGTTGGTCAACACGACGAATTTGCAAGACCGTCTTCTACATGGGAAACTATTTCACCCTTATCTGAAACTCCCAACTGCACAGAAAAAAAGCTTAGAAATGATTGTATTTCTCTGTATATTCTAGTAATGAGATAAGTACTCCAAGATAAATATTAATAGAGTGCAACTTCTTCATCTCTCGCAGGAAAGAGGCCTCATGAATGTGGGATCTGCAGCAAGGCCTTCAAACACAAGCACCACCTAATAGAGCATCTGCGACTGCACTCTGGAGAAAAGCCGTACCAGTGCGACAAGTGTGGCAAACGCTTCTCCCACTCTGGCTCCTACTCGCAACACATGAACCACCGATACTCCTACTGTAAGAAAGAGGCTCAAGGCCAAGGGCTAGGCCAGGGAGTTGAGGAAGAGGACAATCCTGGTGAGGAGCAGCCTCAGACGGGCAGCACAGCGACCTCGCCCCCCTCCCACCTGGACTCGGATGAGCGGGGGAGTAGTACCAGAGAGGATGAGAGCGAGGAGGATGAGGAGATGGGCTCGGGGAGATTAGTGGATGAGGATGAGATTCAGGTGGTCAAGATCGGAGAGGAGGGAGATGAAGACGACCAGGGAGCAGATGAAGACCGGGAAGGGGAGGGAGAGAGGATGGAAGGGACCGAACAAGAAGAAGATGGTGACGAGGAAGGTGAGAGTGAGGAAAATGATGGACAAACGCTGAAAGTCGTAGTGATGCAGGATGAATGTGAAGACGGAAACGGAGAGGACGAACGAACGGCAGAGGAGGCCATGGACACAGGAACTCTTGAACACATGAAGGACATAACAGAAAAAGAGAACCCGGCGGACGATAAGAAAAAGATTGAAAATGAAGAAAACACAGCCGATATGAATGGAGACGTGAAGTGAAGCCACAACTGTGTTTTTATGGCCCTTATTCCTTACGACGTTGTTTTACAAAGTTACTAATTTGAAGGAACAAAAATGACGATTTCTCTCTGCAGATGTTTCTCTTTCTTCCTGAGAAAATGACTGTGTGAAGATGAGAATGAAGTGAGGAAGAGAGCGTGACTGCTCTTACGCTGCATTTAAACCCACTACTGTGTATAAACCCCCAGGTGTGCCTGATATATACGAAATAGTTACTTTTTCCACATAAAGACAATTTTCAGTGTTTGAGTATGGTTTGTATAAATGCAAAGTTTAACGAAAAAAAACAAACAAAAACAAAAAAGAAAATGACGCATATACAGACTGAAAGCTATACACGTTTTGGCTAATAATGTTTTATTACTAAAACGCCTTGGGTCAATTTCTTTTATCAGTATTACTAATTTTTTGTCACTCTTGGTTTACCCTCAAAAGCTGTACAGTTGGGAGAGAGAGATTTCTATACGTTTTTATTGCCAATGAACAAAACTCAGTATTTTCTTGCATTTGAAGGAAAAAAAAGTATCCTGTGCACTACCATATTCCTAGTTTACCTATGGAACACCTATGTGGGCCTTGTGTTGTTTAATGTCTACCTTCCAGTATTAACGCCCCTAAGCCACGCTAGCGATCGCTAGCACAACATCTGTCTGTCGTCTCATTTCAAAAAGGACTGTGAGCCTTAAATGTCAAAAGATTGATGTGGTTACGGTGGGAGGGCTTTAATGAATCCCAAAAAGCCAAGACATCAAAACCTTAGTAATCCCAGACAGCTGGTTTAAGACGTAGTCTTCATCATGTTTCAGGTGATCGCCATCAGTCCCTTCCCCACCCATCATCCACCCTTATGCAAAAACATGCATGTTGGAAGTGCCACTGTGCCGAGCAGCACACTCGCGTGGGGCTCATGCTGTCTTTGATTTTGGTAGCAAAATTTTGGACCCCTGCACCTAAACCACTAGTCCTAACTAAAGGACAAGACTGCCTCTTTTTTTTGTTTTGTTTTGATCAATCCAGTAAGGACTACACTGCATCAAGAATTCAGGAAAGACGATCGATGAGCAAAAAGGAGAAAAAAGCAGCTCTTTTTTCAGCCTTGAAGTATTTTTTTCCCCTGTTTGGTGCACTTGTTTCTCTTGTTATCTTTAGCTGCACGACACTTTTTCTTCAGGTAACAAATGTAGGCAGATATGATCAATGAAGAATTCACTTAGTGTTTTTCGTTTCTTTTCGGTCAGCCTTTTTACCTGTCAGTATTAATTTTTGTCTTGTTTGTAATGAAGTTTTTTGTTGTTTGTTTCAGTGAACATTGTGTAATTTTGTTTTGTTTTATTTTTTCAGTAAAGGCAGTATTACCCCTCCCATCCCTCACCATGTATAACTTTACATTTTTAGTTTTAGAGACCTTTTATATTTATGTGTCTTATTTTTGTATTTTCTTTATGGTTATTTATTACACAATGTAGTGTACAATACTGTAGTTTCTATTAATACAATAATATATTTTAGTATGAAGAATAATTTCGAAGATAAATTAAATCAAAGCTGGGGAAGGAACTCTAGCATTTCAAAGTGTTTTAAAACAGAAAAAGTATTATTTTCAAATTTTCAAAATGCATTGTTTGAACACCCCTAAAGTATATGAGCTGTTAGCTTTTTACACGTCACTTTCATGTTATTGTCTCTTACCCCACTATACTTTGAAGCTACTGAAAACTAATTGTATGCTATACACGCATGAGTCCTTGCTGTTGTATCGAAAGATTGTCCTTCACCATGAAACTGTGCTGCCCTTTTAATGAAGCCAAAACATCATCAATGTGTTGTTTTTTATTATTATTTTTGGTTGTGCCAATTTGTAACTCTCTGTCTACATCAAGGCAACAAAGTCTTTTATATGTCCCTGTTTTAACCTTTTTAGTGATAGCTTTTTGTTTGATCGTTTGTTTGTTTTTAAATGACTCCCCATCTCACAATAAAATACTTCAAGAATTCAACACGTACAGCTTTTCTACAATATTTCCATTACATGATATGTAGATCTTTAATTACAAGACCGGAGCATAAATTTCAAAAGATTAGGTTTTTTTAATGAATTTAGTCTCTGTTGCCTACAGAGACATGCACAGTGAACACAATCCCTCAGCTCCAACAAAAACCATTGATTAGGATCAGGTTGCCATGCGGGTTTTTGGATGGAGAGCATGAATTATTAATGCAACAAAACATAAATCTATGATCTGACTGAAGTCTGAAAATGATGTGCTGCATGCTCAGCCCTCTGCTGTATGCAGAATAGACTCACTGTGTTTGTGTGCGTGTCAAACTGCCATAAATAATTTTGTTAAAGCCAAAGCCAGAATATTCTTAAACTCTGTGGCAGCTGGATGTTTAATGCAGTTATAGAAGGACACTCTTCCATTCTCCAAAGCTTAATGTATGGTCTTCTGAACAATCAAACTGGGCACTCAAAATCAGAGTAGCTTTCTCATGACCCTTCTGCCAACTTAGTATTGAACAATCTGGAAATCACACACAAGGTTGGAAATGTGTGCACACAGAATGAAACGAGAGCCCTGTTTCCAGCAGTAGCTGAAAGTTGATGGACTACAGCACAGAAACAAGCCAAGAGTGGAAGCAGAGAACAGAACACCCCCTGGGAAATTTAGTGGATAGCACAATCAAATACAAATAGCCTACATC
>JAUZSZ010000114.1:16374186-16395693 GCA_034780575.1 Labeobarbus marequensis | reverse complement strand
GGTTAGTAAGACTGTCACTCAAGGCTGGCAGTCATGCATATCCTCTGGAACAGAGTAATATCGCGTCCACATCGCAGGCTTTGCGATTAGCAGATCGTAACGTCTCAAATCACAATTGCGATTCGCTTTTGATTAATCGCACAGCCCTACCAGGTAGTTCTCTCTTCAAAAAGTTAGTGGGCAGAGGGGGACATCAAAGAGTTATCTGTTGTGCCAGTGGAATGGCAATCTGCTTGCTGCACGAGGCAGCGTCACCTGTTGCTTGCAGACGCGCCTGTATATTAATCTGCCTAATTTGCAGCACAATTGGCCGATGCCGATTAATTTAAAAATGCCAAAAATCGGCCGATTAATCCTTATATGGACCTTATGTATCTCTGCCCCTTTTAGCGCTGTGCTTTGTCTTCTCTTTGTATTTCCACAGCGTTACGGTAAAGTTATACGAATTTATGAATGAACCGCTTGTTTTAAAATCTTCTTGATCTAGCGATAGTTGTTATGACATCCACTTCAAACATTACAGTGCACATGGTAACTTTTGTTAGCTCTAAAATAAGTAGAGATACTGGAAAGAATGTACGTTCAAAGACAGAATTCTAAAGATAGCTGCACAGTTGTTTCTCTAACCCATAAGGTCTATAGCATGCCAAGATGCATTGTGCAAGATTCGATGTCAGTGATGCGAAATTTCTTTGGTTGTTGCATGACTTACTGAGATTCAGAAAGTTTAAATATATAAGTGCAAATTTCATTTGAGGGCTAAATATAAAGCAAATGATGACATTCAATTTCAATGTTTTCCTTACATGAAACTATTGGATGAATTTAGATGTTATGTGTTTTTTTTTTGGAAGTTTTTATTTTATTTACTTCTGTTATGGCAAAAAAGATCATGGCTTTCAACAAAAGGCAAGACTTCTAACAAAAGATCTGCTTTTGTATTCCACAGAAAGTCATACGGTTTGGAATGACATGAAGGTTAGTAAGCAATGATAAAATTTCCATTTTTAAAAAGATAGTTCACCCAAAAATAGAAATGATGTCATTTGTTTTACATGATGAACAGATTTAGTTTAGACTTCTGTTTAGATGCATAAACAATGATTGATACACATACATGGAGTGCATCACATACGGTAAACATGGAAGCTCTTGTGTACGTCATTTACTAGAACTACTTGGTTCCCGTGAATCACACATGCAGGTTTGATTTATCCCTTTAATTCTTTGTATGTGTGTGTGCAAGTACCAGAGGCCTGCTCATCAGGGTGAGTCATACTGTGGGGCGGCTCTGCCACCTGTGATGGTGAGAGATTAGTTGCATTGTACATAGCAACGCCCTTTTCATGGTTTAAACTCACCTCCATGGCACCCCCCCACCCTCTCTTTTCTTCTCTCACCCTCTCTCTCTCTCTCTCAGAATCTTTCATTTCAATCTCAACCGTGCCACACTGATTTGCTCACCACACAAACAGCCACTGAAAAACTGCGCAACAGCAAACCAAAAAAGCCATGACGAGGGGGAAAATACAATAGCAGCCTGTGTGAGCTTGTTCTTTCAGTACGTGGCTCTCAGGAGCTTCCTGATCGCTGCAGTGGCGGAGCGTGTGTGTGTGTGTAACCGCTTGTGTAACTGGACTCTGGAGGAAGCAGGCAGCCTGACCCAGTTCCAGACTCAGGCAGGCCGAGAGACATCGCTCATCGGACGGATCGGACTTGTTCTCTGGCACCGCTGATCACAGACTCGCTAATAGTCTGACGCTCGGATACAGAGAGACGAGCAGAAGAGGGAGCAAGCGAGTGAAAAAAATGGTCCGCCTCACTTTTTTGTCCTCCTCGCACCGTTTCTTTGAGCTCTGCGGCAGCGGAGGCTTTTCTCTCATTCTGTGTTTCCTGTCAGCCACATAAAATGTCTGACATGTGGCCAGCGTCTAAGAAGGGAAGGTCTCTTTTCAAAGCACGCCTCTTCTTTTAAAGACCACAAGACGCCTTTGAGAGAAACTTGTGCTCGTTTGTTTTGTTTTATTCCTCTTTTTCTCTCGCTCAGCTGCATCCCAGTTGAGTTTCTTTTACTTGAGCAGCGTGTGTCCACCAACTGGGCTCCACCTTTGGCTTGGGTCTATCCTCAAGACCATTGAAGAGGTAAACCACATCTTGTTTTCCATAAATATGCCATGCTTTACAGATTTGAGATCGTACAACCTAAAGACGTGGAGGTAGATGTCTCATGCTGAGCCGGTTACATGAGGGCGGGTTGCACTGTTCTTGTCTTTGTTTAACAGGATGTTTATCAACATCTGCTTGTGTGGTGCAGTCAATCGTGTTATTGTGTCTACAGCTACAGGGTGCTAACTTAACTGATTGAAAGCACAAGTGCCTTTTGGAGCCCCGCGCAAAAAACTATCAAGGACAGACCCGTGCGTATCTTTGGCCGGCGGAACTGAGATTCAAAGTTGCAGGGGATTTTTCCTGCCTGTTCTCTTATTAAATCAGTGGCGCAGATGACATGTGAGCGGCCCAGACAGACGGTGGGTGTCGGACAGAACTGCAGCTGTGCGGAAAGCCCCCTCTTATTTGAGACAGGGATGGATGTTGTGCCTGTTTTTGGGTGGGTGTTGGAACAGGGGTCGTCTGGTGTTTGTTAGGGTGATAGCGGGCAGAGGTGTCTTGTGTTTTGACAGGCCTGTCCGTTCATTCCAGTGAAGTAAGCTGATTATATCGTCCTGTTCTCTCTCTCTGGAGCAAAGCCTGGAGGGGCATTTAATCTGCTTTATCCACTAAGAAGTTTACTGCCTGAAACGGTGTATACATGTGTGTGTTTGAGAGAGGAAGGGGACACTATGACCCATTTGGCAAACAGCTCCTTCAATGCAGCACTGTGCATAGTGCGGCTGTTTCTAATTATGCGTCTCGTATCCAAGAGAGAGAGAGAGGACGAGAGACAGTCTTGTTGCAGAACAGTCATTTTAGGGATAGCTCACTGAAAAATGAAAATGGTCATCCTTTACTCAACATTTTGTGCCAGACCTGTTTGACTGTATTTCTTTAGTGGAACACAAAAGGCAGTGTTTTAAGGAATATCCTGAGTGCTTTTTTCCATACAAGAGGGAGGCTGTCGAGCCACAAGTAGGACAAAATGCACCATAAAAGTGGCCCACACAACTTTAATTTCAGGCTGTTCCTACATAAAGGTAACAGAAGACATGGAAAACAGTGGCGAGAGACAGTACTGCAAAACAGTCATTGTAGAGGAATAGTTCACCCGAAAATGAAATTGGTCATCATTTATTTGACAACATTTTGTTCCAAACATGTATGGACGTGTAGAACAAAAAAGGCAATGTTTTGAGAAATCTGCTGAGTGCTGTTTTCCGTACAAGGAAAGTAGAAAGGGAATGTCAAGCTACAAGTAAGGCAAAATACACCATAAAGTGGCCCATATAATATAAATTTTGGTCTGTTCCTACATAAAGATAACTTCAGAAGACTTGAAAAGCAGTGAGTATTAACTACTTTTATGATGATTTCACACATTACAAAAAGGCTCCATTAGTTAACGCAAGTAAATGCATGAACTAACAATGAGCAACACATTTGTTCCATAATTTATTAACGTTTATTAAAGTTAGTTAATAAAAATACAATTGCCTTGTTAGTATTCTTTCTTTTTTTGTTGTATGGAAAAGAGCTGCTTGAACATTGTTCCATCTCCAGTGTCTTTTCAAACATTGTTCAAATCAAAAAGTCATATTGGTTTGGAACAATATGAAGGTGAGAAATCATGACAGTTTTCCTATTTGAATGAATTGTTCCTGTATTTCCTGTATATTATTCATGCATATCTTTGTTTTGATCAGGTTACTGTTGTTCAGATCGGTTGAAATGATTAATTAAATTGTGTTTCTCTGTTATTGGATGTTATAAAGGAATGTTGGTTGGGTTTCAGTTATTGTGTGTGTGAAGTGGGATGTGTCAGGGGAAAGTGGGAAAGTACCGTTCCTTCTGTTGGGATGTGTTTTTCGCTGCAGTGTGTGGTGGTTTCTCATGAGTCTGGGTTTTCTCAGGACTGCAGAGGGAATATGCCTCTTTCTTTGGAGCAGGACACACACATAGTGCTAGCTTTGTGCCTCTACTTAGAAACACGGTAGACAGGAAGTGGCCATTGAACTAAAGTTGCTTGTTAGAGCCAGCTTGGCCGGGTGTCCCAACCTTCTGCTCAATTTCACTGTTTTATGGGGATGAGGTTCTGCGGTGAGGTTATAAATCTTGTGTACTGCAAAATTACGTGGAATACGGCTCGCTTACTGTCTCTGGGTATGTTTGCAATGTCATACTGCAGCGGTATGCGTATTCTAAGAGTTTACAAATCGCAGTATCAAATATGTATGCATGGAATACCAGAATGTGTATTAAAAATGAACCTAATCCTAATTCTAATCTGACAAATAAGTATTATAAGTAATATAAGTATTTTATTTTGAAGGACTGTTCAGATGATAATGCGGAACAATGTTAATGTCACTTTTAGTAGGCACAGAAGCAGCACACTTGCAGTGCATTTTGAACATAGCCTGAGAACTGAATTAGTAACAGTTGTGATTGAGACATCCTAGGAGGAAACTAGCCTCCTGCAATCACTCCGGGTGTTTATGGAACATTGGATATGGCGTCTTCCTCCACAGCAAGAACTCTGCTGGAGAAACAACAACAACACTGTCTGCGAGCTATATGATGAAACAAGTCTATATCAGTGTCACTGTGTTCATCTCACACTTGCAATGTAGGCAGCTTAGTCATCGATAATGGGAACAGTCTACTGCTCTCAGAGCAGATGAGAGGTTACTGACACCTCAGGACATGACTAACAGCTAACTTAACTAAAGGTCTCAGTATGATGTCATTATGCTGAGTAGGCCAAATGTTACCAGCAGGACACAATGAGTGTTCCAAGCAAGCTCAGGCCTGCTCATATACAAATTGGGAATGTGATGCTATTTGTGGTAGTAATGTGATCGTGAAGAGTGCTTGTGGTAATTTAAGCAGTTTACTGAATAACTGCTGTCTGTTGTGACTGTTTTTGCATTTGAAGATCTTGCAGTTAAAACTGGCAGCACCTTTGCTTACAATTTATTTTAAGGTGATGCTGTTACAGTGGAATTACACAAATAAGTACAAACTAATACTAATTAATTACATGTACTTACTATAGGGATTTGGTTTGGGGGTAGTTGTTCAATTATGTTTATACTACGGGGCCGTTGAATGCTTGAATCTGATTGGCTGTGCAATTATTTTCAGGGAGTGCAATTATTTTCAGGGAAACGCACGGCGAACGTAGTTCCAGGCAGTTCTTGACCGCATTACAGTTCCGTATCACTTCGCCAAATGATTTCGGTTATTTCAAAAGGTCTTACAACAACAAAATAACCAAAACCCACAACGACACTGGCCAAACACATAAATATAGTAAGGAATGGGATAAAAACGACAGATCAGTTCCATGTTTTGCCACAAAATTACGTTTTATTATGTACGTAAAGCACATACATTATTTCTCCCGCTCTCTCTCCCTTACAGACAGACACACACACACACACAGTTTACACAGGGCCAGATTAACACTTTGTTGTACCCTGGGCAACAATATTCAAGGGCCCCATCATCACGACCCCAGGATCACCATAATATGGTCATATATAGAATATATTACTGTAATATACAGTAAATATACTCAATACTTCAAATCCTAACTGTCATCATATTTTGATTTACAAATATTTGAATGCTCATAGAACTACAAATGCACTACTATGTCCCCTATCAAAGACATTCACTCACATATGATGCTATGAAAACAAAACACATCAGCATCTGTATAATCTGGTAAAATTGACCCACTACATTGAGAGGGAGGGAAGTATCCTCCATTTTCACAAAAAATGAATAGATAAGCAACCACTTTCAAACCATCGTTTATTTAACAACACTTATTCCCAATAGAAATGTATGGAATTGATAGAGCTATCACAGAAGACAAGGCAATCAAGTTATTAGTCCAACACAAACAATTTGAAATCTGCCAGTTATCCCTCCACAACAATTTACAGCATTTTCATAAAGCTGGCACCTCAAGGAAAAAATAAAAAATAAAATGCAGTATAACTATTTGATCATAAACATTTTGATCCTAAGCTCATTTAACTTGTTTTAAAATAGAACAACAACATGTTATAGCACAATTAACCAGTTAAACATTTTAGTGCTACATAAATACACTACACAATACTAAATACACAAAACAATTTCTCTGAAGAAGACAAGATAAAATAAATGCTATATAATCTGGCAAAACACACAACTTTAGTCCTAAATAATGAGGAAGTGCATGTTTGAATTTGAAATGCCTTCATTTGGCAAACACATCTTACAATGGCTTTTTTCTGGACTTTGACTGTGCAAACTGGTGTATAACATCTTCAAAATCAAGGCCACTAACAAGTTCATGTTCAATGGCTAAGAGAGAAAGTGCAGAGAGCCGTGTCTGTGACACAATTTCTCTCTAGAAGACAAGATAGAAATAGATACTACAAAACCTGGCAAAACACAATATTTTAATCCTAAATAATGAGGAAGTGCATGTTTGCTTTCATTTGGCATCTTATACTGGCTTTTTTTCTGGACTTTGACTGTGCAAACTGATGTATAACATCTTCAAAATCAAGGCCACTAACAAGTTGAATGGCTAAGAGAGAAAGTGCAGAGAGCCGTGTCTGTGACATTGTGGTCCTCAGCTCATTTTTAACCCGTTTCAAAACAGAAAATGACCTCTCGCCCTCACAGTTAGACACAGGTAAGGTTAAAAACAGTCTTAGTGCAACATAAACATTCGGAAATGTTGTCTTAAGTCCATGTCTGTCAAGAGCTTGCAGCAGCTGTACAGGTGAAGTTTCATTCTGCACAAAGTGCTTGAACTGAATAAGTTCATCTGACAAGGAACTATCCAGATCTGTTGGATAAGTGGAGCTCAGCTTAGCAGCTCTTACATGCACATCACAATCATCACAGTCCCTCTCAAATAAAACCCCAAAGAGGTCACACACATGTGTGTAGGCTTCTATGCGCTTGGATAGGCATGAACAAAGTCTGTCAATGATGACGTAATATGTTTCAACTTTAAATTTCTGACTGCTGTCATTAAAAGCTACTTCGCTGTCATCGGCAGACTCATCTGCAAATCTCTTTCTTTTTCTCACACGTTGAGTGTCAAACTGGTAGTTTTCTGTCACACTGACCGCGCGTGCTGATTCTTCGAGCTCTGAAAACTGTTCTCGTAGAGTGCCAACATATGAAAGCAGTGAACGCAAAAGGCCAAGAGCAGTAGCTAAATCCATATTGCTTTTTTGGAGTTGGTCACTTGTTGCCTTAAATCTATGCAGTACCCGGTCCCACAGCATAGTCATTATTACCGTCTCCAGTTTATCAAGTTTTGCGACCAATGCAGCAGCTTCGAGTTTAGTTTGTGTTTTCTCATCACAGTCTAAAGATATTTTGGCCAAAATATCTCTAATTGCCCCGTAATTTTCTTTGAGAGCTTTTGTGGAGTCTGCTCTGCAATTCCATCGGGTGGTGCTGAGGGATTTAAAAGTGTATTTAATGTTATGTTCGCTGTCATTGAAAACTGTATTCCAGCGATGTGTTGATGCACTACAAAATCTATACAGAGACTGCAGCAGTTCAAAAAAAGAGTTAACCTCCTCACAGCAATTATCAACGCAGTTAACACCTACGAGGTTCAGAGAATGGGCAGCACACGGTGTATAATGAATTAGCGGGTTTTGTTTTTTCAAGTGTGCCTGGAGCCCGCTGTATTTGCCAGCCATGTTGCTCGCATTATTGTAACTTTGGCCACGACAGTTTGACAAGTCTAACCCCAAGCGACGCACCATTTCAATCACAGACTCAGCTAGGCTGACACCTGTGTGGCTGTGGATGGGCTCAAACCCGAGGAATCTTTCCACTACTCTGCCATCTGCACTGACAAAACGAAAAACAAATGTGAGCTGATCTACATGTGCTAAATCTGGTGTTGAATCAACAATTACAGAGAAATATTTTGCATGTTTGATTTCCTCTGCAATCACTTGCTTAGTTTTTTCCCCCATTAATGAAATAAATTCTTCACACACAGTTGATGACAGGTAAGATGGCTTACCTCTACCCTTATTGCCGTGTTTCTCAAGGTGCTCCTTTAAAAAGGGGTCAAACTCCGCTATCAGTTCAAGCAGTCCCAAATAGTTCCCATTGTGCGCAGAGCTCAGCAGTTCGTTGTCGCCTCGAAATGGCAGTCCTCTCGCTCCCAAAAATTTAATAACAGCCACCACACGTCTGAGGACTTCTTTCCAGTACAGCTGTTCTGACTCACACTGTCGGGCAAGAGAAGCGTCCACTCTGCATGCATATTTAGATCTGTGCAATAAAGACAGCATATTTTGTCTATGCTCTGCACTCTTTTCGTGATCACTAACCCTCTCTGGATGTTTCCAATCACAGAATCCGCTGATAAATGCATGCTTTTGGGATGACAGAAGTTTGCAGGCATAACAATAAACTGATCCGGTTGATGGCGAGTAAAGAAGCCATTCCCTTGGCACAATTTCATTGTTTGGGAGCCGGCAGTGAAGCAGATCGTTTGTGAGGGAGCGTGTCCTACTTCCAAGTCCGGACTCCCTTACCGATGCAGGATACTTGGAGGCCCGGTTCTGGAAAGCTGCAGGCCCTCGGAAAACCGCTTCTTCCCGGAGCCGCTCCGTAAAGGCTCCCCACAGTGCAGGATCCCCCGGGAGTAGAGGCGTTGAGATGCAGGGGCTACTCCCAGACTCGACAAGCGGCTCAGGTGGCGCCGGCGGTGAGACTGGAGACCCGCCATCACCGCTTCCCTCAACGATCAGACTCGCGGGCGCGACCTCTGGGTTGTTGCTTGAAGTTGGTGCTGGCTCTTCGCTCTCCGGGCTGTAAACGTAAGCTACCGCAGGCGGTGTAGAAAAGTCCTGGCTAGCTGAGTTATCCTCGTCGTTGACGGAAGCTGACTTAACAGAACTGTCGGCAACATTAACAGGAGTGAAGAAATTACCTATTTTAGGTATATACTTTAAATTTTCAGCGTTTCTGATGTCCTTTTCCTTTTTTAATTTTCTCTTCGCGCTCCCACTTAGCTTCTCCATTGTGTCTGATTTTTTTTTTCTGTTGTAGCAACGCCTGACGTCACGTAACGCGCTCGGCGTAACCTTTGACCCACCTCATGTGGACTGACCAATGAGGAGAGGGTCTTAACTTGAGGCCCTCTCTTCATTGGTCAGTCCGCACGAGACTGACTCTCAACCGCTCTCAACTCAAGTTCAAAGTCATAGGCAGCACAGCATATCTCTGTGCAGCGCAAAAGCCCGGGTGGACAGTTTGTTAAATATAAAGCCGGAGATTACAGATACAGTATTTTGCTCGTGCCCTTGCTGTCCTGGTCCCTTTAGATGTCGTGGGCCCCTGGGCAATTGCCCAGTTGCCCGTATGGTTAATCCAGGCTTGGGTGCACAGGTCTTTGAAACAAATCATTTGAAAGTTTAGTCTATTTAGTTCAACAGTGATAATAATAAGAAATGTTTCTTGAGCACCAAATCAGCATATTAGAATAATTCTTGAAGGATCATGTGAAAAAGACTGGAGTAATGGCTGCTGAAAAATCAGCTTTGCCATCACCGGAATAAATTACATTTTACAACATATTAAAATACAGTTATTTTAAATTGAAATAATATTTCACAATATTACTGTTATTTAGCATTTTAGATCAAATAAATGCAGCCTAGGTAAGCATAAGAGACTTCTTGCAAAAACAAAAAATTCTGACGGACCCCAACTGTAGTGTATTTCAAAATATTGATTTTAACTTTAGAGTTTGACTTTTTAATTTATTTAAGACAAAATAACACAAAATTTTAAATACTGACCGAACATGACTTTTTGCCAATAGTGAAGTTCGGTTACAGGAGACTAACATTTTAAACACACCTCAAAAAAGCTGCACACACTCTTAGTTAAGCCATGGCAGCCTCCCTACTTATAGCTAGTTAATCCACATGGTCTGTCCTTAAACGGTTAGTCTTTGAAGCTGAAGGGTTTACGGAACATTTCGAAATAGCAACAAATATTATACAACCTGCTCAGTGAGTGAGAAGCCATGCGATGCTGTCAAATTTTAGATGTGGATTTGATGAGACATAAGGCACCTCTCAAAATAGCCATGGAGGAGAGAGACTGATAGAGGTTAAGACTGAATGAAACTGAATACTGTAACCAGACACAGACTTCACCGATCCCTCCACTGAGAAAACCTTACACTGTTGAGTCAAGCACAGAGCCACATCCAAAAAATTCACTAGCAACACAGTTTCTTTGATATTGTTTTGCTCATCTTTTCTAAAATATTAGCTACTATCCTCCTCCTCATATGCAGCAGGACACAGTTGGCGTTCATCAAAAAGCTTGAGCTTCATAAACCTTTTCATTCTCAACCAAACTTTGAATTTATGAACTTTGGGTCTGATCTTCGAAGAGGTCAGCTTTTCTCCCTCTCTCTCTTTCTATCTGATGCAATGTCTTTACAAAGCTATCAAACTTATGATGTACATCAACACTGAGCCAAAGGAACAAGATGTACTAAAACACCATTTGGGTCCTGAACCTCATGAGAAAGCTGCATGAAACTGTTGCTTAAAACAACGTTTCCCTCCATTCGAGCTTGTCAGCGACCACACATCTCTTCCACAGGCACTCCAATATACGGAGTACAAACTACAAGACCTAAAAGAGAGTCTGATTAAAATAAACACCAAATACCAAACAAAAAAACAAAAACAAAAGACTGCTGAAGGGCATGACTGGTAAAGTGGAAATGGTAAACACGCTGCCGATTGCAGATTACTGTTAGGAGCCATTCACACAGTTTTTGTATTCCACTATAATTTTTTTCCCATTGTTTTTCTATGTAAACATGCACTAGACAGACATGTTTGATTGTTGCACTCACACCTTGCGCATTTTGCAGCACCTTGACAAGTCTCTCTAAAAAACACAGTGCTCAAGTTAAAAGAACTTTTACAAAATGCGTCTCTAGAATTTGCAGGGATTTTTTTTTTTATTCTACTGCCCTGCATCACATGTTTTAAGTGCAAAGATCTCCTGTATGAAAGGGCACTTAGTGTGAAATGATACTGTAAGGGACAAAGTAAACTCAGAACATCCAGTACTTTACTATTAAATTTATTCTGTATGAGAGAGAGAGGTTATGCAAAACAGCTATTAATAAACCACAACAGAAACAATTGGTTTTCTTAACAAATAAGTCTCTACTGATACAGTTCAAATGTTTGGGGTTGGTAAGGTTTTTTAATGTTTTTCATAGAAGTCTCTTTTGCTCACCATGGCTGCAGTTAGTTGATTAAAAATACAGTAAAAACTGTAGTTTTTGTACAGAAGATGTTTGTTTTCTCAATATTACGTAATATTGAGAAATCTTATTACAATTTACAATAACCATCTTCTGTTTTAATATCTTTTCAAATGTATTTTATTCCTGTGATGACAAAGCTGAATTTTCAGCATCATTACTCCAGTCTTCGATGATTTCTGATGGATCATGTGATATTCTGATATGCTGATTTGGCATTCAAGAAACATTTCTTATTATTATCAATATTAAAAAAAGTGCTGCTTGATATTTTGTGGAAATAGTAACCCACCACCGAAATAACAAAGTTTACAATAAGCCTGTCTGTCTGCCCACTAAAATACCCCATCCTCTCTAGACACCACAAACCATACCCTAAGCTAAACATAGTCTACCTTCTCCCTCTGCCAGTAACATCCACATTTACATACAGGATCCACTGGAGTCATTCATGTTTGAAAGCTTGGGATGCACTGTTATCACATAAAGGAAGGAAGGAATAAAGGCCTTCAATGATTTCTGATGAGTAAGGGAAATGATGACATTTGAAAAAGAAACATTATTTACACACCACAGAGAGGAGGATCACAGGAGAAAACTGTGTTTTCCACCTACATTAAAACAGCTTGAGGCAACTCTTATCAACACTTTTTAAAGAGTAAAGCAGATCTTCATTAAAGTGAGCAAACAGACTAATTTAATCGAAAAAGCAGCACACAAGGATTTCAAATCTACCACGAGGCTCCCATTTGGGGACTTGACTGCGAACCAAAGCAGAGCTTCAATAAACAAGTAGCAGATGGAAGGTCTCCTCTGGGTGTGAGTGCAGTGTCACTGTGGCCAACATGCAAAAGAAATTACAACCAACTTTTCTGCAAGATAAGTGACACTGTCACTCCAACAGAAATCCCATATCATTTTGCTGGGGGAACTTGTCATTTCCATTCAGTTTGACCACCACATTAGCTTCCATTACAAATGCAAATATTCATGCTGAAGCAGCGCAAAGACTCATTAAATGCAGCATAGCTATTTGAAATGCCAGTACTATAGAAAGCAGAGATAACATTTGACGTCAATTCTCTTTGAATTTAACCGTATTACTCATTTTAGGTTTCAATACTAAAGTTGAAAGAAAAGGGAATCAAATATTAGACTGGAACAGACTAGAATCAAACACCATAAACATAACAGAAAAGCAAAATTGAGAAGAAAATGAAGATAAGTCACAAACACATATCTTGAACCTGATGATAAAATACAGGTCTCTGTTCATTTTAATCTCACTTTCCCTAAGCGAAGCTTGGAGTGTGACATTTACACTCCGGACATGATCAAATTAAGCATTGTTACACAGTGGTCTTGAATATTACATAACATTTAGCCGCACTAAAGGCCAACATGACCTACTTTCAAATAAGCAAGTTGTAAATTTACTAGATAAAGGCAAACATCATGAAGAGAGGTTCATGATAGAATGGCTTAGATGTACCATCAGAATAAAAGAAACATATCTGATCTCAGCAGAAACAACTCATTTAGTCCAGTTACCTGATACAAGAACCTGACACTACTAAATGCCGCAGTGTACATCATTAATAAATCAGACATAAGACATGGTCTCTCACTCCATGACATGACCTTTCACCCACATTTGAACTAAAAGAAGTACATCTTTGTTTGAAAATTATTCTGTTAATTCTGTGCTAATCACCTGTAGCATGTTGTGACACATTCTTTGATATTTTTAACACCTGTTTGAAATTAATTTGGCACTTTACTATAGTTTTTTTTTTAAACAATCTGACAGGTCTCACACAACAACACCACCACCACATGAATTTTGAACCGCTGTTTAAAGAGTGTCTTGTATGCATCTTGTAATGGCTTGATGCTCAGAAATGGTTCTTTGTCATTCATCTTGATGACTTAAAACAGATTGGCTCCCTTTCTGATTAAAATGCGTTTTCCTTTCGACAAAAAAACACCAAGGGTGGACAAAACCAGCCAGCATAAAACGGGTTTGTTTGTCTAATCTACTGAGCCACTTAGCAGCCGTGAACACAAAGTGACCTTGCAGGCGGGATAGGCGTTATCGACATTACTTGTGAAGTGATTTTCAGCCGTCAGGTTCTCACACGTCAAACAGTATTTGTCTTTGTTCCAGCGGTTCATTCAGGACTGATGCAGATGAGCCGACACTATTCCCCCAGAGACCCAGTCCAGAAGTAGAGAGCCCCGTTTCCCCTGGTAACCCGCCTTTGTTTGGGTAGCGGCTGCACTGGTCACTCATCACGGTCGCCGGTGCAGTCCCTCCCCGGAGGAAGGCGACAGCGAGGCCGGGAGAAGAAAGGGGGAAGGGTTGGTTCGGCCCATAAACTTTCAAACAAAATACAGAAGTACAAACCAACAGTTCTGCCCAAGAAATGTATACTGTGCTTAATTACAGCTCGCTGAAACAAACTAATGATGTGTCATCACAATAATGCGTGCAAATTGTTTCCAAAGGGAAAAATTAACAATATGCAAAAAGCAGATACTAATTCTCTACCCATAATAACTTTGATGAACCGTTCGCGCCGTTTTGATTGATGACAGCTTATTACTATTACACAAGCCAAGTCAACGTTTAATCAAAACAAAGCACACATTATAAACACAAGTCTAAGACTTAACCATCATAAATCACACCATAACTAGATAAAAATTAGCGTTGGTCTCAATGCGAGGGAACTGCGTGTTGAAACACATGACTGTAATTTAAAAACCCGATGGGAGCATTTTGCCGCAGCACGATAGCAGGTTCCCCGACCACGGATCCCCAAAGCGGCTTTCGTGGTTGGCCACAAGGTAGCAAACCGCTGTGCAACAATCAGTTCCAGCGGTCCCAACAATGCAACTCTTTATATCTGCAACAATGCGCCTTTGAAGCATAGGAATGAACGCAGAATCTGCTCATACTGACCTGGCGTTCAGGGGGATCTGGGAACGGCCATGCCTGTTAGTTGGAGAGTCTTTGACATAAACTTTTCCCTTGCTGTCCTCGGCACTTGCGTGAAAAGATACTGCGCGGCAGCAACACAAAACACACGATCTGGCCGCCTCGCGCTTCCAATAGAAGCCTGTCTCTGCGGGTGAGTGAGTGCGCGTTGGCGACACTGCGCAGCTCCCGCCTGTCCTGTGAAGCTCTTTTGGACTGCTGATGCTCCTGTGTTACTGCATCAGGCCCCCTTGCGGTGCTGCAAGGTTCTTGATCCTCCTTCTGCTCAGAGGAAAGGACGCAGAGGCGTTTGCGTAGTTCTAGTTCTGCACAGTACTGTCACTCACTTTTTATACACACTTTTTGTATAATTAGTGCTGAATTTTATTTGTTCTTTTGCATTCTATGTTGCATTTACTGTTTTTTATTAGTATCATATTTACATCACTATCCATGGGATATTTTGATTTATTATTATTCATATTAAACATTTTTATTTGTACTTATGTTTATTTCTTTTCTATTATTTTTCCCTCTATTTTTTATCTGTGTGTGTGCACATGTGTATGTATGTATACATATATATATATAGTATGCAAAACAATCAATGTGCCAAATGAATAAATAAAATGTGCCCAGATCACAGGCAATTTTAAACAAGGAAGACCCAAAGATATTCTTTTTCTTCATTGGTCATCCAAGGACAGTATAGGAAAATACAGTTAGAAAAAGATAACAACAACAGCAGCAATAATTATAATAATAATAATTAGAATAATAATAATAATAATTATTATTATTATTTACACTCTATTCCTGACAGTCAACAAGCAATTATGATGACACACATTGTGACATTTAGTAAGAGTTTATGTCCGTGAAATGTTAGTAGCCTCAAAGTTGTTCAGTTCATGAATCACCCCATCCAGGATTAGAACCACTAACCTGTTACCAATAAAATTTTATTTTATTTCATTGGATTAATGATATCAATCTTACCAATACTGCACATTGAGGCATTGACCACTAGAGAGTGACATTTGCTACGTTTACTCTGTTCAAATTCTGTTGCTAGAGATTTCAGTATCTTAAATAAATATGCTCTTACAATGTAAATAATCATATTATAGAAGTACATTTCTAAGTTACTTTAACATTTAACTTGTTTTAATTTTCAAATAAAAATATAGCCTAATAAAATTCTAGTCATTATTAATTTCAACTTTTTGTTGTTCAAGCTTTTTTTATATTAAGGTATGAATTCTGTTAAACATTACCTTTAAATTTAATTTTGATTAGAGTTATTAAAGAGGTCAAGATTAAAAAAAACAACAACAACAGTCTTTTTAATTAATTTACTCTTTTATTCTAAAATAACATCCCTGCCGAGAACCACGGTTCACAACTTCCGGTCCTGAGCGGACATACAGGCGCTTGTAGTCGTACTTATGGATTACTGTTGGTTTAAAATGCACAAAAAACTACAATGCCCATCGTGCTTCTCAGAGGAACTTTACCATGTTGGTGGGCGTGTGCGTGTCAGTGTACACTACAGTGAAGAATTGTAAACAGAGGTTCTTTCTCATCCTGAGCTGCGTTGGGTTGAAATTACATATTTGAAAAGGAACAAAGCTGAACAAGAAATACATAAAAGGAGAACGTGTTCCAGTTACATTATCAGCACTTATTAAATGACAAAATACAAAAGATAAAAGTATAACACACTATACAGTCTCAGTTGTTAATTCCGTGATTTAAATATGATGTAAATGTTAAAATATTTTTATGACGCTGTTAGATTGTTTTATTGAACAGCAACTGATATGGATCAGTCATTGCGCAGTTACAAAAAGTTTGTGCATTTGGACCTGAAAGGGTCACCTCCTAGAATTGGCTACTTAATTGAGGTACAACTTGTTTTATATGACTGTTTAAATACAGTTTTAAGGAATTAACCTCGATTATGTTTCTACAGCTGATCCAGTTATTTGCTGATCTTGGTGCCAATGGCTTGCTCATTCAATATGAGGATATGTTTCCCTAAGAAGGAGAGCGGAAAGTTCTTCAGTCAACGACTCAGCCTCCATACAGGTGAATATATATTTTCAAAAAAAAAAAATATATATATATATATGAGGAGATTTATCCAGGATGCTGCCAATAGTAGAGGGCTGGAGATCATTCCCCTGGTGCAGACATTTGGAAGTAACTATGAAACTGAAACTTATTTTTGTCATTTACACAGAGAAATAAGTATTTATCCATTTCAAATGCCTCTTTATTATATTAAAATGTTCTCAATCAGTTTTTCCTGAAGCACGAGGTGTTTAGAGATCTGCGGCAAGTGGACTACAGTCTGGGCACCCTGAACCCACACCATGATGCAGGAGTTAGGTTGGCACAAGAGCTGCTACAAGAAGTCATGAAGCACCACCCTAAAAGTACTAGCCTGCACATCGGAGCCGATAAGGTACAGCCCATCCCTCCTAAATGCCACATGTGTAGCTACAATATAGATGTTTGACATTTAATTTTAGGGTGCTAGTTTTTTATTGGTCTGTTGATAATATCTTTCCTTTTTTATAGGTGTACATGCTTGGTCATGGAGATGAGACCAAACACTGGTTAGATGTTCCAGGTCGGAGCGTTCACCAGCTGTTCCTCAGTCATGTCATTAAGGTGGCAAAGGGCATTCAAGAGAGAACGCCCCCAACCTTAATTTGATCATGTGGGACGATATGCTCAGGTCCATGACCCCTGAGACAATTAAAGGTGAGCATTTAACATATTTATCACCCATTTTGGAAAATTTTCATGATTTTGTTGCATGGAAGAGATAAGGATGTATTAATTAAATATTTTCATATATATAAATGCATGCTTAAAGGGATAGTTCATTCAAAAATAATAATTCTGTGATCATTTACTCACCCTCATGTCATTCCAAAACAGTGAACCCCACTGACTGAACAAAAAAACATTTTATTCAAACATTTTTCATGTATAATGAATTATCTTCTTTTGAATTATACATTAAATTAAGCTTTTTTTATACAGCACAAAGAGGGTTTTTGCAGGTGAGTTTGTAACTTAAAACAAACTTGTCGTTGTTCACTGAGGATGTATTGAGGTTTTAAATAGTTTGTTCTTTGACTCATGCGACATGTTTCAATGTTTTTTTCTCGTCAGACAACAGACACTTCCCTTCAGTTGCTATTTACATGCTCATGATACTTTCACCTCCTTCCCCTTGATACATTAAAGGTCAACACCTCTATCTTCAATTGGCAAAAATACAATTCATTGCTATCACTGTAATACTGTATATACACTTTTTTTTGCATTATACTAACAACAGTTTTTTTTTAATCCAATTTATGATCTTATTTTAGAGAGTGGTCTTGTTGGATTAGTACAACCAATGTTGTGGGATTACAGCCCTACTCTGGATGTGGATAACACTGGTAATTTGGGTCAAAACGCACTTTACTGTTAAATGTTTTGAGTTATTTGGTCATGAAAATGCTGGATCATTTTACATTTACTTTTCCAGTCGTGCTAATGGAACAATATAAGTCTGCGGGTATGTCACAGCAGTGGGCTGCCAGCTCTTTTAAAGGTTCAACCACTGTGCACACCTGTGTGACCAGCACTCAGAGACATGTGGACAACCATTTGCAATGGCTCAAAGTGGCATCCAGCCTGTCAGCTGGCATTGAGCTACAGGGAATTGCACTAACTGGATAGCAAAGGTTAGACGACACCTTGACTATCACTAGAATCGCAATCGTCTTACTGGCAAGACAACAAAATGTATGCTTCTTTGTTTCCTCTTAAGATATGACCACTTGTCTGTTTTGTGTGAACTGATGCCTGTAGGTTTGCCCTCTCTGGCATCCTGTTTGCAAACTCTTCTGCATGGTCAGTCACTTTCATTTTCACTCCTTTATATTTCTTTTTTTGGGTGGTAAATTGATGGCTGTTCACTGTGATTCAGGTGGCTTTACTGAAGAGGCTCAAAAGAAGGTGGTTAAGACACTTGGTACTCTGGATGTAGAAGACACAGAGAGGTACTGTATATTCATATTCGTACCCTGAAAGATAAAAAAGCGTGTAACACTAAGAAACCTCAAGGGTTACTTTAAAATAGACTCATTTACAGAATATTCTTTGGCCTGTGTGTCCCAAATTGTCTTCCAGGACATCTTCCTCCTTAGCTAGTTTTGCCCCAGCAGAACTCGTAGTGAAGCTGACGTCTTTGCTGGAGTCTGCAGAACTGAGACATTTTCAGAGCAATATGTGAGTTGAGAGCTACTCAGGTTTTAAGATGGTTGTGAAGTTAAGTCAAACTTTTCACCAAACTTTTGTATTCATTCTTGCATAACAGGTTTGTGAGGGGTTAGTTCCACCCTACCACAGGCAAAAGAAGACAACTAACCCACTTATTGCACAACAGATTAAAACACAAGCAAAAATGTAAGTCTCTCATTATGTATACTTATATTTACACTACTTTTCAAAGGTTTGTGATTGGTAAGATTATTTAATGTTTTTGAAAGAAGTCTCCTGTGCTCTCCAAGTCTTATTTATTTAGTCAGATGTACTGTAAAAACAGTAATATTGTGAAATATTATTATTTTCATATAACTTATCCTTTTAAATAACTGTTTCCATTTTACTATATTTCAAGATGTCATTTCTTTCTGTGATGCAAATCTGAATTTTCAGCATCAATATTCTCCAGTCCTCAGTGTCATGCTAATCATGCTAATATGCTGATTTCGTGCCATGGCTGTGATACACCATGTGTCTTATTCATGTGAATTTTTAACAACGTCCTCGTGACTTTTCCTTTCATCTCCTCCAACAGGATTCTTGATGCTGTGGAGAGCCAGGTGGAGAGATGTGTCTGCTGTACTCAGACTCTACGGTTCAGGAATGGGTGGATCAACACGTCACTCCAGTGCTGGAACCTCTGCACAATCTACTGAGAGATATTGAAACTGTTTTAAATGAAATGGGACTTTGTACCGAATCCATTTCTTAAAGTTGATCAATACGTTTCTCTGGTTCCATTCAAGCTAGAATGAAATATAACATTATTGTAATATTTGTTTTATTTAAAACGAATACCAGCCAATATGTACACAAATTAAACTAAAATCTCTTATCCTGGATTTCTGTGCTGAATAAACCGTTTTAAATTGAAAGTTGTGTTTTCTTTGTTGAATTGTATTGTTTTATTGAGTGTTTTTAGTATTATATATATAGTATTATTATATCTATTAATATTTTGAATTAGCTTTTATTTTTGTATTTTCAGTTTCCAATTTATTTATTTTTTTGTGTTAGTAATTTATGTGCTTTTGTAGTTATGTTTCTTTTTTATGTAACTTAATTTTATTTCAGTTAGTTACAAAGGCAACATTTTTCATTTTCATGCAAGTGTAACTTTAGGGTTTTTTAAGTATAATATTTATATTTTACTTAATTTCAGCTTTATTTCAGTTACAGACAATTATTTTAATTGTTTTCCCCCCTTCTTCTTCTTTTTTAAATCCCCACATTATCCTTGAAATAATAAAAAATAAATAAATAAATAAATCCCCAAAATATTAGTGTCCAGACTTTTATTTTGTCATATATTGATTTACTTGACCGGGAAGTGATATGTTGAGTCTCACCCATAATATTTGTGGCTTACATGGGTCGTTTGTATAAACAAAACGGATCAGTGTAAGTTAGCGTTTTTTGGGAACTGTAAGCGATGTCGCCTCGCGTGCGCGTTACTAACACACCGCAACGCTTTTGTCGTCGTTATCAGCGCGTGTAAACCCGGCTCGTTTAGCTTAACAGCGCCGTGCGGAGCGCTAAATAAAGGCATTTAGTGTCTGATCAAGACGGAACTGACTGTTTGTGCTGCGAAAATATGGCAGAGTTGCACGTTGAGCCTAACGCGACTGGCATCATCGAGCAGACCGAGCATTGTGAGATCAGAGGCTCAGTGAACGTGAGACTCCCGTCGCCTACTCTGGTGATTCCGCCCCGGAGCGGCTTGTCCAGTCCAGGGGTCTCCGGCTCCAGAGCAGTGTTTGGGTTCCCTATGAAGAGCAACCCCACTTCCCCATCACCAGAAGCCACAGAGAAACCAGGATCTCGGTGGGTTCGGCTGAATGTCGGGGGAACCTACTTTGTTACAACCAAACAGACCCTGTGCAGGGATCCTAAATCGTTTCTGTATCGGTTATGTCAGGAAGATCCAGATCTCGATTCGGATAAGGTAAGACTCGGTTTACACAAGTAAAGCATGTCTCACTTCTCAATATAGATCACTCATTTGTCATTTTTATTGTGTATAAAACATTAACACTATAATGCATACAGGATTGTGTGTATTTGTAATGTACATTTGAGGTCCAGTTTAATCCCGTATAAAATAAATACAACCCAGTTTAAAGGAATAGTTTATCCAGTAATGAAATTTATGTCATTATTACTCACCATAACCTCATTCCAAAGCTGTGTGACATTCTTTATTATGTGGAACACAAAAGGAGATATTCTGAAGAGTGTTGTTAACCAAACAATTTTGGTTGCCATTGCCTTCCATTGTATGGACAAAAACAGAGACATTTCTCTAAATATCTTCTTTCATGTTTTACAGAAGAAAGAAAGTGGGTGATTAAATGACAACAGATTTTTCATTTTTGGGTGAACTAATCCTTTAAGATTCCTGTAACTGGTTTCTAGATGAACTACTTTGTCATTATCTGCTGCAAGCTGGTCTTTATCTGGTTAACCAGTTACCTTTCATTCCAATTACCACCTTGACTGGTAGCTGATTAGTTGCTGTTCCAAGAGGTTCTACCAGGTTGGACCAGTCAATGACTAGCTAATGTCAATTTTAGACCAGATAGAAACAAGTTAAAATGAACCTGCTTGGTCACCTGGGGAAGTCGTGGCCTAATGGTTAGAGAGTCGGACTCGTAATCGAAAGGTTGCGAGTTCGAGTCTCGGGCCGGCAGGA
>JAUZSZ010000114.1:16229869-16243587 GCA_034780575.1 Labeobarbus marequensis | reverse complement strand
GTTTGGACTGACATAAGGGTGAGTAATTAATGACAGAATTTTCATTTCTGGGTGAACTATCCCTTTAAGGTGTAATCACTTGCCACTCAGAAATATAGATAACCCACTGACTTATAAGTAACAGTATGAACAGTGAACCAGAGAATGATAAGCTATTGTAGGGGAATTTGAGTGATACTAACCAATTAGCTACTGTCCTAAACTAAACTGTTATTCACAAGTGAAGCAATCTTAATCAATAAATAAATAAACTATGGCTAGAAATGTATGTGCTTTATATGCAACTAATTTTCAATGTGGAAATAAAATTATTTTTTGTGAATGTGTGAGACTTCTGATTCATTAACTAGAAGAATAACAAAGTGCAGTAAAAACCAGTGTGTTTATAATAACAACAATACATCAAGCATAGCTGTTTTGTACAGTTAAAAATAACTTGAAGCGGGTCACACAGAAAGCCTTGCACATTTAAATAAGGTAAAAATAAGCTGGATATTTATTTATCTTCTCTCATTGCAACTCACCAACACAAAGTTTGTGCTGACATTGTCTCCCCCTGCTGTTGAAGGTGAGAAAGCGCAGTAAGGCCTGCCGGGCTGGGCTCAGAGAGACTGATGAGCTGGTGTCAATCAATGATGTATCCTGTGGAATACTATCCCATGCTGAGGCTATGAATCTGATTGATAGTGGCAGAGGAACCCTCCATCTGCGAATTAAAAGGTCAAACTGAGACATCATTATCACGAGGAGTTGTTAGTCATGCTATAAAATTTATACTCAAGTTAATCACTGTGCTTTCCATTCAGGGCCCCAGCTGCATATCAGTCAGTGGTGCTTCTGGGTCAGGCCCCCTCCCCACGTATTGATAAGGAGTACCAGGCAGCCTTGAGAGCCCTGTCGCCTCCACTTACCTCTAAACGGTCTGGTGTCAACAGAGCGTTGCTCATGTCCCCCACCGGTGGTCTCGAGTGGCTTACGTCCCCTCCAGACAGCGAGGCTTACTACGGTGAGACAGACAGTGACGCAGATGTGGCGGCACAAGAAAGGCAGCGTAGACAGAGACGACGAAGCCCCAGTAGCTCTCCTGCCAAGAGTCCTGGCCAAGCCTCACCCCAAGAGGAGGAGACTTCAGAAATGAAGTGCGCCCAGGACGTCTGCATGTACCCTCAAACACAGAGCTGGCCTGTATCTGATCTAGAGGGAATGGGGACTCAGCAACAGTGCGTTATGCCTGGGGTGGCCCGCAGAGAAGTGGTCTACCAGCCCCTGCAGGCTGAATGGTTGCACCAGGCTGAAAATTCCTCTGAGAATTCTGACCAAAGTCCATCAGGAGCTGCTGAAGTGGACAGTGGCTTCCAGGAGCCCCCCACTGTCCCACCTCCACTTGTTTCTCCAGAGCGGGCAAAAGAGGCTCTCATGCTTGCGTCTCACAGACAGATGGTGCCCATGGTGGGCCCTGTGGACAACCCAGTTGATGAAGAACTCACAATAACGTACATGGACAAGGCCAAGCAAGCTAGTGAGTACCAATCATCTTTTTCAAATAGCATATATGTACACTACTGTTCAAAAGTTTGGGGTTTGTTTTTGAAAGTCTTTTATGATCACTAAGGCTGCTTTTATTTGATCAAAATAGAGCAAAATATTGATGCAGGAAAATTGTAAAATAATTACTATATATATATTTTTTAAATATATATTGTTAAAGATGATCCTACACACTATAAATCCATGCTAAATGTAGAAATTTATTACAAAAAACAGCGACGTTTCGGTCGCTGTTTTTTGTAATACATTTCTACATTTAGCATATATAGTAATTATTTTACAATTTTCCAGCATTTCTGAACCTATATCTCTTTCTGTTATTACCTCATACATTATTTCTGGACTGTGTTAAATTTAACCTTTGGAAATCCACTTGATAGAAGTCAATCTCCTGTGTCAGGAAGGAGTGTGGTTCAGTGATATTTGATAAAATGAAAAAAATGAAGTCTATTAAATTCTGCATACTGTGTGTTGACCCTTAAAATAGATTTTCTTGAGTAAGGGCACACAGTTTTTTTTATTAATAAGTCTGGTCACAAAGTAAGAGCAAATCAAGTGCATTTGAGGTTGAAATAATCACTGGATTTGCCATAGTTTGCAAGTTTAGAATTATGGTACAAATTAGCGAGCTATGTTCATGGGTTGAACAGAAAAACAAACATGACCAGTGTGGCTTGATTCATAAACAAATTACTCATTTACAGCAGCTTTTTTAATGAATCGTTCAAAATGAATCACAAACACTGGAGTTCCACACATTATTAACCAAATGAACTAACTGAAAATAACGATCATTAATATCAGTTATGTTAATCTTGAAATGTAGTAAATTTTGCGTTTTTAAGAAACTTGAATGTGTTGAATCACTACTATCTTGTTGTTCTTATGACAAATTGTAGTTAAACATACATATTGCTTCATTGGTTAGCACAGAACCTAAGAACAGGATATAGCTCAGTGGGAAACCATACGCATGTGGTGTGGGATTTGTAATTGAGCTCATGCAAATGTTGGTGATGGGGGTTCCTCATGTCCCCCTACTCAGGGTTTATCAGGGCAGGGGAAGGGGGCTGGACTCAAGTAAGCAAGAGGCTAAATTTGTCCCTTGACTCACACCTACAACACAGGCCTCTGTTGCATGCTGGGAAAGGCATGTCCAGTTGCTGTCCAGTGTCAGTGATATTTCATTCTCTCCATTTAAACTGTGCTAATAATGTGATTTTAAGAGCCAATAATGATCTCCATTTGTTACACAAAAATATTCTTTACATGTAGTCCTCTTTGTGAAATAAAGTAGTAGTTTTCAGCCTTTTTGATTCCAAGGCCCCACTTTGTAAATATTCCAAGACCTTCCATTCTAGAATGATATGTACATCTGGTACTTCTGTTGTAGGTGGTTCTGCAACCGGATTTATTTTTTATTAGATTTTAGTCATATCTATTTCTACTGAAGCAAACTGCTGATTTTTACTCAGTATCATATGGCTTGAGTCACTATTCAATGATCTGAAAGCTTATCCTTCTCAAAGGTTAAAAATCTGACCTTAAATATGAGATACACACAGGGTCAATGTGAGGTAGTTAATGATGTGATGAGGATTAGGAGTCTGTTTTTCACATTTCTTCTTATAGCAAGATAAACACATTGGAAACTTCATTGAAGTCAAACAATATATCCTGTGTCTGTAACTGTTGGGGTGCTAATTCCTCTCTCGAAAGCATTTGGGAAGCCTTTCTCCTCAACTAATGGCACCCTGCTGACAGTCAGTCTGAAGGTCACTTAGCTCTCCAAGACTGATGGGACATTTTGAGGATCGTGTAAATAAACACGTTTCGGTATTTAATTCTGTATCTCCATTGGGAATTCTGAACATCTAGAACTCTTATTTGTGTTTTCGCTCATGTGCGTCTCACTGAGGCTAAAGACATTATTGCAGTGAGGATAAGGGTCCATGACAGCTGCTCTTCTCTGTCACTGTTAGTGGTAAAATTACAGAATAAGCCAGGGCATTCAGACAGCCTTGGTAAGAAGAGAAGACAAAGTGTGCGCACCTGTTATTGTGACAGCATAGTGGGAGGTCGAAAGAGTACGGTATAAACTATTGTGATCAGCAGCTGATATTATATATCTATGTCTCTCAGAATTAATAGCTTTCCCGGAGGAATTATTTCAGTGTGCCACAACTGTGGTTACTGGCTCATAAATGCCAAAATGGGGTATTTGAAGTAAAAAAGCAAGAGATATTGTCTGTTTAATACTAAAGAGGTTGACCTTTACAGTTAGTCAAATGTTGCCTTTGATGTTGTCTTCAGAATCTCAAAGACTCTCAATCTGAGTCAAAGTAGGCTTAAAGTCATTGTTTTGTGGTTGGAGATGCTAGCATGACCCCATATGACGCTCAGCTTAAGCCAGCCTATTCAGGAAGAGGCCGAGGTGTGCCCAAACAGGTGGGAAATGTCCGTTAGCTCTGTTACTGACCAAAATAGCTTGAATGACATAATGGGGTTTCTTTGGGCCTGTGACAGGGTCTTGTGGTTAGACAAAAGGTCTTTAAAAGGCCTGACCTCAGGCTACGGACTGGTTGATTTCGTACCAATGTGGGCAGAGCACCCAAGTATTGTTGGCTGTGCTCCACTGATGTGTTTGTGTGTGTCCTGCCAGTAAGGCTGGCTTGGAAACAGAGTTTTTATACTGAACAACATGAGGAACTTCACATTGCCTGGAGAGGTTGAACATAAAGGACACATCTATGCAGGTAGAGTCCTGATGGCTTCTGTAAGGCTTTAGAGAGACAGGGGGCTTGTTTTCTGTTTAAATGATCCAACATTGTGGTTAAAATGAGAAAGGTGAGACAAGGTGATGGATAGTACAGAGGTATTATTTACATGATCTTGGATTTACAAAGATCAGTTTTGATATGTGTTTTGAGTAAGTTTGTTTTAGTTGTATTTTTGATTTATTGAAAACTAAACCGCTGAAATCAGCTCAGTATATCAACCATTTCTACTTGTTTTGATGACAGCACGCATGTAAGGGTTAACCTCTGTTTGTCAAACAGTTATTTGTCATGTCTAGATAATTAGAAGTCTGGACAGATAATTATAATCAAAAACACATTTATGCCTTCATTTGGACCTTTATTTATGAGAATATTTTGAATTTTTGTGCTTCAAAATTTGATCCAATGTTGAAGATGTTTTGAGGCCCTCCAGATTAGAAAGAGAACATCTTAGCAAAAATGCTGTACTCTTGAGGTTTTAATTTTTATTTCTGGTTTGTTTTTTATAGAAATATCAGATTCCGTTACCCTGTCTTTTAATATAGATCCTGGATCTCCAGGGGTTACTTGCTCAAGCTGTTAGAATGTGATGGGCTATTTGTAGAGAAGGATGAGCTCAGTAATTTACCATGAGCATTTTGGTGCCAGACATTTCAGCATCTAACCCACTGCATTATAATATCTAATATCAGGGCTATTCTGACTCAACTAGAAAATGCGTTCCAATCATTACAATGCCAGCTTGATTTATTAAAGTTGTGACTTTGTTTGATGACTTTATATGTGACTTTATGTTTGAAGTTGCCCATTCATTATCAAAGGCACTGTTATGTAAAAGTCATAAGTGTCACTTTATAGATTTGTTCAGTTAAGGTCTGCTAAAAGGCTTGTTCAGTGATGATACAAAAAGTTTTCATTCCTTAATGCAGAATGGGAAAAAAAATGTTATCCAGTGATACTGGGAAAAAACACAAAAAAATCTAGTTTAAATACAAAATAAATGTGCATCATCATTATGTTCAAGTGGGTTAAATGTGATATTACAAATGATACTATTGGTTTAAGTATTTCTCGCTGATTGATATACACATTATCTTTCTCTCCGTAGAGCTACACAGAGGTGAGAGTTTACAAGACAAGCAGGTGAAGGAGGCCCGATCCAAATGCAGAACCATTGCTTCGCTCCTGACAGATGCTCCTAACCCTCATTCTAAAGGTGTGCTTATGTTCAAGAAGCGACGGCAGCGTGCCAAGAAGTATACTCTCACCTGCTTTGGCAGCGTAGACGGAGAAAACTATAGTAACACAGAGGGAGAAACCGAGGATGAAAGCCTGTTTCCTGGGAGTGAATCTGAGCTTGATGAGGACGGTTTTTCTGCTGCACCAGACCCCACCTGGGACAGTGGGTACCTGGACATTCTAGACAAGAGAACTTCAGCGTGTGTTGTGACTGACAGAGATGCAGAGATTAGTCCAGGCCTAAATGCCACTTCAGGAAAAGGAGCCCAGCTTTTTGAACAACAGAGGAAAAAAGCAGAAGAACATACGTCAAACCTGGTTACGCCCACGAGTTTCTCCATGC
Organism: Labeobarbus marequensis; assembly: GCA_034780575.1. NCBI lineage: Eukaryota > Metazoa > Chordata > Actinopteri > Cypriniformes > Cyprinidae > Labeobarbus > Labeobarbus marequensis. The sequence continues at coordinate 16,237,677 of JAUZSZ010000114.1, read as the reverse complement.
CACAGCATCAGGGAGACTCAACCCTGACATATACCCCAGTTACTGCAGTCACACCTGTAACATCTCATAGTACCAGTATGGTAAACGGGGAACCTTTGGTAGTGAGCAGGACAAGTGTTGTGTTGTCCTCGCCAGGCCAGACGCCTATGCCATCTATGGCAGGAGCATTACCAGAGCAAGCAGACTCATCGGCTGCCAGCTCAGTGCACAACAGAACTGCCAGGCCATTTGCCCCTGGCTGTGTGAGCCACCGAGCAGCAACTGCTCCAGTAGTCTTCAGGCCCAGTCCTGTCAAAAAGGCTGGATCACAGGCTCAGGCTGTGTCTGTGGCAAATATCCCAGGTTCCTTCTCTCCTGCTGGCTCGGAGGGGAAGAAAGCCATCTCTACAACATCACTGTATATCCCCGCTAGACCAGCCACCTACAATGGTCCTTCTTCTGTGCTCTCTCCATCCTCAATCACTTCAGGTCCATTTTCTCCTCCCCCTTCCAATGCTCCACTCTACTCCCCAACCTATTCCAGCACCTCAGCCCCTTTTTCTCCAACATCTTCTTATGTAACATCTTTGAGTTCCCCTTCTGGTATGGCTCAGCCTTACTCTGCTCCCCAAACACAGGCAATGCCACTCAGTCCTCCGTACCATCATGCGGTTTCTGCTCAATATCAGCCACCTCCGCCAGTTCATGTGCCAGCACAGCCTTTCTCCCCCCCGGTCGCAAATTCTCCAGGTCTTCCCAATCCCCCTGCTCCCGCTCATGCCTTTGCTCCTGCAATACCAAATGTGCAATCCTCCCCACCACACAAAGTCTCTTTCAACCCATACATCTCTGTGGCTTCCACTACTCCAGAGACACCAAATGCACCAGCTGCCCAGCACTATTCTCTCTCCAACTCCACTGATGGGATGTCTTCTCGAGAGCAGCGGGTCTCAGTCCCTGCTGGCCGCACTGGCATCCTGCAGGAGGCTCATCGTCGTGGCTCCAAGAAACCAATGTTCACTGCTAAAGAGGAGAAGGCGGCTCCATCTTACAACCCAGAGCTACTATCTCTAGTGCAGAACTTGGATGACAGGTCCCGTTCGGGTGCAGAGGCTGGGTTTGAGTCTGGCCCCGAAGAAGATTTTCTCAACCTGGGTGCAGAGGCTTGCAACTTCATGCAGGCACAGAGATATAAGATGCCGCCACCAGTGGCTCCTAAACGAGCTCATCCAGCTCCTGAGATGCCCCAGATGCAAGGTAAAGGTGCGGAGCTGTTTGCACGCAGACAGAGTCGCATGGACCGCTATGTGGTGGATAAGCAGCCCAAATCTCCAGCGCATCCTCGTGATCCTTCACCTACACCCTCCCTCCCAGCTCATTGGAAATACTCTCCAAACATCCGAGCCCCACCACCCATTAATTATAATCCACTGCTGTCACCTTCTTGCCCACCAGTGGCCCAACGTGGCACCAAGGCTAATGAGGCAGCTAAAGTTGGGGTTAAACCTGGCCAACAAAAACAGGGTATAAAGGCTCTTGACTTTGTGAGCAGGCAGCCATACCAGCTCAACTCATCTTTGTTCAGTTATGGAGGTGGAGTCCCTCAAAACACTGCCACTTATCAGCAGCAACAGAATGGTTTTGGTATGACAGGTAATTCCCTTAATGCACCAATGCAGGTCCCTGTTAAAGCGAGCCGCGTGTATGAAATCAAACGCTTTTCCACACCTACTCCCATGTCTGCACCCACATCTCTGACACCTACTGTAATCGCCCCTCGCTCTGCCACAACTCTCGGTGAGCCGATGTGGCGCAGTGATGTCACTTCCCCGCCTCCTGTTGCTCCAAGACCTGCAGCGCCATTCTCACCACCACCTCCTGCCCCGACAGCCGCCCTGCCTGCTCTCCCCAAAATATCCACTGCCCCTGTGCCCAATTCGGTGCCCATCCAACAATCCACTCCTGGGCAGGCCTACACCCCATTCCAAGCAGCCAAGCAGTTTAAGAGCGCCCCTGAGCTGAGTCCCCTGTCTGCTGGTGTGCGATCCTCAGGGTCTGGGAGCAGCCAGAACCTACGGGTACCCAGACCCCGCTTCAGTACATCGAGCATGGGTCTGCAACCAAATGTGTGGAGGCCTGGCTCCATACATTACTGAGAATCCACTGCGACAGTAATTACCACCCTGGACAAGAGCACTTGAGTGCTTGGGCTCTGTTCTGCTAAATGAATTGTTAGTCTACAGTAATATGACAAAAAAACATCAGTCAAAGATGTAATTTTTTTGCATGTTCACAATTTTCTGTCACTCCACACAAATACACAATTATTTTAAAAATAGAGTATGCAGCAACATCCTAGATGCCTACATCTGTATATGTATTGTTCAGTTTCATCAGAATGTTGAGATATTTAGGTACTATGCAGACAACTTTGATTCACGTTTTTCGCATCCCATTTATTTTACACCACGTTTACCCCACAGACAGAACTGCACAGTCACTACTTGTGAGAGGAACTAAATCAAATAATGGCATTAATGTCTAATAATAATCAGTTTTGACATTATTTACTGGGGACACAAGGAAGATAAGTGATAATAAATGATTGTGTTGCCATTTTTTCACTTGGGGCCATAAGGATGAAGGGTAAGTAAACTGTATATATTACAGATAATGGAGCACAGATTTGTGTACAAGTGGTATAGAATGTTCTAAGACATGTATTTGCCTGAGTTCTATCAAAGTCTCAGTGACAGACAGATGAAAGAAGTGTATAAAGAATGTTACACTGGCTTAAAATAGAAAAAAAAAAATCCTCAAGTGGAGAGATGGTACAAACCACAACCTTGCTCTACTCTTGCTCTTGAATTGTTATCTCTTCTGGTCTCTGCCATGCCCTTTACTTGTGATGTTATCCATCCTTTATCTCTCTAAATATCTCTTGGACTGCAGGCCTCTGTTTGTCTAGAGCATTGCACAAAAGCCTTTGCTTCTTGTTTGACGAGGATCAGTATGGATTCTTGATGCATGTGCTCATTTTATCCTCATAATGCTGCGTATGCCAAGATTTTGATTGAGCATTTAGAAAAGCATGTGAACGCCACTGCAGGGAATTGTGCTGGGGCCTTTTCATATGACAGCTGAAAAAATACAGTAGATGACAAATTCTGATAGCGCTGCTTTATCTTTATGACATATTATGCGAATGTGACATCTGACCACTTTCCCTAGTGCTCGCTCTCATTGTGAATAATGCTTTTGCCAAACAGGTATGACATCCATTTCAATCACTTGTGTGAGCTGTTCAACTGCATTTGTGAAATTGTACATGCCTAGCTGAACTTTCTTGTTTTGCTTTTTATGAGAAAATACCCAATGGCCTAGGTGGGATGAAACAACATGAAATGGTGGGTACCATTTCTCTACTAAGGATGAGAAGGTTGATTGGATGTAAAGCTATAATGTACCTTGTTATCAAGTAGAAAGTGGGAGGTATGGATATGGGAGGTATAAAGCAAGATATAGAACTGATATAAAAATTAAAAGCAAGAATAGAGAGGAAAGTGCCTTTTCACTTTTTTGAGGGAAATTAGATATTGTTATACACTAAAATATAAATTTTCATAACTGTGTACCTATAGGACTGTCAGAATGTATGTCATGCTTCTACACAGCATTTTTAAAGCTTAAGTTCTTTAGTAAATGTGTTATGTTTGCGTTAAATATTCTGAAAACTTTGTAATTATATTAAAACAATTACACTTAGTGCTTTGGGTTATTTGAAGTTTAAAGTGGAATTATACTGTATGTACGATGCAAAGAGTTGAATGTGAGAAAATGGAAAGTCTAATGGATTACTGGATTCTTTGGGTTCTGGGATTGAAAATATGTGAACGAATTTGTACTGTATGAGTTAATGTAGAGCAATGAAAATAAATTTAGAAATGGCAGCTGCTGATGCTTGTTTTTTAATATTCTATTTTCTCTGTTGTTGTGGTGATTTCATACCTCTAGCCAAGTATAGGCTAGAATAATCTACAGATATAAATATAATGACCATCATATAATAGTCATACCCACTGTTTTAGAACACATAGTTCTACATAAAATAATGTATTTAGTTTGATGAAATCTTACATCATGAAGTCTGAAAGACATGCAGTAAGCCTAACACCCTCTGAGTGGCGCTATTGAGCGATATTGAAAATCAAGTAGTTCGAGTTCGCCCCACTGACTGAAAGGTTTGTCTGAATTTACTAAATTTGCAGAAGAGTGCGCAGAGTAAGTAATACTTTTATGTTTATCATGTATAAATATATATATAAAACCTTATGTTATGTATATTTATAATGTAAAATTAATCGTACTGTCATGCCTATATTCAATAGGTACGGTTCTTAGAGGTAGAGGACTGTTGTGAACAAGTTTACACAGCTTAGCTTTGGCACTGTAATATTACCTCCACTCATAAGGTGCCTTCTGACCCCTCTGGTCTATACCCCACGATCATATGTCACAAGATATCAGGTGCTAACTTTAGCCACAAGTCTGTGTTTCCGTCTTGAGCCTCATTCTTTTACCCTTCAGACGCCCCTGCTGGTGATGGCCAGTACTGCAGGAGCTCCTCTCAGCGTCTCTGTCCTGTTGAGACCTGTTTTAAGCAGTGTGGTTATAAGGAAAACACATGGAGATTTTCTGACACAGTGAGTTGTGAAATGTTGCACCAGGTGAGTTCTGTTGACATGGTCTTTAAAAGAGGCACACTGTCTGATTTTATGTTTGACACGGAGTGGAGTCAGTGTGAAAGACTGACTGGAACTCTCTCTGCGTGCCATATTAAAGTTTACTGTTCAGACTCTAAATTGGTGAAGTGTAAACTGTAAATAATCTCAACTCATCTTCAGGAGTAACATGTCTTCATTCGGGATGTTTGTCAAATACGCCATTGCCTGAGTTTGCTTCTCAATGTGGGAACCCAGAAAAAGATACATATCAGCACAATGTCAACAATACCACTATGAATATAGAATAAAAGGGTATAATTTTAGCCATAATTCCAACTGAAAAAAGAAAAGAATTACCGTAACCGATATTACACTATAGATGTATGCAATATACACAATATTACAATAAATGTACAAAATTGGTAAATATTGTTGACAAAGTAAACATGCTGCAATGTTACTGAAATATTGCATTCATAACTAGAACAATATTTCCCCATTTTACATAAGCTTCAAAGTTAGATGCAAAGAAGTTGCACAAATGTTTTAAAGTGCAATGTTCAAGAATAGTTGAGTTTATGTTTATGAACTTAATTCAATATTCAGTTCAAAATGGCAATATTTCAAACGAATGGGAAACACTGAGGGTAAGTGACTGAAATAAGAATAGGGACTTAATTCATGTTTTTACAGGTCCTCTCTGGAAATGTCTTGCTCTTCGTTGCTCTATGTTTAGACCAAAAAGTATCTGCGAGAAAAGTATCTCCTCACCATCAGCTCGGTCTGTCCCTGTGCTGTCTATAACACACTGAACTACACCCCCTCCCTGCTCCCCAAAGACCTCCTGTCCTGAACGCTGCTAGGATTTCACTCTTCCTGGGATGTAGAAGAGAGCAGTAGTTGGTGGAATCCTAGCCAACCTCAAGAAACAGGATTAACCTCAAACAGTTCTCCTGGGAACCTTTGATTCAAACTGTGATTTGATTTGTTTTGTTTTCTGAAATATTGATTCTTTGGTCACAGGTAAGAGGAATCATTCTGCTGTTTGACTGTCCTGATTGCACAGGGAGAAATGCTGGTGATAAAATGTTATAATGAGCTCTTAATCTGGACAGGCTGGTACTGAGGGGTTAGAGTATGTCGAGATGATTTATTGTTTGCAAACTGTAAAAATATATGTTGTTCTTGGATAGAGCTGCCACTAGCTGCTTATCATAAATCACACAGATCTAATAAACACTGACGTAGCACTAAATCTTCTTCACATAAACATAAAAATGCTCAATTAATTATAAAGAAACACAAATAAAAATAAACGACACTCTCATTCTCCTATTTAAATGTATGTATGTCATTGTAAATCATTTAAATGTGAGGTCCTTATGGGATTATTATTTATTTATTTGCTTTTATTTTTGGAAGTTCAAATGCAGACATGTTTTCTCATAGCTCCTGAGAAATGTGTTTCATATGGTGTTCATACTACTTAAGGTTTACCATTGCAACGCTTCAGCAGGACATTTGAGGAATTTGCTGACCAGTTGAAGACGGTGGATTTATTTAGTGTGCTAAAACAAAAATACCCCTCTTTGCAACAAGAGACTGGTGTCTGTATTGGAATTTAAAGTTTTACCAATCAACAGTAATTTAAATATATGTTATATCTTGTTAATATTATAAGAATTAACTGGACACTTCAAATATTAAGACAAAAACAGTCATCAAGAATAGAAAGCAATACTAGAAAAATACAAAGCTAACTGTTGTTGTTTATGTCTTCCTAGTTTTACTTAATCTAAATACTTTATATGTAAAAAAAAAGACTGAAAAAATAAATAAAAAATATCAAACAAATTTAAACACTGGAGTGTTTAGGTTTGTTTGATATTTTTCCACCACAGAATTGATATTATGTAGGATTAAAACAATTTATGTTCTGTAATAAATATTGTTATTTTTTTATTGTATTATTATTAGTCTTTTTTGTGTACGTTTATTTTAAAGCGAAAAAGGTAAAATAAGCCCCTCAGAATTGGGGCAGAAGGCCCCTAGTGGCATGTTGTTGCTGGTCTTTTTAATAATTGAATTTAATAATTATTTGATTTAATTGAGAAAATGAAATTTTATAAATTATTAAAAATGATAAGATTATTGCAATTTTTAAAAATGATATCAGATGCATTTATATATTCTAGACTAGGTTTACCCTTTTATTTTATCATTGTGATTCTCTGTAATATTATTCTGGGTGATACATCATCATGCAAAACTAACACCTAAATATATTACAATTTGTCAGTAAATGCACCTGCCATCTTTCCCCATCTTCCCTACCAGTTTATTTCAGATTTCATTTCCTCCCTCAGATTGCAGCAATGCCTGTCTCTGGAACACCTGCTCCATCCAACAAGAGGAAGAAGCCTTCGAAAATTATCACAGACTTCTCAAACATCTCACAACATGGTCAGTGACATCTCTTTGTGTCTCACACACACATATGTAGTAGAAATACACGCACCATGGGGGAAAAAATGGTTGAACGCTCACTTGTGATATCCTGTGATGACCAGATGAGTGTTGAAATGTCACACGTAATTACCAAAGCCCTCACTGGTGTCTGGTGTCAACATAAAGAGCCAGAGCCAGAAATGCCAAACAACCTCCGGGCTAAATCCCCACTGAAGGACATTTAATTGATTGGTACTGTATGTTGAAGCAGATGCTCAAAAAGAGAGAATATACACACTCTGCATAAACACATATTGCAACCCTCTTTAATGAGTGGCTGGGTCTCAGCTTCTAAGAACAGTCACAGTTTGAATTGTTTTTAATGGACTATCATTAGAGTCAGTGAAATGTCACATTTGAACTAGACCAGCATGTTATAATGTTCTTGTTTGTGTTGGAGTCATGGGCTATCAATTCCCACAGTTTGAGGAGCTGTTGCAATGCAATTATTCATCCCAGCTTTGATACCTCGGTCATATGAAGACTGGTGTAATGAGGAGTTAGCCTATGCGGTATGTAGTGGCCAATTATTCTGCTAAAGAGAGCAAAATCTCAAAGACATTGTCAAACTGTGTGACTTCACAGCTCTCCTCTAAT
>JAUZSZ010000114.1:15928885-15945849 GCA_034780575.1 Labeobarbus marequensis | reverse complement strand
TTAAACCCTGCCACTCCACAAAAGCCTGCATGCAAGCTTGCGTTTATTTTTGACTGCAACACCCACATCTCAATCCAACCAACAACTGATGCATAGAAACTAGTCCTTGCCCTACATTTTTTCTTTGATAATCCATTACACTTGGATGTTTGTCATAATACTGAAGAAAAGATCCGTCACTACTTCAGCTTTATCATTACTTTAACTTCAACGCTTAAATAATTCTGAAGATGCAAAAACAAGCTGTGATTTGGCAGTTGTTCAATTGTGACACACTGAAAGTGTCCTAAAGCAATGCATGACAAATCATAAAGACTATTCTATTATTCTTTTGGACTGTATGCACGCAGAAGTCGCTGACATATTTCTTTAACTTGATCCAACTTTTATAATGAGAATAATGAACAAGGGATCTACTGTCTTTTAAACTTGTGATTCAACCAGATAATGATAATTCACTTTATGAGTTCAGACGTTTTGATGCTTAATTTAGATGAGTGTACGAAAGTTAACTAAATGACATCCATCAGTATTGGATCTGACATTAGTAATGTGGATTTTGTTAAGTGATTTTGACTTTGATAAAGACAACAGCCTTCCTCCTTTATCCAGAAGAGGCATGGCATTTTGCATTTTATCTCCATAGTCAAAAGTTCTGGTAAAGCTCCTTTGATATTGTATAATTGTTGTTTGTGGGTGCTTTACGCTGTAGTGGCCTCCTAATGTCATTTTTCTTTAGTTTTTCAACTGATGGTATAACTATCTCTTTCTCTGCTCCCCATTTCTTTTTAGGTACTACAAAGGTTTTTCACGGAAGTTTGTGGCTTTGCTCTGTGATCAGCTCCAGACAGAAGACTCTTAATGCTGATACCCATGAGTCCCCTTCATCATCATGTGCTGCCACACTTGCTACCCTGTGAGGTAAGAACCTGATGCTTCCTGTTGCAGGCTCTTCTTTATTTTATGGCTCAGTTTATTTCTTTTCCCCTGTGGTTTTTGTGTTTTAAATCAGGGTCTGTCGTATTTCCCAGATGATTTTGTGATATTAAACTGCTGGTAAATGTTTGAGCGCTCTATTCTCTGTTACCAGAGGGTCACCTCCTTTTCAAAGACTGACTCCGTAGCCAACTACGTAAGTAAATGCTGCAATTTTTCTTTACTTCCTCCACCTTTGGCTGTATTTTCATATGGAGAGAAGGAGCATACGGCAACCTTGATTACCGAAGCCCAGAGATTAACCCTTAACCCTGCGCCTGAGACAGAGACAGACCTACGCAATCAGTGAGTTTCCTGTCTCATAATTATTGGCGCTTGATTGGTCTGTCAGAGACCAGATACCCTGCAGCCCACCTCCACTGTTCCACTCTGCATTAATGACCCGCGACATATGAGAACCGTGTTTACATGCAGAACTCCATAACGCCACATCGAGGGGATCACCGTTGGGATTTTCTCAGGTACTTATGGGCTTTACTTTTGATTAGACTGTAGTGCGAGTTTAGATGTCGCTCAGAGGCATGGGTAAATCAGTGCGTGATATATCGAGTCTTATGGACCTGGGATATTTACATGGGGCTGGTGAGATGGCAGGCTGGAGGGAGGGGCTGTTCCACTCAATTGCAGCCACATGTTTGCAAAGGATGTGGAGCTGCACGAGGCCGTGTGATCTGCCAGACTTTAAACAGGGCCTTTGCCTGTGGGCAGCTCTAAAGTTTTCCAGCGCGTTCCTCCAGCCTCTTCGTTACTGTGGTTTCTAGGCAAACACACTACCCTGTTGCCGTACAATTTCGCATTCATAAACTGCACTCGGGCTGCCTGAGATTCCCATACAATTGCTCAGACAAATCCGTTCTTGTACTGACTTACACTAACACACAGACCACACACATATAACTTACGTTACACTGAGATGGGGCAAGGAATATTTCATTTGTACTGCCGTAAATTTGCAAAAAGCAGAAGCAGGACAACTTTCAAACATGCACATGAAGCATAACAGAAAGTGACATTGTCAACTAACTTAGGTTTTTATTTGTATTACTTTGACCACCTGTTTTATGTGGTCTTTTCCTCTGTTTTGACCTGTTTATATGTATCTAAATGTCTTTATTTTGGGGTAGGAGTGCCTGTAGTGCAACTGTTGCTAGACGAAGCCAAGCTGCACTGCTAGTTTTTGGATGTTGAACTGGCATGAATTCAGTTGGACTAAATGGTTTACATTTTAAAAAGTCAAATTATTGTTTTGTTCTGACTAAAATTGAAGTTTTAAAGTGCATGTAAACTCACTGATTATTGGATCAGGGTTCAAAGTGTCCAGATGTCACTCTTTGACTGAAGAACAAAGGCTTTTACTGTTCTTCCTGGTGCTGTAATTGGGTAAAAAGTCAGTGTCAAGTTGTAAAATAACAGACATTTAGTAGTTCAAATGATTGGCCTATTTATGGAAAATTAAAAGAGGTTGATTGACCTAATGGCACAGCTCATCTAAAAATGGAAATCCTGTCATCATTCACTCAACCTCATGTTGCTCCAAACATTTATGACTGACTGTCTTCTCTGGGCACAAAAGAATATTCTGAAGATTCCTTACATTGAAAGTCAATGAAATTAGTGTTGTTTTGGATCCCCTTGACTTTTATTGTTTGACCAAAAACAGTTGAATCAGTTTTGCCACATGTTTGGAATGACTAGAGGTGAGTAAATGATGACAGAATTTTCATTTTGGGTCAATGATCCATTTAGAGGCATGGGGCTTTCTTAAAAATGTGCCCTTTTAATTCCCAAGAACGTCCAAGAACCCTTGGGCTGATGTTTCCATTTATACTAAACCCCCTCTACAGGGCAGGAAGATCTAAAGCTTTCCACACATGATAAACCTCTTTATCAGCCCACAACCATGGAATTTGTGAGCAGGTAGTGGAAAATACAACACGTCTTTCATTTCTGTCATGCCCTAATACCTTTTGAGAGACAGCAACTCAAACCTTGGCGCTTGAAAAACAACCATCACCCCACAGTGATAAGAAAACAGATCTCCAGTGGTGTCACTGTATGTCTCTCCAATCAGGTGGAAAGAAAGAAAAAAATGGCATCCATTTAAACACCTTGTGGCAGACATCTTGATTTGTAAACTCATGCAGCAACAGACATTCTGGCAGCACAAGCTCTGCAGAGTGTGAAAATGATCTGTTTGATACAGGGGAACCTCCTGCCGCAGCCATTAAGTGTCCTGCCTAGAGAATTGGAGACATCGGAGAGCCCTGCATGAAGTGCACTTTCATGCTTTGCTCATCAGGGCAACGTCCTTCAGCTCAAAACAATTTGCACTTAGTGTTTTTTGGGGAACGGGGCAATGTCACATTCAGTTGCCAGCTGGATGACATGTGTTTCTATACACAGAGGGAATAGCCACTTAGTAATATGGATTTTGTTCTCCGCATCCAAAAAGAAATTGGCTTGCACAGGTCTGCACTGTGGTCTGTGATCTGATAGACAGGATTTCACACTCTAGGATGTGTAGATTAGGGAACTCAAATGACTATCCCTGGGTAGAGAACACTACTTTCTAAATCAAAAGTTGTAGACAGGAAGAAAAAAAAAAAAAAATAGATGGAGAGAATTGAATCCTGAAGAGATGTCCAAAAGTTTGTGGCTGTTTCAATTTCTTCTACCCTCAAGTATTTCGAGTTTGAAAAATATCGTAGTTTAGTCTTGTTATTATTATAGAATTGTTAAGATATCTTACAATAATGCTATTTCATAGGTTGTCTTTAATTCGTCATGAATACACTAGAATAAAATAAATGGTAGATTTTTGAGGGAATATTTTGTCAATTTGGTGTTTATTTAAAAACAGCTCTGTGTTATGTCAGCCACATAACACAATAAAATACAAATATTGCAATACCAAAAGAAAAGTGTAAAAAACAAAAGTTGATCGTGGTCACATGATATATAAATTTGTTACACAATTTATTGATACACTACTGTTCAAATATTTGGGGTCAGTAAGACTCTCTCTCTCTCTCTCTCTCTCTCTCTCTCTCTCTCTCTCTCTCTCTCATATGCTACCAAGGCTGAATTTATTAGATAAAAAATTAAGTTAAAAAAAACTACATATGTTAAATATTTATAATTTAAAAAACTGTTTTCTGTTTGGATACATTGTAAAATGTATTTCTTATCACATTTACTTATCACAGTTGAAAACCATTCAGTTTGATGCTGCTTAATATTTTTTGGGAAACCATAATATTTAAAAAAGTACAGCATTTTGTTTGTTTAAATCTTTTGTAACATTATAAATGTCTTTACTGTCACTTTTGATAAATTTTATTCATCCTCTGTGAATAAAAGTATGAATTCTTAAAAAATCTTACTGACCCCCTTACCTTTGTATGGTAGTCTAATATATAATGCGCGACAGTGCACTGAGTGCATTTCTGTCCAGTTTCCATCAGAGTTTATCTGTGATTGTTGAACTGAGCATGGACCTTCTGTTGTGTTGTCCAGAACTGAACCTCCCAGCCATATGTCTCAGTGACGTGAAGCCCTCTCTGGAGAACGAGGCTACATTTGGTCGTGGAATGTGCTGGAGCGTGTGCATCTGCTGAAACAAAGCCTTATTTTCAGCTCAATGTTATAATTACAGGCTAGAATGAATCTAGCCGTCTTGTGAACCCACAGCAGCCTCTGCACAAGATTCCCAGGATCTGCTCAGGGCTTGTAAGTCCAAGTAGTGTTTACAGCAGTAAATCTAAGCCACCATTAACACAACATCTCAGACATATTTACTTACTTTTAGAAAAGTGTGTGTCTTCTGTGTGAGGCAATCTTATGTTTGTGAAACTAGATTGTGTTGTAATGGACTGCTAGCATTAGCAGGGTCCTTGCGGGTGTTGAAGACTAGATAGAGGGACTCGATCAGTCTTAGTGCAGCTTGTAGTCTGCTACTCCTCTAGACATTTGGATCGATGGGAATTGGACTTGCCATCTTTTTCCCTATAAAGAGAAAAGTGGTTTGTGATCCAGTTGCATTTGTGTACTGAAAAAGAAAACCCAGTGAATCAGTGCATTCACTATTTCAGTAAGTAGCAGCAGGGTTATTGTATTTAAAAACTAAGATGAAAACTGTAAAATCTCAATTAATAGAAACTTAAAAGTAAGCAAAATATAAAAACTGTAATCAATATAGTAATTAAATATAGTGTAGTATTGTGCAAAAACCAATCTTGCTGCCCATTTGGATAAACAACACAAGGTTAAACAGTCATAGTTATATTCAGTTAAGAGTGAACTCTTAAAAAGTACCAAAAAATGTATTCTACTGCTTTTGTGTGCAAGAAAATTAGTATCATATCACTTTGAAGAAAACACGGGATGATCTTGATTACTGTTTCAACATGGGCTTTCTTTCTTTGCATATGCTACCAGTCAAACGTTTCTTGTGATCTTAAAGACCTTTTCAGGTGTTATGGAGTGCCTATATAATATACAACTTACAATCGTATAGTTAATTATCAATATAATGTTAGTAAAGCAATCTCTTTCAACTACCAAAATCTGAATTTTGCCTTTAAATTGTACAGATAACCGTTATAATAATACGGATGGTGCAGTTGAAAGCCATATAATGAATCAGAGTTTATCATAAGTGGGCTGTCCATAAAACAAGGCCAGTACTCGTGTATAGACAGTTTACTACTGATAACCAAAATAAGTAGAAACAAAACTATTTATACAAAATACAATCATATGATGTTACACAAGAATTTCCGAAATTTTCCATATTCTGTTTTTCATCAAAAATTACTTCATAGTTTCTACTTCCAAAAATATAAGTGTGTTTTAATTTTTCACTCTATATGTTAAGGTTACAAAGTTAACTAACAGAATTTTAAGTAATTCTGTTTTTTTTATTTTTTTTTTTGTTTGTTTTTGATGATTTTGCGGTTAAAATAAAATGTGAAAAATGCTAACAATAGAAATGTAGTATAGGTGTGTGCAAACATTTGACTGATAGTGTATGTCAACCATTGACATGAATATAGATAGTTTTGTTTCATCCAGACTCTCAATACTAAATGCAGGTAAATAGAGTACAGAAGGACCCAAGGTACATTACTACTGGCTTCCACGTGGGTGATTGGTAGAGCAGGATGACTATGCAACACCATCATCAGTGTGTTCTTGAACCCACGACTGTCTGGATAGAGCCCTGCGTCTGTTGCCACAAACCTCCACCCTCATTTCCTTCTTTTCAACTTTCTGCACTTTCCACTTGATTTCTCTTTTGTAGTTGTTCCCACCGAAAGATTCGTTTTTACCCTCCTGGTATCAAATCAGATACCATCAGTCTTACTAAATTCACATCTTATTTCCCAATAACCCCCTTTTATATTTCCATTAGAGTGTTGTGTGTCTCTTGAGGGTTGTTCAGACATCTGATAAGCCGCAGATACAAACCAAAGATGGGCTGTAGATGTGAGAGAGAAAGGGACGACGGGCTGTGCTGGTAGCAGAGCGTGACTGAGATGTTGGAAGAGCTGCGGCCAGCAGGGAATGGTAGATAGAGGAGGACAGAGAGGGGGGAGGCGGACAGGAGAGAAGAAGTGCAGCAGGAGGTTTGGAAGGGGAGTGCTCTGCAGGAACGTTTCAGTATTCTTATGGTAATCCAGCCTTGGATGAGCCTCAGAATCAGCCAAGCAAACAATGAGAGTGGAGCCAGGATGTCTGCTCTCCCTGCTGGCCGGCGTGACTTGAGAGGCAGGCGAGGCACTGGGCTGCCTGCAAGGAGGGGCCCCCAGGAGGGGCCAGCGAAATGCATGCCAGCACACATATCCACATACCACATTCACTCAATCTACGAGTTAGGTCGGCGCTGGTGAAAAGCATGTTTGTGTTTGTTTGCGTACTTTGTGGTGAGCGGGACTTGTTTTTCTGTAGACTATATAGAAATGATAGACACATTTCAGTACCTTCATCATTGTTGGCACAGATTTGGTGACGGCCGTTTGGAAGTTCTTTTAAGAGATTCTGATTACAAATATCATATTGGTTACCTGCAGATATGATAGTTTTTAAAAAAAAAATCTGAATAAGTTGATATTGCATATTGAATTGTGCATGCTCATTTCATCTATTTTTTCCAGTTCGATTACTTATGGCATCGTCTAACACTCATTTAATAGTTAACGTTAAATTGAGTTTAATCATGTTAATAAAGTTAGCTTAAAAATACGCAAGTAAATAAACTTTTTACCTTGTGCAGATAACCACTGTTATAATACAGGTGGCAATGGAAATCCATAGTTAATAAGTTAAATTTATTTAAATAATGATAATAAAGTTAAATAAAAAAATAAATGTTAGTCTTTAAAATATAGCATAAGTTAGCAAATTAAGTTAATCTTAATAAAGTTAGATAAAAATAAAGTAAATAAATTAGTCTTTAAAAATATTAATAGATTTAGGTAATCTAAGATAATAAACCAGTTCAATCTATAAAAATTAATTAATAATATAGTAACACAGCTAAATGTAATCTTTAGCAAATCTCAAAATGAATATTAATTTCATATATTTTCACATAATGTTGTGATGCCTAAATTCACTTAAAGGAACACTCCACTTTTTTTGAAAATAGGCTTATTTTACAACTCCTCAGGCGCAACAGGGAGGCGCAATGATATTACGCAGCGCCTGAAAGTAGTCCCTAGCTATATCATAACTAGTTACCTAGCTGGGGACTACTTTCAGGCACTGCATCATATCACTGCGCCTGCTGCACCCATGGTATGGCAGCAAAGTTCCTTGATTATTACGCCGGAATGAGAATATAGTCCCTAGCCATATCGGCCTAGAAAATCGCAACTTTCATTTTCCGTCAGTCTTAGTACACGATGGAACTACAGAAGAGTCAAGTTTTAAATATGAAAAAATATTGAAACACTTTGGTCATTTTTGAGCAAGATGCTAACGGTCTAATCAGACTCAATGATCTATGCTAAGCTACGCTAAAAGTGTTACCGCTAGACCCAGAGATCAGCTGAATGGATTGGAAAATGGTAAAACTCAAATGTTTAACTCTTGGGAAGTTGGAAAATGAGCCTATTTTCAAAAAAAGTGGAGTGTTCCTTTAACAGCTCACCAGACTTCACGTTGCGCAACTGTGCAACCTTACGAAACTGATATATTAAACAACTACATCAAATCATATAATATTAATCGCCCACACACTTATTGCTCACTTGCCAATGGTGACACATGCAAACTCCCTTCGTTATTCACATGCAGAAATTCCCATGCAATCAACAACTGATGTGTTGTGAAATGCCAAGAAAAGTAAGAGAAGAATCAGATGGTGTTTAAGATTGAATCAGGTGTGGACTGCATTTAGATATGCTTTACCAAGCGACCCAAATCAGATACCAAACATCTATAAGTGTTTTTGAGGTTTACATGCATGTAACAACATAAGATCCATCCCAGAACTAGCTGAGAGTATAAATGTGTCCAAAGGTCCATGACTTTAAAAAGGTCTGAAAAAAATAAAAGAAGTCTCACCATATATGACGTCTTGTCTCTTGATGACGTCTTTGCGTTGAGACTGTAGATAAGAAGAGTCCACAGCCATACTCCAGGAATCTGCCTCAAAATCCTTCCCATCCTTCTCCAGCTCCTCCAGCATTGATGCATAATACATTTCTCCTGTAGAAATGTTTGTGAGAACACAGCAAACTTTACATATGCCTTCCTAGTTTCATTCTGTTTTGTGAATGTCTTGAGTTGTACCTTCATCGTTAAGGGATTCCATGGACATGGCTCTGTTCCTGAAGTTCAGAGAGTCTGTGGAGTGAGAAAGAATCCGCCTCAGTCCGATAGGAGAGTCATCATTTAGACTTCTGTTAGAAAATCAAAAAACAAGCAAGAATGAGGACTTGTAACAATGTACATTATGGTAAAAAAAAAGATATTCTGAAAAATATTTTAGAAAATTAGTGGTCAAGCAGCAAGGTAGCACCTAGGGAGTCACCACAAAAAATTCTTTGTGGTATATTTGAGGAAATCTCAATCAGCCTTGAACAGCCTTGTTGTGTTGCTGTCTATGGAGGGTCAGAAAGCTCCCAGATTTCATCAAAAATACCTTAGTTTGTGTTCCGAAGATGAGCGAAGGTCTTACGTGTTTGGAAAGACATGAGGGTGAGTAATTAAAGACAGAATTTTCATTTTTGGGTGTACTATCCTTTTATCAACAAAATTACATCGCAACTGAAAAGCTAAGTGACATCTCAGAGTAGCAAAGTGGTAACGATTGAATTTTTGAAAAAGAAAAATCTACATGTTTGCTAAAGAGATGCTGCTGCCGAACACTGTTGAGAGCCATAAAGACTTTGTGTTTAGCGACCTTTCATCAGTTAATTCTTTAAGTTAACTCACATGACGTCACTCTGTCATTACATAAACTTTACGAATATCATTGACGTAATATTTAATTCAAACGCGCTAATAGAGAAGTAATCTTTCCTCTTAATATAACACACAAAAATGAACATAATTAACACACTTTGTTCATGTCTGTGTTCAGTGACCAGATTCTTTACCCTGCAATGTTATTGGTGGAGACACTCTTGTTGAGCGACAGTGTGGAGCGTCCTTTGCGGGAACCGAGGAAAGACTGTCTCAGTGTCTCTGATGGGTAAATGGCTGAACTCGGCCTCTCCTTCAGTATTGGATCTGGCAAAGGAACACGCATTCCTGAATAAAAGCTCTTCTTTAATGAGAAGATACTGCTTAACTACCACTGCAACATACTGTAATTATCAATATACCACATCAAATGACACTACAGCCTGTACTGCAACTAACAAGATATTGGTTTAAAGAAGTTGTGTTATTAATACTATGAATTAGTGACAGGAATCAGTCATGAGAAAAAAAAAATAGCCAAAAATATTAAATAAAAAAGATGTGAGATATGAAAGAGAGGAACTCACTTTTGCTGCGGAGGGCCACATTATGTAAAGTTGCGGTGTTCCTGACCAGAGCCAGCCTCTGTTGCTACAATTCATTAATATGTTGTATGATTTCATATGAATTAACGCAATTAAAGAATCACACAGATTCAACAATTTGAGAAACTAGGCAATGTAATATAATATAATTAGCTAAATATCCCAAACTTTCCCCTCATACACTATAAAAACAAATTTGTTGACTCAAAAATTGTGCAAACTCATTGCCTTAATTCACATAAGATTTACTAAACTAAATCAAGTTAAATAGAAGTCCTAGTTACAAATACTGGGAGTACTCCTTACTTATTCTCAGCCATAAGTACCTACAGCAGGGGATCTCAACTCTGGCCCTCAAGATCCACTTTCCTGCAGAGTTTAGTTCCAACTCTAATAATGCACATCTGAACAAGCTAATCAAGATCTTCAGGATGACTACAAAATTACAGGCAGGTGAGTTTCATCAAGGTTAGTGCTAAACTGCAAGAAAGTGGACCTCGATGGCCCGAGTTGAGAATCCCTGACATACAGTGTGACAGAAATCGCTCAGATTTCATTTTTATAGAAATTTCTTCATCTGTGTTTTAAAGACTAACCAAAGTCATATGGGTTTGGAACAACATGAGTCAGTAAATGACAGAATTTTCATTTTTGGGTGAACTAGCTAACCCTTTAACTAGGGTTTTCTCTGCTACCTCTAGGTGTCAGTATGTTATGAAAGTCTACTCCATTAACTATTAGTTATTACAGACAATTAGTTGGTATTTATCAGTCTGTATTATTGGATTCCATAAAAACACTAGCTCCCTGCATATCTGATCACATAGTTTCATCCAATGTGATTCTGTAATTTTTTATATTTTATATGCCACACAGACAAACATTTGGTCACCAGCTCAGTGTTATGACCATTCGTTATTTATCCCCCCTCTATTGACTCTTACCTTCTGTTTCATTTTGGCGCAGTTGGCCAGTGTGTCACGGCAGCGGTTGTGAATGGTCACATTGCAAGCTGTTAAGACAAAGAAACAAGAAAAAACATTACTGATTATTACTATTTTATAAATCCTTTTGACTGTGGTTAATGATTTCCAACTGATTTCCAACATAGCTGAGCTAGTTTCTTGTCATTTGTATCACTCCCTGTTATTTTCCCACATAATAAAATAATTTAAACTCAAATCAATATTTCATGTGCATTTATATATTTGGAAAGTAGCCATGTAATAAGAGAGACAATCTTGTGCTCAGTAGGGTCTTGATCACCCTGTCACCCAGTAGGTTATTTCTTACACACCAATGTTTTCATGGAATATTTGAATGGTGTTACAAAGCCATCTCTTTTCCACTTACCTTTGTTTTATTAACTATTTGAAAATAAAAATATTAAATAAATGAAAATAGTTCATTCAAATGCCACTCTGATGTGCATGGGTGAAACAAAGGCCGTTTAAATAAATTTTTTAAGTTTAAATACTGATCTCAAGGTCATAGAGACTTCTTATTAGCACACAAACGTCAGAGAGTTTAATTAGGGACATGCAGCAGAGAGAAGGTGTGTTATCTCTTCTGTGATGTGTGTATATGTATTGGGTGTCAGTGGGAGTCAGTGCCATCTCTCCTGTGAACAGACATATCTTTGTTCTGGTCAAGAGCAGCTCCAGGCGACATCTCTGAGCTCTATATCTGATTCACTGGACAAGCAAATGCATTTAATCACACTCACACACAGATACTTGCCTTCTCTATCCCCTACCCCTAAACAGAAAGGACTCCATAGAAACCTTTTGTCTTTTTTTATTATTTAAAAAATATAAATAAAAAAAAACAAAGTTTAATATGTTTCTTAAGTCATTTGGTTTATAAGGACACATTAAGTCATCATCATGAGGACCAATGTCATACAACATTGTGTACATAAACCATGCATACAAACTCACACACGCATACGAAAATTATACCAAACCATATTTATACCCTTTTTTCACAATGCTCCTATTCCCAATTTATACATATTCCCAGAAACATATTAGTAAAAAAAGTGAAAATATGGTCTATGAATAACTGATCTGTGAATGTCACATATTCTATGTCACATATTCTAAGGTAACACACTCACTGACTAGAGTTAAATAGGTTTGGAACTATCTAGACAACCATCTGACCTTCATTGATTGAGCCACAAGATTCCAGTCACATCAATATGTTATCAAACGCCCTCTTGACTTGAGTCAGGAATTAATCTAATTTGTAGACATTTTAGTCAAGATTCAAACAATATTACATTGTATCTTACGTTACTGTCTTTACATTGACATTACATTGGCCAAACAGCATTTAAAGAATTCATGTTTAGTCCAACAATATTGGATCTTTTTCAGTGTTTACATCACTTGGCTTGTCTGTGTTTGCACATTGCAGACAGGCTGTCAGTCCATTTATTAGTGGTAGAGATTTTTCAGTCACACTATAGGTCACATAGTTACACCAGTAGGTGGCTACAAGTTCTTTTTGTCTAACCGGTCATTATGTCTGATGTCATGTGTCACCATTTCTGGGTCCAAGCTAACATACACTCACTGTGTTCTGTAGTACTACTGAAAAAAAATCATCATCATGATCCTTTATCTCAATACCAAAACCTGGCCAGACAGTGGAGCTGCATGATTAATCAATAGAAAACCAAAATTGTGTTATGACTTAGTATGATTACCAAATTGCAAATTTGGGCTGTGATTTAATTAAATAAATAATTTCGCTGTGAGTTTGAGAGTGCAACGTGCATTTGGGAACAAAACATGCACCAACCATCTTCCCAGACTTCTAATGAGAAGCGCTTATCAACAAAGAGTTTCTTCTAGTATAAATAATAATAACAACTGAATTATAATTGACTGTAATAGACCAAAGATTAAAGGTATAAACAAGGTATAAACAAATAAAATCCCTTTTTGTTTGTATAATTACTAAAACAATAACATTGCCAATGATGTTCGGATTTTTTGATGTTCGGACAACTTGACTGAAAACAGTTTAATAGCATGTTCAAATATCTAATGTAAATGTTCAAATAAAGCTTTGAAAAAGTTTCATAAAAAGGTAAACCTCACATTTAAATATAGAAAAGGGTCAAGCCAAAATGATAATTGATTAATAAATGATTATATGTATTTTATCTGCTCCATAAATAATTCTAGATAATTATCTGAATTTTTTAAATGTGTAGAATTCACATAAGCTTGTTTTTCATCAACCAGTCAAAATTTACAGCAGGGCATGCAAATTCGGTCCGTTTTTGGCCAGACAGAAACTGCTGCACACAGACTGAATGTGAATATAAGTCTCTGTAAATCCAGTCTCTGACAGCAGGTGGCGCTTATAGAGCAGCAGAATTACAGCTGTTTCCTTTAAACTTACCCTGGCCGTCGGTGGTGTATCCGGGGCCCAGAGGGCACATCTTCTTGTAGTGCGTGGTCCTGGGCAGTGGGCAGATCTCACAGTTGGGCCCCCAGCCGCGGCCCCCATCACAACAGCACTCAGATTTTCTGACGCTGACGCGACTACTGGAACTCATCTGACACATGGTCTGCAGAACCTCCAGGAAGCAGAAGCCCTGACGGTTATCTGACACACACACACACACGTTTGTTTCTGTGAATTGTGGGGACTTTCCATAGACTTATATTACTTTTATACTTACCAAACAATATTTTCTATCCCCTAACCCTAAACCTACCCCTTACAGAAAACCTGTTTGCATTCTTAAACTTTCTTGAAAATAAATTAAAGCAAAGATGTCTGTTAAAACTGTGAACTCACTGCGAAACTACATAACAAAGATGTTATCAGTCATGTTCATTTAATGTTAAAAGCATAATATTTCTGAAGGACCCAATATTTCCTCTTTAAATAGAAAAAAAGAAAGAGGAAATATTGGGTCTTTCAGAGAGAGTACAACAAAATCATCCTCACAAGAACATTTCATAATTTTTTCACAATATATCGGACTTATTGTGCAAGGTTTCTGAATTTTTAGGATAGCAAACATGAAAAACGCTTGCAAAAATTTCGGACTCAGTAGCTGCGTTTACATGGACCCTAATAATCCGACCGTAATAGGACTAGAAGCACAATCAGAATAAAAAAAGTCACGTGTAACCAGACTGAATTGGCCAGATCTGATTTAAATTTCGATATATGACACGCAGAGGAAGCTGCTCTTCCTGATGAATAAAGTGCTATAAATGAGTGTTGAGTCATTCTAAAATTCTGCTTATAAAATGGATATTTCCGGACCTTCATTCTGATTGGTTAAGCTGCACTCGAAGCTTACACTACATTAACTTACACTAAAACCTACACCTTTGTTTACTTTGTGTGTTGCTTGGCAACCACTTTTAAATCCTTACTGACTGGTGTTTTAGAGCGGTTCTTGTAAATATGGAAACAATAAAGGGTCACATGTAAATATGTGCAGTGTCACATGATTAGTGTAGATTGTCACATGACCAGAGCAGTTTACTTCCTGTTTGCACCTTGAGATGACGGCTGCATCAAAGCTTCAAAACGAAAGGCTAGTAAAGTATGTTAACATAAAGATATGACAGATTTTTGGCACACATTATCTTTAAGGTGTCTAGTATTAATATATGAATTCACATATATTTAATTTCGTTGAGTGTGGTCATAGATTGAGTAAACATCTTGATGGTCACAATAGTGATAACAGTGAATACATATAAATCCAGTAGCAGTTGTTGGTGAAAAATGCAATAAAATGTTGCACAAAATATTGCACTAAATTAAAAATGCAAATGTTACCAAAAAAATACAATATTGATGTTGTAATACAGGTAGCACTAATATAAAAATTTGATGTTATATTTTTTTCAAAAAAGTAACCATTTTGAAATACATTGATGGTTGTGTTTTTTTGTCCTATCAATGTTGTATAACGTTTTTTACTATTATGCATAATAGTAACCTTAGAATGTGATCAAAGAGTTAAAAATAGCTGGACTGAGATATATATATAACAATTTTTATGACTGCACAAATATGTTAATTCAGTACCCACATTATCGTGACCGACCATAAAACTAAATTTTAATTTACTTAATATCCTAATGATTTTTGGCATAAAAGAAAATGGATAATTTTGAGTCATACAATGTATTGTTGGCTGTTGCTACAAATATACCTGTGCTGCTCATGACTGCTTTTGTGCTGCAGGGTCAAAATGATTGACACTCCAGTGTGATTCATTAAGTTCACCTATAAAAATATCGTCATCATTTATAGCATGGCATTCTTTCTTCAGAGAAACACTGAAGGAGGATTTTGAAGACTCTTGCTTCCATTCAGTGACAGTTCGTAGTGTACTATAAAAGTATCTCAATAGTAGTCCAAATAACTTCTTATACTCATTTAGCTCCGGGGTTCTCATCTCTGGCCCTCGAGATCCATTTTAGCTCCAACTATTTTATGGTGTGTTTGATCAATGTTGGAGCTAAATTTAGCAGGAAAGTGTTGAGGAACCCTGATTTAGATATGTGTGAGGAAGAGTCACACATGGTCATGTTTGTTGTAACAGAACAGAGCCTTCCTGATGTGGGATGGTTTTTCTAAAAAAGCGACACCAGCCAGACCATAGTATTATTAGTTTATATTACCTCAAAATAATACATGCATAATGAATGATCTATGCATGTTTGAACAGTTTCAGTAAGCTGAATGATATATTTCACGGTCATGAAGTGCACCATGATAACAAACTCCGACCTGTTTTTTGGTGTGACACAACATTGATGGTTGAGGTGAGTGTTTCTGGACCTGAGCACCAGTGAAGATTCACATCAACACCCAGCAGCATGGATAGCGCTCTCTGAAAGCTGACAAATACACTCACATGCCGTCTCTTGAGATCAGTTTTTATTATAGATACTACTTTAGTTCTTTTGAATAGTTTGAAGTAGTTTGTATTTGTATATTTTCCATCTACAGCTTTTTTTTTCAGCTGCTTACACACATTTTCAAAATTTTGCCTCTTTTTTTTTTCAAAACTTTACACACAAATCCAAGAATTGCACACAAAATGCCTCACATCTCTAGTAAAATGAAGCACTGCATTCAAAATATCACAAACACATCTCAAAAACAAACATTTGCAAACACCTTTGCCATAATATTAATTCCTGTTAAATTTGTGTGTGCGACAGAGAATTGTGTGTTGTGTTTTGCAAAAAGAGTTTTATGAAATTGAAAACAGCTGAGAATTAGTGTCTGGTTTTGCAGATTTGAAGTGTGCTTCTGCTGTTTGAGTCTCAGCTTTCAGAAACTGTGTGACAAGTAAAGATTCTGTGTGTAAGCAGTTGACAAAAACTGCAATTGTAGTTTTAGTTTTAAATAATATACATAGTAGTAATTTTGTCATGTTTATGTCTACACAGTTTTTATTCATTTTTATTTCAGTTTTAGTCTTCTCAAATGTTGTTTGTAGTTATTTTTAAATTCTACCTTGGCAATGAGCTGAAACAAAATACATTTTTTAAATTATATTATATTTCTGACAACATTTATTTCACACAACATATGTTTTATGGTTTAGTTAAAGGGATAGTTCACCCAAAAATGAAAATTCTGTCATCATTTACTCACCCTCAAGAAGTTCCAAACCTGTACGAATGTCTTTGTTCTGCTCAACACAAAAGGAAGATATTCTGTAGAACGTGGGAAACAGAGCAGTTCTGGGGCACCACTGACTTCCATTGTATTTTTTTTTCTACTATGGAAGTCAATGGTGCCCCAAAACATCCTGGTTACAAACTTTTCTACAGGTTTGGAACTACTTGAGGGTGAGTAAATGACAGAATTTTAATTTTTGGGTGAACTATATCTTTAACTATAATAACCCTGACTGAGTAGCCTTAGTCTGATTGATTTGTGAAGGCA
>JAUZSZ010000114.1:15897635-15909660 GCA_034780575.1 Labeobarbus marequensis | reverse complement strand
TACACATACACATACACATACACATACATACATACACACACACACACACACCCGCGCACTTACTTTTGTTCAGTCTGTAAGATTTTTGAAAGAAGTCTCTTTTGCTTAGCAAGGCTGCTTTAATTTAATCAATAATACATTTCACACTTTAAAATAAGGGTTTTTTTAGTAATATTTTAAAATGTAGTTTATTTCTATAATGGCTAAACTGAATTATCAGCAGCTTTTACTTCAGTCTTCAGTGTCTAATATGCTGATTTGGTGCTCAAGAAACATTTCTTCTTATTATCAGTTTTTAAAACTCTGTGATCTCATTGTAATCCAGAGCCTCCGTTATGGAACGCCCACTTGCTGGCCTTTCTGATCTCTGTGACGGTGTGTTGCTTCACTTTGGTGGCCATAACTGTGGTGTGTTACTACAGGTGAGACTTTTATTTCATAATGACATGTTTATCCAGCTGAAATGAATGAAAGATGCACCTCAGTCTGTTAATTATTGACCAGCACACCAGTTTAAGATAGTCAAGTAAATTTAGCACCTTTTATGCTGGACCTTAATGTATGTATATGTACTGTAGCTGTTAGTAATAAGTTACTGATCCCTTTATGGAAGGCTTCTGTGATGTAACACAATATTGAAGGTGATTATATGCTCTGTGTGGCTGTTTGATCAGGTATAAACTGCAGACAGGACGGAGACGGTACCAGAGAGAGGAGGCCTTCATCCCTGCAGGAGAGTCTCTCAAAGATCTCATTAGTCAGTCCAGCACTGGCTCTGGTTCAGGGCTCCCCCTGCTGGTGAGGCACCGTTTCTGAACATGTTTTTTTTTTAATAATTAGAATGTGGTTTGAAAGGTCTTTGAAAACAAGTAAATATCAGAGAATTTTAAAATTGTGATTTCCAGTTCTAAAATTTCTTTAGTCTGTATAAATGTTTGTAGTGTTTGTTTTGCTTTTTTTTTTTTGTTCTTAAAATCATTATCCAGTAATCACAAATTGCTGAAAATGTCATCAGACTGAAAACATCATAAATCCATTGGTCAGAATGCGTGGGCACCCTTGATAAATGGTTTTGCAACGTTTTGTTGGTTAGGAACCGTCAAGTATTTTGAGTTATGATACATGGTTGTCCAGTTGTCCAATTGTCCAGTGTCAATTCACAGGTCCAGCGCACCATTGCCAAACAAATTCAGATGGTACGTCAAATCGGGAAGGGGCGGTATGGTGAAGTGTGGCTTGGTCGCTGGAGAGGAGAAAAGGTTGCAGTGAAAGTGTTCTTTACCCGTGAAGAGGCTAGCTGGTTCAGAGAGACTGAGATTTACCAGACGGTGCTCATGAGGCATGAAAATATACTCGGTAGGTTCCATCACAAATAAGAAGGCCAAAGACAATAAGTAGGGAAACACATTATATTGTATGTATTTAAAATAATCATTAGCAAAGTCAAACACATGTATATTACATTTGAATTTTTGTAGTTTTGTACCCTGAAATAAAACCTTTACAGATTTAATATTTTATTTTCATTAGCACTCATTTTTCCTATCTTGCTCCAGGCTTTATAGCTGCAGATATTAAGGGCACGGGAGCGTTCACTCAGCTTTTCCTCATCACAGACTACCACGAGAATGGTTCTCTCTATGACTATCTGAAATACACCACCCTGGACACACAGGCTCTGTTAAGGCTGGCCTATTCTGCCGCCTGCGGCCTGTGTCACCTCCACACAGAGATCTACGGCACGCAGGGCAAACCTGCCATCGCTCACAGAGACCTGAAGAGCAAAAACATCCTCATAAAGAAGAATGGCACGTGTTGCATTGCTGATCTGGGCCTGGCAGTGAAATACAACAGGTGAAGACACTTTTGCAACACACACTCTGCAAAATGCATGCAAATACACTGGTAATATAAATAAAATAAAAAATCACTGAAGCATACTTTATTTACAGCTAGTATGCAATCATTTGCATTTGCTTTTATTTTAGTGATACAAATGAGGTGGACGTTCCTCTGAGTACAAGGATGGGCACACGGCGATACATGGCACCAGAGGTCCTGGATGAGACCCTAAATAAGAACCAATTCCAAGCGTACATAATGGCTGATATTTACAGCTATGGGCTTATTGTTTGGGAGATGGCCCGCCGATGTGTGACAGGAGGTTAGTTTATGTGTGTTATGTCAGTGTATGTGAGGTTAAAATGTGTACACATTTCAAAGCATGTTTATGTCTCTCCTTTCTAAATATGTGATGGGTTTGTTTTAATAATGCCATTTTCTTTTATGTGCAGGTATTGTTGAGGAGTATCAGTTGCCATACTGGGATATGGTACCTTCAGAACCGTCCTACGAGGACATGAGGGAAGTGGTGTGTGTTAAAGGCATGCGACCAGTGGTGTCTAATCGCTGGAACAGTGACGAGGTAAGATCTAGCATTGCATTGTGCTCTGATAAAAATTTTTTAAAAACTCAAAAGACAGAAACAAATAGTGTTGCATGATCTTTCAGAAATCATTCAAATATGATAATTTGGTGCTCATAAAACATTTCTTAATTCACGATTCTTTGAATAGTAAGTTGAAACGGCCAGCATTTATGTGAGAGAATTGTTTTAGCAATCTACAAATCTTCAAGTTAAAAGTCAATCTTATCTGCTTATAAAAACTTAGTTTTCAACATGCATGAGTACATTTGCCGTAAAGTTGATCTCATTTCTAACAGATATGTACTAAAAGCCACAAAACGTTTGATTTCATGGGTTTTTTAAACATCACTGCTTTGTAACTGACTATTAAATAGTTGTGTAAAATGCAACCCTAAAACAATTGTGTTTTTTGCCTCCACACAGTGCTTACGGGCCATGCTAAAGCTCATGTCTGAGTGCTGGGCACACAACCCAGCCTCTCGCCTCACAGCTCTTCGAGTCAAGAAAACACTCGCCAAAATGGTTGAATCGCAAGATATCAAAATATGATCAGTTTTCCCTCCAATGCCAGTCTGAGAGAAATCATGGAGATATTTATGCTCACTTTTATGAATTATTGCCTCAGTTCCTAAACAGACCTGTGGGAGCGCTGCTGAGCAGAACATTTGCCTCCCTGTCCAATAGCATCTTGGCTGTGTTTCCTCTCCCTGTTGCAGTAATGCTCTTAGTGTCATGTAGCACCCTCTGCTGGACAGTATGTGCCATAATACATCCACGAGGAACTAAGGACAACTGTTCTGCAGGCATCGGTACTCACATCATCCCCATCGCCACCATTTTTCCTTCTTCAGACGCTCTTTTATGTATTGGGAGAGATTCGAAAAGCATATGGTGCTTTCTGTGAAAGCTGTGTAATACGATACGTCTGTATAGAGGAGTGGTGTGGTGCCAGCAGTGATGGAGCTGTTTGGGAGAAGCCTTGACGACTGACCCCTCTGTTATTGACTGAGTGGACTGCATATTTGGGGTAATATTTGGACTAAACACCCATTGATATGCTTGGAATATGCTCCAGTGTGGCTAGCGTTACAAAATGGCAACTTTGCATTTGGATCATGTGCAGCTCTGGCCAGTGAAACATCAAAAGTGAATGCACCCTATTTAATTCAAATGACCCATATTATGATATATATGTATAAAACAAAAAATGTCCCGTTATTACATATTGATATTTTAATTAATAGCCTTTTTGAAAAATTATGCCTTCAACTGCTTTCCTTCCTGAGAATCTGTCCAAAAAAGAGTGTTAGCAATAACACTTTTCTAGTTGAAACCTTCCCATTTTCTGAAGACTGGGAATGTATTCACTGTTAGGAATAGAAAGTTCAGGTGTAATGACAGGAGTAATGTAATCATTACTCCAGCTCTGGCCCGAAGAATTGAAGTACCACCAGTCAAATATTGCCAACTCCGCTGCCATACAAGATCTATTCATCTAGAAGATATGATGACCGATCTCTCAGAATGGCAGATTTGATCTGACTTATTGGAGGTGTGTCGGAGCAGATGTATGCCCACTGCTCCCGAATGCCTCATAAACGTTGTATTTTATCCAATAGCCTTTGAGTCAACCTCACTATATCACATCTGATTCATCAGTGTCGGGTTGGATTGCTGTTTTCAATGCCTCATTTAAACAGTTTTGCCTTGAATCTAATGTTGTGACGCTTGGGAATCATATGACTCATAAATGTATAATGTGACAGAATAATGCAAATGCATGTGCAATTTATTCATGTCATAT
The DNA here is from genome assembly GCA_034780575.1 of Labeobarbus marequensis. Classification (NCBI taxonomy): domain Eukaryota; kingdom Metazoa; phylum Chordata; class Actinopteri; order Cypriniformes; family Cyprinidae; genus Labeobarbus; species Labeobarbus marequensis. Next base: position 15,905,428 of record JAUZSZ010000114.1, on the reverse strand, counting down.
AGTATAAATTACTGTGGTAAGATATTTTTACTTGCAGGACTATTAACACTGTTCTTGCAACTGACATTCTCAATGTTTTTACAGTGCAGCTCAACCTTTCAAATACTAAATTTATGACTTTAAGATGAAATTCTACATTTAATGACTTCCTATGAAAGCGTGGGTGTGAATTATCATTATTTGTCATTTCTATAATGTGTAAAACTAGACCCTTTGTATGTAATTTACTGAAAATTCAGGACAGGCAACTTTTGTTCAACTTTCATATACAGGAAAAGACTTTTTCATAACTTTTTTTTTCAGAAATAAGATTGTGAATGCTTTTTTTTTTTTGCGCAAGAGCATAATCTCAAACTTAAATCACACAACAATGCATTATTAGCACTTTTGGAAAATACAGGTTTAATTTCAAAACTGTAAAAGATTGGTCATTCCTGCCTTAAAGATCAGGTTATATTATCCGTGTGCATTTAAATAAGATGTTATAGCAGTCTGAGAAATATAAATCATACAGGTACAAAACCCTTTGCTTTGCATTGAAGATTCAGATCTCCCATTGCTTGTGTGTCTTTTCTAAATGTTTGGGCTGCAGTTGTCCTCAAGCCTATTCTGTCCATTGCAACCATGCCAGTTACCTTGTAAAATCATATTTGAACTAATTTAAGCTCATATGTCTAGAGAAATGCCTTCACAATTTTTTTGTCTTAATTGTTTAATATGTAAGGAAACATAAAATGGCCTGAATAATTGGAACTTTGGGTTAATTGTGCACAACATCTGGTTTTAAGAGAGGTGCCTTATGTTTACCAAGAAAATCTGTTCTGTACACAGAATTAGTCCAATGTATCGATTTCTAAGTAAATTACCTTATTTTAGTAAACAATCATTGTTTTTTTTTCTTCTTCTTGATTGACATTTGTGTTGAATGTGATCAAACTGAATGCATGAATTGCTGGCTGTCCATTTTTTGATGTACAGAGTTTCCCTCACTATCAGTACCTTTTGTTTTTTCATATTGCCTCAGGAACTTGTTTCCATAATGTGTTCCTTGCCTTATTATTAGATCCTCCACATTTTAAAGATCAACAGAAGGGCTGGTGGTATCTAAATAATTCTGTTAAATAGCTAGCTCCCCCTGATTTCTTTAACTTACCATGTTTCTCAGTATTATTCCAGAATCAGTTACAAAACAAGATTTCAAAAAGTATTTTTTGCACCTTCAAGAAGAGGCTGCATGCATACAAAATACAGCATGTCTGGCAGTGACGCACAGTGCGTCAGACTCAGACGTATCCTCCCATGCCTTTGTCACTCACCCTGTTCTCTTCACAACATGTCCTTGTGCTCTGTAATGAAGAGCAATAGTCCAGACAGTGTGTTGTCCCCAAGCTGCGATTTTCGTAATGATCCATGCGTCAATTCTAATGTAACTGTCTCCCCTTGCCGAAGCTCCAGCAGGGAGGCTCGGCTCACTGGTCCCCTTTTCTTCCCTTGTTCCTGTTTGAGGGAGGCCACTGGAACTCCGCTGCGCTTTAATAAAGCCAATGAAAGGCCTCTCTCAAAGTCTAAGGTCACTAAAAAGAGATAGAATCCAGTCTCAGGGGCCTGGAACACACCTGATGTAGGATTAAAAGTACCACCATAGTTCACAGCCACGTTTTTCGATGTGAGTTCCCCATTTGGTCCTCTTCTGTAGTCCAGGGTTGTGATGAACACCACGGGGGAATGTGGTAACCAAGCATGTTCTGAAGAGATTAAATTGTTTTGATTTTTAGGTAATAAAAAAGTATAATTTTCAGTTAGACAAAAATGCTTTGTCATGATGTAGTTGTAGTGTTGTCCACTGAGGGGTACTGTTGTTATATGTACACTATGCAGGTCACTCAGTATCAAATAACTTCATTCATGTTTAAAATGAATGGTAAATGAAATAGCTGTAGTAATATCTCTTACCTCTTTCACTGTATCTTTTGCTTCGCCCACTGGAAGACATTTCTTCTTTTTTAATCTGGTCTTCCTGCTTTAGGCTCCCCCTTCTCTTTCCTTCTTTTTTTCTCAGCAGTCTCCAAACGTCATCCAGATTCAGGCTTCTAGTTGAGCTGATCAGTTCTTCTGTATTACGGAAGAGTTTTTGAAACATTCGCAAATGACCCTCCAGGTTCTGACGTAGGGATGCTATGTCTGCCTGCAGTTCTACAACAGAACCACTAGGGGGCGTAGTGCAGTTTCCACAGCGTTCTTCCAGCATGGTTATTCTACCTGCTAATTGCTCCACCTCTTTTCCCAGACTCCAGAAGTCACTGACTGAATAATCCACATCCTCCTCTACAGTCGAAGGGTCTGGTGAAGAGGACTGGTAACTTTCAGAGCCCCTCACCTGGTTATTTGTACCGGTCCCCTCTAAGTATGCCACTGGGTCATCGCTATTCATCTCGTCTCCTTCAGGATGCTTTCTCCGAAGGGAGGCTAGAATCCTATCATGTGTCTCGATCTTTTGCTCCATCACATCCATTCTCTGTAAAAGATCTGGGATACTGAGCTCTTTCTTTTTGTTATGTGACCAATGTGTGAATTCCAGGACCTCCTCTCCGAGTAGCACTTCCAGGACTTCAGAGTGGCGTATGGCATCGTTCAGGAGGGAAGAGAAGGTGGCTGATAGGCCTTGAATATCATTCGACTTGTCCTTGTCCCGCTGTCTCAGGCCTCGGATCTCCTGCTGGCTGTCCAGAAATGAAGCCTGTAGCTGGGACATGCTGTCTTGAAGACTCCTGCTTCTGCCCTGCTCAAAGGCCAATGATTCCTTTACGTTCAGCAGGCCCTGATGAAGATCCTCTATTTCGGTGAAATGATTCCTTTCTAGAGCTGTCTCCTCAAGTGCAAGTTGGTTCTGTTTGGCTAACTGTGTCACATTAGCCACCTCCAGCTCCAACCTAGTTAGTGAACTACCAATAGACTTACAGCTACAGGCCTGCTCTGCAACTGCTGAATCATTTTTTTGCAGTTGTTCATAGATGTTGTCCAGGACAAGCTCAATTTCTCTCAACTGACCCTCGTGTGCACTTAGGTTAGCTGTAAGCTCGCCAACGCTGTTGAGCACCCTGACACGAGTAGCCTCCACCTCCAGACCAGTCTCTGCGAAGTGGACCTCAGTTCGTTGTTTGACATCCTCTAGGCTCTGTTCCAGGTCTAGTAGGTCTCTTTGCAGAGCCCGGACTGCTCCGTCAGAGTCCTTAGAAGTCTCAGACAAGCTGCTGAGCTTGGCAGAGTTACTTTGTGCCTTCTCATCTAGTCGAGTGATGGCCTCCCACACTCCTGACTCCTGTGTTGGCTGGCCTCCATTCGGATTGACAAACTCAGCACGTTCTCTCTGCAGTGCCCCTTCCAGCTTCTTCTGGCCAAGTCTCACCTCCTCAACCAATTCAGTTAGAGACTGGAGATTCACCTGTTGGTATAACACAAAATATATTATATGTTAATTTATGCACTTTTTGTATGCGTTAGTTTTTTGAGTAATCATTTCAAGTAGTCCTAGTGAATGAATGACCTGTGCATCCTGACTTTGACTGATCTGATCATCCATTTCTTCCTTCAGTTTTGTTAGGTTGTGTTTCAGCAGTTCTTGCTGGACCTGAAAGGCCCTCTCAAACTGGTCTTTCTGTGCATCCAATTGGGTTTTCATTTGACTGATCTGGAGATGGCTGTACTGTAGTCTCTGCTCGATAGCTCCACTATGACTTTTGCCTCTGGTCATGGGCCTGTGTTCTTCCTGTTTCATCCGCAACTGCTGCAGATCCTGAGACAATGCTTCCACCTCACTGGAAAGATGCTTCAGTGTTTGATTGAAGCTTTCCAGCACTGGTTGAAGCTGACTCATCATAGTTGACATTAATTGATGCATCGACAGCAGAATGGATGAATCAAGGAAAGGCAAAGGCTGAGAGGTATAACCTTTTCTGGCACCTGGAATATTGATAACAAGCCACTTTAATGTAAAGACTTGCCATTTTTATACTTTTCAGATGTTAATAAGTGAAAACTATGGTGGCCCAGTAGTTCACAACACAACAAAATCTCTACAACACAACAGAAACAAGCTGCAACACATTGAAATTAGCACAACACAATGGAAACAAGCCGCAACACAATGAAATTAGTCCTATGCATTGTGGTGTGGCGATTTCATTGTGTTGTGAAGATTTGGTTTTTTCACACTACTGGGCCACCGTAGAAAACAGTGGATATATCAGCATATTGATTCCTCACACAGCTACAGAAATAGCTTGAAATCACTGAGCTCATGCAGACAGTCTCCCTGCCTGAACTCTAGTCCCTAGAGGATATCACTGTGCCTGACGGGCAACTGCATGAGCTTTTATGGTGTTTTCATCAGGAATTACCCTTTCCTTACAGGCCTCCTAAACAAACATATCTCACTATGTCACTGATATGACTTACTACAGCTAATGCATTTTTGATGGATGTTCTTTAATAGGCTGTATTTGCATTTTAAATGCAGTGAGCTCAGCGGTTATAGATAACATTTTCTTTGAAAGAGGTTAGACTCCAGGAGGCGCTATAAACCTCTTTCCAATCATCTATTCTATGACTCATCTTGAGCATGTGGTTCACTGATGACTTTTTGCCCTGTCTCCTTCCGTCTGTGGGTGATTGCATCATGGTGGAGTTTGTTTATAAGAAAGAGAGGATATCCTCCAGAAGACGTCATTGTTTAAGTAGCCAAGCCGTTCACTTTTGAATGGTGAAATCTCACATGCCTACTGTAATGTGTCAGTCTAAATGTTCTTCCTGCATGCTGATTTTGCCGCTTACCAACAGTACTCTGGTTTGGGGAATAACCATGAATAGGAGCTTCCTGTATGGGTTTTGCATCTTCCAATTGGCCAGTCCCCATTTTACCTCCTAAAGAAGAACAAACACATTTTGTTTGGAGGGAGAATGTGGGAAGGAAGTTAACCAGAACATTTTGAGTTTGAGGGTAAATATTGGGCCCACGCATATGCCCATTTGTGAGGGGTTATTTTAGACCGTAAAGATTTTCCAACATCTAATCTAGAAGATTACAGTGCTTAAAATACTTCACGAACGTTATATTTAATGACCCGATATATTATGAAACCAACTATTATTTTTTACTAAGAATGTCTTTTTTTAATGATATGAGGCTTAAAATATTAAGCACACGAGACTCTTGTAAACAAACACGTTGATTTCAAAGTTTAAGTAAAATATTACATTGATTAGTGTGATTTAAACTGCAAGAGTGATGAGTAAATTATAGAATATACATAGACCTATTTTATGACTTCTGCACAGGAAACAAAGACATGAGGGCACAAAGGATGGCTTCTGGGAAAATGTTCTGCTGTCGAAATAGTCACCTCCCAGATATTTTGGATATGTGGAAAACATGACTTTAAGTTGTTGCTATTCTTATACATGATTGTTGCTCTTGCGTGCTGACATAGGGCAGTTTCTCCAGCTATCCAGTGCCAGCCGTCTCTCCCTTTCCTGTTGAAGGACACTCACTGAGCCAAAGGCCTGTTGGATATTTCCTCTGTTTGTCAGAAAGGTTGTTTTAAAAAAGCAACCTTGCAGAAAAAGGAAAGGTATGAAAGGTTAAAGGTAAAGCCTTGCCCAAAACAACAGACTTGCCTGAGCTGCCATTGTCATTAATCTCAGACTTTAAAGCATGCGTCTCATCCTCTGGAGGTTTGTCTGGAAAAAAAAAAAAGATAAAGAGGAAGCAACAGATGAGTCACCAAAGCTGAATGGACTACTCAACTGTTTTCCTTTGAAACTGGCCAAAGAGCAACATGCATACTCCCAACATGTTGTATTTATACATTTACGTAAAAATGACATTGCATGCAAATACGATCAATTTCAATGTTACCTTTTTCCAAACAGTTGTGTCCTTCATATCCTGGGCAACACATCCAGTGCAAAGAAGAGAGTGCTATTTGCTTCTGCTTGTATACAGGTCGTGAGGACTGCCTATACCTAATGATCACCATCATCAACATCCAGAAAGCAAATCATAGTAGAAACTTAAGATCTGAGGTTTATGTGACTCACATGATGATTTGACAGTCAGGAGCTCCATCAGAACAGGGGTTCACAGATTTCACAGTCTGAGTTTCTGTAGCGTACAGTACGGCTGTGGAGACCATACGGTGATTTACATACGCACACCAATTTCTGGCAGGAGACAGAAGGTTTGGGAGGATAAAACATAGAATAAAAGAAGAACGATGAGGGGAAAGTGAAAGTTGAGAGCAGAGATTACAAGCAATCACAGTCTGATGAAGATATATGTTCTTGAGTCTCTGTTTTTCCTGTTGTACCCTTTCCAACATGCTCAGGGCTAGATGTAATGTCTGAGCAAACGGTTTTATATGTCGTTCCATTGGCAAGTTCGTTATGTTTGTTTTTAGCTTTCTGTTGTATCAGAGAGAATCTGATGAGCCCACATTGATTACGATGTCTAACACATCCTTAATCTTATTTTGGCAAGTCTGTGCTTTTCTGTGGTGTAGTATTTCGTAAACATACAATAAAGTACACATATTTTGCGAAAAATGACCCAGTTAGAGAAGTTGTCAAACACCGAAAGGTACTGTATGTTTGGTGGAGTTCTTCTCAACTGCTCAGACGTTGTGTAATAGCATTGTAGTGGCCTCATTTCCCAACAGCGATAAACATAATTGCTGATTATGTATAAACCATGCGCCGTTCTCATTTTGAACATTATATAAGAGCTGACAGAAAAATACATAAACAGGATTTTCCACGTCAGTTCTCTTTGTTCATGCAGTTTATTTTCTTAGAGGCTGTTCACATGGCATGTGTTCTTGCATATTCAAAGTTTTTATTGTGTTTCTATGAGACACATGATGCATTTTTCTGTTGCACACATCTGTGACATTTCTGTATTTTTCCAGCATCCCCTGTCAAAAGTTTCAAGAACACTTTTAAAACATGTTTCCATTCTTTTCCAGCTGTTTTCAAACGCAAGAACACGTCCTGCATGAACGACCCCTTACTCATGGTTTTTCAACTGACCTTCTTTTGTGCATCCGCTGCAGAAACAAAGAGATTAGATAGTGGTGGGCTGTCCTGTTTCCTCTCGTTGCCACCTTGAACCAAAGTCCCTTTGTCCAGTAAAACATCAGTCCCTATTCAGACACTGATTCGGTCATAGTTTGGCAGAATGCTAGTCCTGTCTGCCGCTTTATGGCTTTATCATTAACCTGTCTCCATGTACCCACATCTGATCATCCTTCATCAGTCTACCTTTCTTTCATCTTTACCCTCCTTTTTGTCTCTCTTTTATTTCCCTTTAAGCACCTAAACACTTTTGTTTAGCACTCCTCCTATGTCTTTCCTGGACACAGTTGTTGCTCGTATTCTTTTGTTCTGTCCCAGACTAAAAGGTAAACGCCCTTGAAAACTGCTGTAGGGGTACCTATCCTCTGTCTCACTGTTATGCTGTGCTGAGCATGCTCAGTCCGGTCTAATTCCTGTCTCACTGAATCTCATCCTCAAGAAATCAGCAGCTCCCAGAGAGAGTTAGTGTGCGTGTTACCAAGACTAAAATATCAGCTAACACATTTGAGATGAGTTGAATAGAAGTGTACAGCTAAACATTTGCATCACAAGCCCCTTATGTATATATTGGATTTCACATTAATGAGTTGGAACTTCCAACTGAGTTGGAACTCTAATGCTTTCCCAGCAATTGTTTCAGATTAGATCACTGAAGCCCTAACTTG
>JAUZSZ010000114.1:15763607-15775056 GCA_034780575.1 Labeobarbus marequensis | reverse complement strand
ATAAAACATTTTATTTATAGATATTTTTTTTTTTTTTTTTTTTTTTTTTTTTTTTGAGAGTGAGCTCCAAAAGCCAACAGATAGAAATTAGGGACCTATAAACAGAGCAGATTTTTACATATTTTTTCATTTGGATTTTTTTTTTTTCTTCAAAAATCCTAAAACACTTCAACTTTCCACCCCCAAAAGTTCCCAGCTATTCATCGTGGCCTCAGATTTTTGGAGACCACTGTTCCTCCCTGTCATCTTGTAAGAGAGAGTCCTCGGATCTGTGCGTTTGTCCTTTGGACTCAGACTAAATCCACACCTTGAGAACATTAATAACATAAGAGGATTCGGCTGGCAATCTAATTAAGGCTTTAGAGTGTCTGCTGATTCATTAGACATGGACAAGGAGAACGCATCTATTATCACAGCAACGCAACCGGGCAAGAGTTGAGGTTAACAGAAAAATGAAATCTCAAAAGCATCTCACAATTTCCAAATAATAAACTGACACAGGTTTGAAAAAGAATACAACAAACTGTTTTAGGTTAAAGTGATAGTTCAGCCAAAATGAAAATGCTCTCATCACTTACTCACCTTCATGTTGCTCCAAACATGTATGAATTTCTTTATTCTGTGAAACATATAAGATACTCTGAGAACCATACATGTTTGCAACAACATGAGGGTGAAAACATTATGAGAGAATTTTGGTGTTTGATTGAACTATTGCTTAAAGCTCATGCAATGATAGAATGAGTTTACTGCAAGTTAAGCTAGTTTTGCGAATGCAAGTATCACTTCATGTTCAGCTGCTGAAAGATTTACATTCCCAGACAGACATGCGTAAGTCAACTTCACCTGATTCTCTCTTAGTCCTGAAAGTCACTGCCTAAATCATAGCACAATTTAGTAACAAGCACTGCGTCTTTGCAATATACGTTTAATCTAGCGAAGAAAACAGCAGCACAGCGCTCAAGAATAATAAAATGCTAGAGCGCACAGTAAGTGGAGAGCAGCAGGGAAAATAATCAATTGAAAACATAAGTGCATTAGGTAAAGCTATATGTTAAAGTGGGACTCAGGAATTTTTATTAAATGCTGCGGCTTCACACTGGATCTGCCTGTTTATCTTGAGCATTTCTTGGACATTTTTGGATTCAATCTTAATGCAGCAGCAAATGTCCCACAAAGTTGGACTGATTTTTTTTTTTAAATGACTATTGATAAAAAGCACAAACACTGGATTAATAAATAGACTGTCACTTACAATTAATTTTCATTTAGTTTAAATAAAGTCAAGTCAACAAAGGCCTGCTGACATTATGGGAATATTATGGGTTATTTCCATACAACAAAAATTGTAATAGTGCACTGCAGTAATGATGTATTTCTGAAAAGTTAGCATCTCCCTTTTTCACTTCACAAGAATGCAATAGGATTTTGCCACTGGCTTTTGGATTACTGCAGAAAATAAGCTCTGTGACTAACAAACGTTTATGATTCTTTTAACATTTTGTTCATTATGATAATCTTCACAGAGGAACACAACCTTAATGAATTCTGAAGCCAGAAGTAAAAAGCTAAACATAGCCTATGAACAAACAGCACCACAGTCACATGATTTCAACATCATTAAGCTTCTTGTACTTAAAAACATTTTCTCTAAAAATTTCAGTAGGAATAGTTTGCAAGAGTGCGATTATAAACACAACGAGGCTGTGAATTCACCAGTTCAACGTGATTACGTTTAACCTCTGTACAGTCCCATTTAGCCACATGTTTGCAACTGCCTTTTTCAAGATTACGAAAAGCTTTAAATATCAAAAGGTGGTGTTACTGATGTATCTTATGTCATTGAATAAATGTAAAAAAAATGTATCTTGAGCTTGTGTGAACCACAGACCTTATTTCAGGCATTTAACCAAAAACTCATTGAAAAAGTCCATTGACTTCAGGATGTTGGAACCAGAAGTGCTAAAGTGCTAACTTGTTTCCTGGGTTTTGCCAACAAAAATACATCATCCCTGCAGCACTCTATTGTTTTAAGCACTGGTTTTAGGGTATTAGGCGGTCTACAACATCAGGGGCGAGCTGGAATTTGCACAAACTCTTCTCAGTCCATGTGTTACGTGCTATTCTGCCCCATGGGAAGATACAGGTGAGTCACTGAGCAGGAATGAAAACACAGGAAGTTGGAATTACGCAATTGCTCTGCCCACCTCCCTTCAACCCCAGACACGCTCACAAAACTACTGTAAACCTCCTGGAGATAAAAATCACGGATTATGTGTCAGTGACAAAGCTTTTGAACTTTGACCAAGAGTTGTGTGTGACAGAGTGACACATGATGTGTGGCTTAAATGAAAAACCTTTTAAAGCACAGCCACTCTCACAAATCTGGATCCGGCTTTAGGCCGTCAGACCGCGCTGTCCAGCGGGAAACTCGGCCGAGTGCCGGATGAAGCGGTTCTGGGTTTAAGAAGAAAGTCGATCCCGTAACCTGAGTGTTTCTCATCAGTCAATGGAAAGCCTACTCCTTGGATCTTTGATTAACTTCCTGCATATTTAACACACGGTTTGTGGCCTCAAAATGTGTCTGGGTCAGGGCAGCACAAGAGATCAGAGTTAAAGAGCTTCAGGCACTTTTCATATGTGCCTGATATGAAATGTGAAAATATGTTGTTGTTTTTTCACAGATCAAATCAGCCATCTTTGAAACAAAAGAAGTCACATATTCAATTTTCAAGTTTGTTATGCATGTTTCATGGCTACACAGTATTAAAAGGGGTCACAACAATTTGGTTATTGACCTTAATTTATCAGTTCAATCCCAAAAATACCTCTATATTTAGGTTTTAAAAATATAGGCTACTCTTTGTATTTTATGTTGGTTTTATATGGTCTTGAAAATGGTATTAAATAAATAACTGAATGAATATTTTAAATTTGTTTGGACTCTCTTTCTGACGGCACCCATTCACTGCAGAGGATCCAATGGTGAGCAAAATATGCAATGCTGAATTTCTCAAAATCTGTTCCAATGAAGAAAAAAACTCAATCAACAAAATCTTGGATGACCTGAGGGTGAGCAAAAATTAAATTTAAGGTGATTTACAATTATAACAAATGATATACCATCTAATTCCAGGAATGAGTTGCTAAATGATCTCCTAATCTCTTATCTGACTATGAAGTCACTTTATTTAGATATTTCACCAGCCACACAGAACAAAAGTAATATTTGCCAGTGCAAAAGTCAACAGCATGATGCTAGTTTGTAGTAAGTGTTTGGCAGGATGTTGGTATGTGGTTGCTAATGCGTTCCAAGTGGGTTCTGAGGTTGTTGAAGGTTTCTAGGTGGTTTCTTATTAGCTTAAGTTCAAAGTGTCCACCTCCAAGTGTCTTTTCCAAGATCTGAACAAAATCCATTATTCTTTGTTTGTTAATGAGAGTTCTCATTAACCTTTTAAAAGTCTTTTAAATGTAAAAGCACATATCACAGCATGCCACAAGCTTAAGTTTATTAGAATTTGAACAAAACCCTAAGTACTTTTACATGAAAGGATCTTTTTATTTTGTGCCAATATTACTGTACTTAAGCATTAAGCAGAGAAATAATCACATGAATAGTATACTAAATCAATCAGGATATAGGTATATTAAATAAATCCTAATTGTGAAGCGGTGGTTGTTCTTTAATGCAGCATACATAATGAAGTGTGGCAAGAAATATCCCACTGGCATAGTCCACATTCCCTCACTGACAAAAATTGTTTTAAGCCGTGACTTCTCATGAACAAAGTTCTCTTATGTAAGTGTACAAAAGCCCAATTCTGAGTACTTAGTTCTTTATTCAGAGAGGAGGAATTTAAACAGGATGCTTAAATAGTTTGTGTAAATGTGCCAAAAAATCTGAAGGAGGCCCACCCAATCCAATTTGAACAAACATTTCCTGCCCCTAATTAGAAATGAACAAATAGTTTCTTCCGTTTGGGTTGGACCACAAGACAGCAGCTCTGATTGGAAGATAGCAGATACAGCACTGCCCCATTTGGGTTAGTCAAAACTACCTCTGCTTTTGTTAGCTTACAAGACGACTTTTTGATATCTTTGTGTCATGAATTCAGAAAAGTACACTGTATCGTTACATCTGGTGTTATAGTGTATTTGTGTGTGTCATGCAGGGCAGTTTTCTGTTATGCTATAACAGACGGGTGGTGTAAGGAAACGTCTGTTTAGTCTCATCCATGCTTATATAACATGTTATGAAAGACATTTCAATGGCTTATTTTCTAAAGACTGCAGGTGCAGGACACTTCTGACAAACCGGTGCTGAAAATACAAAACAGACATACAGCACACAAGCATGATAAGACCTGTAATCTGCAATAGCGAAAGCCTATAGATGTAGACATACACAACTCAACAACTTCACCAAATCCGTGTGGGATTAAAGCTGTACCGTACATTCTGCAGTAATACTTACTGTGGCAATAGTGCTTATTTAAATAAGTATGCTAAATCATTATTATACTACCATTTTACTCAGCAAGCACGCATTAAATTGTGACAATAAAGAGCTTTAATATTTTACAAAAAAACTCTATTTCAAATAAATACTGATGTTATTTAAGACAGCGTTTTAGTGCCATGTTAAAGTTGTTATAAAATGTTAAAGTTGTAATATCTGGAGAAAAAGTCAAAATTACAAGAAATGTTTTTGAGGGCAGAATATTAGAATGATTTCTAAATTATTTCTTTTTGAGTAATAGCTGCTAAAAATTCAGCTTTGCCATTATAGGAATAAAGTACATTTCAAAACATTAAAATAGAAAATTGACTTTAATTACCTTTAATTACCTATATTTTACTCCAAATTGATAAGAGCTTTAGAGTAAAAGCTTAATAGCTTTTAAAAAAAAAATCAAATGAAAAATGAACTATTTCTGAATCACCTTTATCCTGCCCCTTCAGAGAAAAGTTTGCTGGTACTTTACTCTCAGGGGTAAGGCAAGACAACTGTAGGCCTTCAAAACAAAGGAGTGTCCTGCAGCTTTCTACGTCTAAAAAGATTTTATAATGACTTTGAATTAGGTGCACATTTTACACACACACACACACAAAACTAATATATTCAGAGCCAGCAGTCTACCAGACTGATGTAAAAACAAGTGAGAATGGAGAGCGATACAGATAAAAAAAAAAAAACTGGATTGAAAAAGATGGATGATGAAAGAAGGAGAGATACTATCATACTTAGAAGAAATTTGTGTTTAGGTTTGGCTGCACTGCAACATTGTTCAGAGTTTTGAGTGAATTCAATTCATCAATCTACTCTGGAAAAAAAAGAGAGAAAGAGAACAAGAGACAAGAAAGACATGGAGAGAGCGGGGTGGAAGAAAGAAAATGAGGCTCAAATGAACTTTTACTTCCTTTGGATAGAAGACGAGTGAGTGCTCCACATAAATTTTACAAAGGCAGAGGGAAAAAACTTCAAATATAAAACAATAACACAAATCAATAGTGATCTGAAAGCACATCTTCTCATTTCATTCTAATAAAGACAAATTCGATACTAAACAAAGAAAGAATGAATGCAAGAGGTCTCAAAGAAAATGAATGTGATGCAATCTAGATCTTGGGCCTATGTTCATCTCAGTAATTATTTGCAACTCCACTGAAAAGTAAAACATCAGGGCACAGGTTCACTGAACTCACATAAGTCTAGATCACTTCACAGTAGCGAAGGGAAGCACGTAAGGGCTTCTGGGTTGCTACAGTGCTAGAAATGTGAGCAGTGAGCTGTGATAATGACCTCATCTGTGCCTGTCCTCAGCTGGGAGTGAAGAACACACTCTTGTCACACTAGCACACTGTTCATAACTGTGACAAACCACAAGTCAGGACAGAGCCATTTCTCTAACAACACTAACAATTCTTCTTACTCGCCTGTAGTCGTACATTCCCTCTGAGTTTGGGAAGTTATGTAAAATGATTTATAATAATGAACCTAACAATATTAGAATCCTCACACTGGTTGACACTATTGTCTTGTAGAGCTGCTTTACAACAGAATCTGAACTGTCTCCATAGTTGAGTTCCCATAAATGATTCTGCTACTCCAGTTTATTTCTGTAAGCCTGTAAAGCACTATAAAAATAAAGGTGACTTGACTTCACTCACATACCGTTTTCAGCTATATCATGTCATATCCCAATCCTCCTACACTCAAAAAAAAAAAAAAGAAAACCTTGGTTAAAAACAACTCGGCACTGGGTGAAATATGGACAAACCCAGCGACTGGGCTGTTTTGACCCAGTGGTTGGGTTGAATGTTTAACCCAATATTCTGGGTAGTTTTATTTAACTCAAATTGCTTAAAAAAGACTGTATTTCTTTCTTAGAATGAACCCAAAAGAGGTTGGAAATGAACATTTATTTAATGTTAAATAAATGAACATTTATTAATAAGTTGAATAAATTATAATTAAATACATTTTGATTATTGCTGATGCCTCTGATAATGATGTGTTTGATTTTTAGTTAACAACCTATTTTTGGTTCATTTTAAGCCAGCCACATAGTAATTTTTAAACAATATTTAATATAATATAATATAATATAATATAATGTAATATAATATATGTATTTAACTAATAATCAAAAGGATAGAGTTATTCTTATTATTAGTTTTTATTATAACATAATAATAAAATATATAATAATAGTCAATACTCAATGTTTTAATGAGCAATATGCTAGAATGATGAATTTATTTTTATTACTGAAACTTAAGTTTTTAATAAGTCATCATTCATTTTTGTTAATAATCCATGTTAAAATTAATTAATTTTTTAGATCTTTAATTTTTAATATAATAAAATAATAGTTATTTATTAATAATATAACATAATATAATTATGTTATATGTATATCATATATAATTTATTTATATCAGAATTTAAATAAAGTTTTTAATATGAGTTATTATATGATTTATTAATGACCAATGGGCTAGAATTGTTTATTTAATGGGCTAGAATTCTTTATTTAATTTTTATTTTATTATTGAAATTTAAGATACGGTTTTCATATAATATATCATTCATTAATATATAAAACACATTTCAATATAATAGTCTTTTTTTTAATCTTTGTTAATAATCACTAGGCTAATTTTTTTTTCATTGAATGTTAGGTAAAATTTTAATATAGTATAATATACTATTAGTAATATAATAATAATATATCAAATAAAGTGCAATCATAATATAACAAGTGACATAATGGCAAATAGATGATGACAGAGCTTTAATTTTTGGATGAAGGTGTATTTTAACTGCTGTTTATCTGTAGTTTTAAAGTCCCAGTGAATTGCTCTAGCATGAGCTAACCCTCTGCCCCTCCTTCTTTCTGCCGCTCTCTTTTTCCCAGGCAATCATTCAGACTTCACATGTTCCATAATCCTCCACATGGTCCTTCTATATGGCCCCTTCTTTTGGTTATTTTCTGTCTGCAGGAGCATGCCTGCCCGTGGTCCCAACAGGCCTCATCCGAAACAGTTGTGTAATGTTATTTACATTTCTGCAGCGTAATTACAGTTGATAAGAATATGGCTGCGATCCCAAAGCCGATTAAAACCAGAGGCAGCAGTTCAAAAAGAGTACACAACTCCTCTTTCCCCCCAAATCACGTCTTCCTTATTCTTTCTGCCCCTTTCCCGCACTACTGCTGCCTCCGACCCTTCGTTTGTGCATCTGTTGTATTGTATTCTTTGTGTGTGTGTGTGTGTGTGTGTGTGTGTGTGTGTGTGTTCTCAGATGTGGGCAATTGAGAATGAGAGGGGAGATAGAGAGGGGGCAGTAAAAAGAGAAATGAGGACACTAGATATCACTGTGAGTGTAACTGGGGCACGGGAGGGGAAGCTGAACAAGAGACGGAACGAAGTGAAAGTGCAAAATAGAGAAGTACGGGGAAAAGAGACAGAAGATGAGAGTGATAAATTGTGGGTGAAAAGGATGTCACAGTCTTTAATGAGCACAATTCACTGACAGAACAAGTACGACTTTAACTTGCCTTCCCTATCCGTAAAAGCAGTTGTGTGCAGAAGTTTGGGCACCCCTGGTGATTAAATGAAATTCAAAGAAGTTAACTAACTGGACATATTTCAGCGATTTTAATTCTCACGGTGGTGTCATTTTATTTTTTTAATGTAGAAAATAAAAACAGGCACTTTTTAGGATCCTAAACCACTTTGAAATGTTACAGGTTTCATAACCTCAACTGAACTCTCTCTCTTTTTATAAAGTTTCAAACAACTCAACAGACTGTCACCTAAAATCACATTGCAATACATGATCTAAAAACATATTAGACATCAGAAAGAGGCTACACTGCCACCTCCTGGACAACATCTGTTATTAGCAACCAAATCCTAATAAAGTTATAATGTGCGGCTCTGCCATATGCTGGATTATGAGAAGACTTTTGAGATTTTTAAATGATAGTTTCGTTTTTTTAACATTAGTTAATGTATTAGGTGCCAAAACTTCATTAGCATACACTACAGTTCAAATTTTTTTTCAATGCATGAAGTTCTATTTTGGAACTTGACCGTATAAATTCATCCACTTTTATGGTATGGCCATCAGAAGTGTGGACAATATGTCTAAAATCTCACTTTTTCACAGGTTGACAGAAAGTAATACTGCATTTGGAACGACCTGAAGGAGACATGATAAAGACGGTAGATCTAAAGTGTTTAATCTTGTTTAATCTTGAGTCTGGATTAGCGAGAAATTGGGTCTTGGTTTAGTGACTGTTTTACCTTTGTCTGGAAGCAGCAGAATAGCTGGGTTAGATAGGGATGTTTTCTAGCCAGGGCTAGAATGCGTTTCTCTGTCAAAGTGCAGTCCACATCATCATCTTGAAGGATGACGTCTTTCTTCAAAACTTTCACAGCGTAAACTTCATCTGTGCCTTTCAGCTCTGCCAGCATCACCTACAGCATGGAAAGGGCCAGGTGAAGGTGTTGATTCATATACCACATCTGAAAAGTACTGATCTGTGAAAAACACTCACCTTGCCAAAGCTGCCTTTGCCCAGCACTTTGATAAAAGAGAAGTCGGTAAGACTCATCCTCTTCATCTGGACAGTCTTCACATCTCCATTTTCCCGGCCCTCGGTCGCTGTGCTCTGAACGCCACTGCTTGCGGAAGAGGAGGAAGACTTGTGCTCCTGGCCAAACGAAAGGGCCTTGCGGATACTCTCCAGTTCTGCAAGCTCCGCTACAGATACACAAACATAAACATTAGACTTGAAGGAATAATTCTTTCAAAAATTATAATTCTGCAATTATTTATTATTCTGTCTTACACTCTAAACCTGTATGAGTTTCTTTCTTCCATAAAACACAAAAGGAGAAATTTTAAATAATGATACTGGATAAAATTATGGTTTCTCACCCAAAATCAAATGGAGCCATTTATTTTATTGTGCTTTTAAATCACTTTTGAAGCTTGGAAGCTCCAGTCTGCATTCATTGTAAATAAAAATAGCAATTGAAAGAGCATCTAGCACATTCTTCAAAGTGTCTCCTTTTGTGTTTCACGTAAAAAACATACAAATTTTTAACAATAAATGACAGGATATTCCTTTTTGGATTAAGTATTCCATTAAGTGTGCAAATAAATTACGAATATTTAGTAATGAAAGACTAAGACTGCAGAGTGTGTGAGAATGTGTGTAATTCTGTACCCTGGTCGCAAGGTGAAGTTGGAGCTGATTTGCATCGGTCAGATTCCTCTGATGTGGGGGCTTCTGTTGTGGGTTGCTGAGGGTCCTGCCCTGGAGTCAACTGCAGAGAAAACATTTTTAATATCATTATTAATGTTTTTAATATTTTAATGCCTTTCTCGCCTAATCCTTTACATCATTGTCACAATCATTGCTGGCCTCATTTTACTGAATCATTATTTAAAGTGATCATACTTTAATTTTTTCCCCTGCTCATAATGTGCCCTTCTTTTTGAGCAACAGTATTTTGTTACACATTTTCTTCTGTGCTGTAGATTACTGCATTATCCCATGGTTCAATCTATTCTCCCCACATTCCTCAGATATTTAGACCACTCACCTTTTTCCTGCGCTGGGTGCTGTTGGAGATCTTATCTGGCGTCACCCCAAGATCAGAGAGCACTTTAGCAATTTTTCTGGCATCGACACCACAGCTGGGAGCTACATTACTTTCGCAGCGCCGATGGACATTCATTTTACAGGCTGAAAACAGGTGGGAATACAGAAATGAATATACAGTATGGTGATAATAGCAGATTCTTGACCAAAATGATTCTTCACAACACTTACCTTTGCACTGCAGGCCTTGCCGCATCAGTCCCCAAAGTAAGGAGCCGCAGTGGTCACAGAAGGTGGGGACTTTGTAATTATGAATGCTGAACATGTGTGGAATGTTTACACTGAAGCGCTGGGAGCCAACCTGTAAAAACCAAACATCATTCATCATGCCACAATACCCACAATTCAACTGATTACTCTGATGAGGAAATCCTGCGGAAGTTTTAGTAGTTTTAGCACATGGGCTCAGTGTTGTTAACTAAAACTACAACAAAAACTATAAAAAATCTGGATAATTATCGATTACTTAAATCATTTGTTTATTAGTTCATTTAAATAAAGCTAAAAATAAATATTAGATGGAAAAACTAACTGAAAAATTTAGGGTAAATTTAAAAAAATGTCGCCTTGGCAAATGACTGAAATAAGTTTAAGCCAAACTACCACAATTGCTAAAAAATTTAAGTTAAAATAAATTAAAATATAAATAAATACTACAATAATAAATGCTATTAAATAATATCAAAATAACATTAAAACAGCATTTTAGAATACTAGCAAACTGCAAACACAGTATACACTGCACAGTATGCTACCTACAATTTCTAAAAAAACAAAAAAACAAAAAAAACAACAACAACACATTGCACGTTATGCATCAGTAAAGTTTAAAAATGTGCTCATGATCTTCCTAAAGTACATTTATTAAATGTTGTCACATTATCTCATGTTATATTATGTGTGGTGCCCTGCTACCATCTCAGAAATAAAACAACTACATTTTATCAAAATTTTAAGTAAAAATGACAAGAAAGAAAGAAGAATGTTGAAGAATGCTTCTGATATTATTTGTCACATTGTAAAAAGAAGTGCATCGTATTCCGGGAAACTGCCTAAACTGGGAAACATTGTATTCTCATTATTTTCTGTTGTGAACATATTGGCAAATGTAATAGTTCAGAAAATCGTATGCAAACTCAAACATAGCTTGTCTCTGTTTGAGAGAGCAAGGATGTAGAACTGACCTCTTCTGGAGTGTCTTCCTGTTTCTTCAAGCCAGCACATTTTGTTATAATGAGCTCATGGCATCTCTTATGGACCACGCAGGT
>JAUZSZ010000114.1:15606502-15617986 GCA_034780575.1 Labeobarbus marequensis | reverse complement strand
TTAAGCACTGTATGTTTTCATAGCATTCAGTTGGCACGTTTGTTTGAAGGACATTGGGCAGAATGTGGAATAGTGTGTTTTTTTTGTCAAAATAAAATTATTTTTAATCCGATTAATCGATTAATCGAAAGAATAATCAGCCAACTAATCGATTATCAAAGTAATCGTTAGTTGCAGCCCTAAAAATTACATAAAGACTCAATGGTTCAGCTTCTTAAAGCCATGCAACTAATGTATAACAGAATAAATAGACTTAGAAGGTACCCATTGGGACAAAAAACAAGATTTAAAAGAAAAGTTGACCCCAAAAAGTAATTTACTCAGTTTGAGTTTTAATGCACACAGCACAAGCTGTAAAGTCTGATTTAAAAACATATGACCCTGGCAAATGGTTTCATTTTAATGAGTCAGTGGTTCTAAAATTAATATTTAAAAAATATTATGAAACTGAAGTTTTATTGTTACTGCAGTAGGGCTGGGTTTTGAAACAAGTGTCACGATTCTATTTGATTCTGATTCACAAGCATACGATTCGATGTTGATTATTTTGTATATATATCAAGTACAGTACATGCCAAATTTTTTCAAGGAACTAATGCTGTAAAATATACATCAACGTCAGTTGGTATTACATTACTATAATACTGAAGGTTAAAATTAACTGATTAACTTGTATTAACGCTTAAATTACACTATGAATGTTTTTATAATAATAAAAAGTTACAGTTAATTATATTTCTACTTCATTCTACAGCATTTATTGTTTAAATAAAATGGACATAATTTGAAATGCAACACTGTTTCATGTCAAAAAAAGTAACAGCACAAGGCTTATTGTGATTCAGGCTATTAGATGGGAGGTGCGCTTCAATGTTCAGTTAAATGAATACAGGCAAGATTAAAACCGAGAAATCAATTTTTTTTTTTTTTTATTCAGCCCTATACCGTAGGTTGAATCAAAATTAATTTTGATGTTCTAGAAATATTCTCCTAGAACAGAGTCATATTTTATGGCACAAATACAATCAAGATCACTAGTGACAGAAGTGCTTCTTCAAGCGATTTTGAAATAATTTGGCTCCTAAATGTTTAAGGTACCTAAATGTTAATGAGGGTGAGTAAATGATGACATTATGTACATTTTTTGGATGAACCATGCTTTTGAGACTTCTGCTGTGATGTCCTCACCTTATGTAAACAGGTGTCCACCACAGAGTTGCAGATTTTTTCCAAGTCATCCCACACTTCTAGCCGAGAGCGCACAAAATCACACAGCTCCTCGTTGCTCATCACATCCCAGATGCCATCGCAGGCGAGCACCACAAACTCATCCTCTTCTGAAATGCGTGGGATTTCAAACACCTCCGGTTCTGGAGATACCAGCTGCTCAGTGGGGCCCTTCCCATCCACACACTTGTAGTCATAGTCCCCCAGGGCGCGTGACACAGCAAGTGAACCATTCACTCTTTGGATCATCACAGAACCTCCTGCGTTTTGAATGCGCTCTTTTTCGCGCGGGTTGCACGGCTTGTGGTCTTGTGTGGAAAACCGTACCTGTCCGGCACGGCTGAGAATGGCACGGGAGTCTCCGCAGTTGATGAAATAGAGGTGCTCTGGGGACACCAGCACGCCGACTGCCGTGGAGCCGCTACGGTCCATGCCGTTACGTAGGTCCGAGAAGTTGCGCATGTATTCGTCGATCTTCAGGAAGCCAGAACGAATGCCGGTTTTAACGCCCTCCACGGAGTCGGACCCCGAATGGAAGTCCTCGCTGCTGGTTATGATGTGCTCCAGCAGGTGTTTGGAGCAATAGTTGGCTACGCGGGAGCCGGCGTGACCATCATACACTGCAAAGAAGGACCAGTCGTCCAGGCCGTGCGGTAGACCCACAACGGCCGTGTGCGCATCCTCCATCTCTACCCGCCAGCCCTGCATGCTGCTCAGGCCGAAGCGCAGTCCGTTGCCCGCTCCATGAGCATTATGTTTCTCAGTCTTCGGTTTGTCCAGGAAGGCCCCCATGGCTCAGGGCACCGTCTGTAAAAGAAAAAGGGATGCAAAGTTGCTTTACATGACAAAAAGCAATGAGATACTTGTACGTATTACAACAATATGTGGTGCATTTTGAGAAGTTAAAGGAATGTTTGCCCAAAGATGAAAGTTCTGTCATCATTTACTCATTCCAAAACCATAAGGCTTTGCTTAGTCTTCAAAACAGAAATTCAATGAAACCTGAGAGGTCTGGGGTGGATTTCAGGGTGTCCAAAACACCAAAAAAGTCATGGGGTAACATAAAATCGAGCGGTTTAATCCAAGATCATATTTCTTCACAAAACTCATGACATCTTTATAAACTTTTTGGGTCTTTTAAGTTTTGGCTATAACACAAAGGTAAGTAAATTACAATTTTTGATTTTTAAGTGATCTAACCCTTTAACAAAAGCATGTTGTTATAACTGAATGTGTAAATGGCCATTTAAATCAACAAACATTGGTTGGCCTTTCAGGACATTATCCAAACAAACACTTCGACACACCAGCAAAGCCGCAGCACTGACAACAATGTTCTTTAGCATTACACAAAGTCATCAATCCTCTTTTGTTCATAAAACCAGTGTGGGTATAAATGTATAAGATGAGAACGAAGGCTGTGGAAGCGACAACCGCCTGCTGAGTTACTGACAGATCTTGACGTGATCTAAAGGCTACTGTAACAGCAGATATGAAGATAATAGACAAACTGTCAAAAGCAACTCAATATTTCAGACAAGCCTTGGCAATTATGTTCATCAAGACTGAATGAAAGAGCATTAGAAGACTACATCAGTCAAATTACTGAGTAGGCAGCAATTTAAAAAAACAGTAGGTACTGGAAAACATTTAGAATGATGCTAAATGAGAATTTTTCTTGTAGAAGTGGAATGTATTGATTTGTCACTGGAAAACTTGACCCATAACATCATAACCCTCTACTTCATCAGTATTGTTTAAAACCAAGGACAAAAGTGTTTACGCAAAGTTAAGTGATATGACACTTGCTACATGATACGTGGTTATTAATATCAGAAGAACAACAACGCATATGAATTTGTTATAGTTTTATTACTATTTTGTTACCGAATTACTATTTTATACACAAACACTACATTCAACTTTTTTGAAAGTCTCGTTCACCAAAAAGACAACAATTAAAAAAAATGTTTTCTATTTTAATATTTCACTGAATTTATTTCTGAATTTTCAGAAGCCATTACTCCAGTGTTTAGTTACATGATCCTTCAAAAATCATTCCAATATGCTAATTTGGTGCTCAAGAGCCATTTTATTATTAGCAGTGTTGACAAGCGTTATACTGCTCAGTATTTTTGTGAACACTGATGTATCAGGATTCCCAGATGAATAGAAAATCCAAAAGAACAGCATTTATATGAAATACATTTTCTGAAACGAATGTAACAACAATATTGGTCAATCGTCATTCTCAAGCAACGAGTTGTGAACATGACTGTAGGGTTTTATTGAAGGGGTGGCTCAGAAGTACAGCATGAATGAAAGTTTCCTATCAAAAGCTGGATCTATCTCCTCAACATTATATGAGGGGCAATACCTAAAAGAAAGCGCAAGGATGTCAAAAAAGGCTTCTGGACAAATAGGCTACACAGACCGATGGGGTGTGTCCGGATGGTAACTCAAGCTCCTGCATCACCTTTCATCTCGAGTATCATCTCTTCCATGAACCACGCTTGAAAAGAAAAACACAAACTGGTTTTGGCTATCTTTACCTCATCCTCAGAACAAGCACGCACACAGACATCAAGCACAAGAGTGTACCGTACAACCACCAAACGCACGCAAAACGCTCTTTAAAAAGGAGCTTAGCAGAACTTAACAGGGCCTGAGGAAAAATGTATTATTGATCACTACTAAGACAGAAGGCAAAATGTATTTTTCATGAGTCCGATTCCCCAACTGAATGCAGGATTAGAAAGTGTGGAGCAGCTTTAAGCTGCTTTGGGCAAACCTCAACCGTAAGACCATTACATGACTCCAGGAATAGCCACTGAAATGTATTACAAGCCCAAATAAGCCATTAGACAAATGGAGTGGGAGCCGCTTCGTAAGCTATGCGATCACCGCCTGGGACCTTGACCTAGCAAAGCCCAAAAAAAGCTAGTAGGCTACTAACCAACAGTAAGTCAAGGTTTGCCAACTGATATTACAAGCAGGGTCATGGGATAGGTCAAATTACAGTTTTTTGCATTCTCTTACAGCGTCCCTCTTCGCAGGTCTGTTTATGCATTGCGAGAATGAGAACTGGCAGTGGACAGCAGGGCTGAGATCCAGTGAAAGTTCCAGCATTCAGAGGATAATGGGCTCGTCCAAACCAGAACATGTGGCCCATCAGGGACTAAACTAGAGTTACCCAGAAGGGTGGTGCTCACAGCCGGCTTTTTCGCTCACTACTCCACACACGACAGGCATGGAAGGCATGTGACCAAAAAAGGCGGTCGGGAGCTGGAGAGTGTGTTAGTGTGTGTGGTTGGATGGATGAGGGCACAGGTTGTTGTGCAGTGTCATGGCTCGGCTGGCCAGGCTGTCGGCTTGGCCAGTCCTCCCCCTCTAAGCATGGCTCTATTTATATCCCTTCAAGCTCAGATTGGGTTACTTGCTTCTGAATGTTGGCAAGGGCGAAGTGCTGCATCCTTATGGCTGTCATTCATGTGGGGCTTCTTCCCAACATTCACGTTAAGACGTCCTTGTCAGATCCTCTTCTTTCCGAGGCCTTGAGGCAGGGATGATCTCTGTCAGGAGTAAATAGGCTGATACATCATGCAGGGCTCGCTTTGATCAAACCCTGCCATTAGCATGGCAGATACGCTCGAGAGGAAGCTTTGTTAATGCTTGAGCTTCAAAACAAGCGCACAAGTCCAGGTGCAGTAAACGCATGAACATATCAGATCAAACGCTAATAAACAGGCACAACAGCAGGAAATGAGGGGGGTTTGGAAAGGTGGCTTGATGTAGACCTGAAGGAGGGAGGATTGAAAGCGAACAGCAGAGTTTAGCTTTATCCCCTCACCACAAAGAGGCAAGATTAAACATGTATATCTGGTACGTCTTAAAGAAATAATATTCAATTGAAATGTAGTTCACAGTAAAATGTTATGTATAGAGACTAATGCATTAATCCTGCCTGGAAGTGCTATGGATTAATCCCATTTTATATTTAGGATTTATTTATATCCGTTTCCCAATATAGGCCACTTTGAAAGATGTTGTATACTCATTGAGGGTGACCCTTCATAGGAACACATTGAATACACATCTTTTTATTGGTGTAGCAAAAATGCAAAAAAAAAAAATTCTGAATCGTTAACCTATACACGTGACTTGAGCAACTTCTGACTTTAAAAATTTACACAAAATCGATGACGCAAACATCTCCAGATTATAGAAGCCCCGAGGCTAAATAAAGCTGAATAAAACAGCACATGTACATTTTACATTGGAGTTCAATCTACACCACCGCAACAAAGGGGTCAGAAACTGCCTTTGTTTTTGTTTTTTTTCTACTGTTCTCTGAAGTCCACTTATAATGTTATCAAAAAACAATTTTTACATTAAAAAAAACAATTTAGAAGTAATAGGCTGTGTTATGTTTTTAACCCCCCTCATCAGAACGCTCTGTATGAATAGGCGTGGCAGATTATAGACTCGGAAGTAAACGCCCACTGCTATGACTGGCTAATAGTTGTGTATGTTTGACAGCCTACATCCTTCATAGATGGATGCTGCTGTGATTTAGGTAAAAAACGAATAAATACTCCGTACATAGCAAACGATCTGTAATAACAGGCGAACAATTACTCGCACTTGTGTGGTGCGACATCATATCCAATACAGTCAACATAGTATCATCTTTTTATTTTAAATCTTTCTGAAAATTGTGCCTTTTTTGTAAACAAATTCACAGTAAAATGAAGTGAACAAAGGACCAAGTTTTTACTGATGCGGTCTGGCACTTTATTAAAAATAAAGTTCATTCAATTAAGTTTATCGTTTGGTTTCTGTATAGACCTGCGCTTGTCTCTCTCGTCATTTACATTCAAATCGGTGGGTGGGGCTAAACAGGCATTGATGTAGAAGCAGGCGTTGATCATCTTCTGCGGAGGTGGTGTTTGTCCATACGATTAAACCATAAAATGACACATTCCAAAACCTGTCTTTTATGCAGATTGGCTTCAATAGAAGCTGTTTTTAGATTAACAAGAAAGTTGTGAGTTCTGAAACTCACAGAATGTTTTTAATCGCACAATCACCTCTTACAGATCAAAAGACCTCAGTAGTCCAATTCACGAAAACAAATGACTCCTATGAACTGATTTTTTAATGAATGTTTCAGAAGTAAATGGTTTGAACCAGTCTGGTGAATCCTTCACAAAATTAACTCACCAAATCATTCAGAGTGGTTACTGAATCAATACATGACTCACATACTAGTCTGCAAAATATCACTTTTAGTGATGTCTACTTTAAAATAAAGTTGTGTGTACTTTTAGAGTTGGGTAATCTGTGGTTTCAGTTTGATTTCAACAACTCAAAGCTTTTACTCGGTCTACTAAAGATTCATAAAAACTAAAATCTTTATAAATACTGGTTGTGTATACTACATGGAATTAGGGCACACTTTTGCATATTAAATAAATGCATGTGTGAATTATGAATTATAAATAATTATTAAATAAATGCAAACAGAATTATGTCGGAAAGGCTGTGGTACACAATACGGATCCATAGGGATAACTACTGCTATAATAACTGTATAAACCAAGAACTCAAAAGAGAAGCATGTTCAAACAGGAGACACACAATTTACTGCTGTAGCAACACTTTGTGGAGGATTGGGATGTTGAAAATGTTGTAGTGATGTATTCTGATGCTGGGGGGGATGGTATTTTTTTCTTAGCCTAATAAGACCTAGTGTATGAACAAGTACATGGACATCTTAAAAAGGTCCAAATTGATGTCATAACCCTCAAGCTTGTTGAGGCACAATTATGACTACTACTCCAGTTTTCTTTAAAAGAAAATTCTAAAAATAAAGCAAACACTGTGGCGTCACCAGGCAACTCCAGCGCTGCGATTAAAACGGGGCTTAGCTTCATTCAGTGACCTAGCTGCAAGCTCTGCATCTTCTTGAGACATGAGATGACCTCCACACATTTCCGTTTTAGCTCAGCATGAAGAAAATTGGCCATACACAGAACACATTTTTCCATTCCACTGCACTACTTTTCTATTGTTTTTTTTTAATGCAAATGCAGCAGACAAACAACTCTGACCATTGCAGTCATATCTTGAATCCTGCAGTGTCTCGAGCATGACAGTGTTATAAAAATCCTGTGCTGAAGTTAAACTTTTAAAAAGATGTATCTTGAGGCCTTGCGTTTTTTTCCCCTTCTTATTACACTGCCTGCGTCTCTCATTCATCAAAGCAAAAATGCATTTGTGTGAATGGCCCCTAATGCTAACAAAACCATGCAGTGGTAAAGGCCTACCTATCATATAATGTTGCGGCTCTCATACGCTCCTGTGTGAGCATTCAGTGAAGAGTGTAAAGCCTTGATCATTGTAGCCAATCACAGACATATCTGTTGAGCGCAGATGGCCAATCAACAGTGTTTAAGAATCTGCTTAGCAGCGCTCAAACTCATTGCTACTTTCCAGCATACACCACGCCTATCAAGTAAGGGGTACTGCTGGCAATGGAAACGCAAGCCAGATTGATAACTTACAACACTATACACCTATACCTACAATAACTATAAAGATAACAACAATGTTTATATCAGCACCCACACCAATGCACAACAACATTCAGTTTTTAAGTGCGTGCTACACTTGTGATCTGGTCCATTGTTTATCATTCATCAGCTGGGGGAAGGGAAAAAAAGAAAAAAAAAAGTAATTCTAAAAGCGATTTCAACAATATTGTTCTCTATTCTCACAGAATTATAAGATTATAAAACATTATAGTTGTTGCATTTGCCATAATTGGTTTGATTGGGCCTTTAGAACTCTTAACAGATTTTATTATACATCCCTCTACAATGAGGGCGAGTAAATCACTCGCACACTGTAAAACCTGATAAGTTAAGAATACTCAAAACATTTGAGGAAATGTATTGCCTCAAAACATATGAGTAAATAAACTAAAAAAAAATTTGAAGTTAGAGTTTAGAGGGGCGGGGGTTAGGAGCCATGGGAGCCAAGCCCACTCTTCACAATGATATTTACAAACAACTTGCTTCCATAAACAGCTCATTCATTCTAATCTTTATAATTAAGAGCTAGTTAGCAAAATCATACTAGCACATGCTAATGTAGTTATCAAAAAGACTCTCACTTCACACTTGCATGCAATAGCCATACTATTCATACTATACATACTGCTTGGTAACAGCCCAAATGTCTTCTTATTGTAATTCACTGATTAAATGCAAGAATTTGACTTGAAAGATAATGGACACTTTTAGAAAAAATGGCTTTATAAAAAGGTAAAAATGCCACCCCCCCCCTCAAAAATAATAATAAAAAAACCCCAGTAAAAATCAATTTAAACTTGGAAAAGATTAACTGACTGATAAACTGACTGCACAGAATATGAAGAATATCAAAAACTTTAGGAGTCCACTGTCCACAGCAGTCCATAAGGTACCAGCACAATAACACACAACAACACAAAATATCGTCTAATTATCGTTATCGACAAAACACAACAAAATAGAGATTATTTTGTGTCAATATCGCACACCCCTAGAGCCCAATCTGGAAACAGTCTCTTTCCAAAATGAAAAGGTCACCTTTGTTTGGAAAAATTACAATATCATTACAATAGGGATTCACATGATCAGGACTTTTGCATGAGGACAAAAGATTTGCCTATGCAGAATTCATTATATTGATCAACAGAAAGTTGCTTGGTTTGCAAGGAATTCGGTGTGAGCTGTGCTTCAAACATCGCTACACTATTAAAAATACACAATGGACCTTTTTTGCCCGCAAAATTTTACTAATGGACTACACGTTTAACAGTATAGAATAAGAAAACAATACTAGACTAACGCCCTTAAAGTGGAAATGAAGCAGCCAGTCAAGTTTGCATTATTTAGTAAAGTGATTTCCACTTTAATTAAAAAATATATAACAAACACGATTAATGAAACCATTTTAAAGAAAAAAGGATGTTTTGTTACAGCTTTTAGAGCAAGGGCACCGCCATCTTGCAGTACCACAATGTGTGATGTCACGGGGTTGGTTCGCTCCACTGGCCAGTTAAGTAATATAGGCATTTCTTTACTTTTTGAACACTTAACAATTTTGGTTTTCATTTGGTCAACATTAATATCTATATCACATTATCTAGCCCTACTTCACAAAGTTTTGATCATTAAGTTATATCCCAAACTTCGTTTTCATAGCGTGAGGCGCAACGTGAGGTAAACATGCCTCATACAGTATCGTTCATGTGGCACCTTATGTCAGACCTTTCAGACCTATTTGCATTACACTGGCTCAATCACCAGTATATGTAAAACCTGCGAATGTACCTGCTGTTAGGAGAATGCAGTGCTTTAACTAATCACCTCTGAATGATCAGGCTAGTACTGTTTTATCAATCTCTCGTGTTTTAAGCCTTGTCAGTTTAATGGCTTAAAACATTAAACTGTTTTAAGCCGTTTAAACTGCGAGTCAGCATGAAAGATATTTCAATGCGGTACACACTCTGTGACTGATTGTTTCTTTGCACACACACACACGCACGTGCAAAAAGTGCTCGGCTCGGACTGCACGCGAGTACCAAATTGAGTCCACTTTCTTGCCTGTTTAAGCAAATGCACAGTATATTATATTAATGGATGTTTTGATGAGTATCCACGTAAACGCGATTTGTTTCCGACCCGCTCTTCACCCCAAACCAGAGCAGATTCACAACTTCTTCCACCCGTAACATGTTCGGCCCCCTCGCCGTATCGGCTCAAACGCATAAGCAAGCAGTTGCACTTATTATGGGCTCAACAGTCCTTTCAAGTTCATCTTCCTCCATTTAAACAAGTGTGTGTTCAAAAATTAAAGAAATACTTATATATTACTTAACTGGCCAGTGGAGCAAACCAAGCCCGTGACGTCACACGCTGTGGTACTGCAAGATGGCGGTGCCCTTGCTCTAAAAGCTGTAACAAAACATCCTTTTTTTTTTTTCTTTAAAACGGTTTCATTAATCGTGTTTGCTATATATTTTTCAGTTAATGTGGAAATCACTTTACTAAATAATGAAAACTTGACTGACTGTTTCACTTCCACTTTAATAGGGGTGGGCGATATAGCCTCAAAATTATATCACAATATTTAAAGAATATTTAAAATAATGATAATTATGACGATATAGAAAAATGGAACCAACATTGAATGAAGGGCATTTTCCATCCTTTTCCAATGAGCTACTGTCATTGATGACGGACTACTTAATTCGAAGTGTAATGCTGCAGAAGCAGCATTATAGTGCAATAGTAGTGACCAGTGTTGACCAATGTTACTGAGCAACTGATGAGTAACAGTTTCAGCGCAGATTTCCCTCGCGGTTTGGACCCTGGCTAAGGAGATAGCGCCGTGAGCTCGTGCAGCACTGTTTGAACGCATGCGATTCATGCGTGTATTAGAAAACATAACGTTCTGCAGTGTATTTAATTGTTTAAAGCCATTTCATGATTGGAATCATCATACAATAACCAGCAACAACCCCTTGCTTTTCTCATTGGAGACATGAGATGCAGTACTAAACGGTCTCTCGCTGTCGGTGCTTGTAGAGATTTTTGTGTTTTTCTCGGACAGTTTTAAATGCTTCCACACTGCCGTCATGTTTGCTGCATTAGTGCATGCCTCTGTTTGATCACGTCACGTCATTGTTCGGTACAATTTATTTGGTATTTTTACTTATTCGGACATATTCGAACACCGAAAGAGCTTTTTTTTTTTGCTATTTTTGGCAAAATAATTTCAGCTAGTAAATTTTCCTCGTAAATACGTCATTGTGTCGCTATATCGTTGATATCGCAATATGACACTTTTTTTATCATGTAAAAATGTATACCGGTGTTATTGTGGATGGTGTGAATGGCATACCCCAAGCGCTTAAAATGAATATTGAAAACGTCTAATGCAGTCTTCTGTGTACCGTGTTGTACAGAGGTTCTAGCATTTCATATGTTCAACATTTCAAATTTGAATTCATTTGACTGTGATGCACTATATGTATTGTGGGGAGATTAAGTAGTAACAAATTTAGTTTGACGTCCTCGTCAAGTCAGCGAATACACTGACCGGCTCTGACAGAGGTTCACAGATAGTGCACAAGAACCGTTACAAAGAGGTGCTCCTGTGGTTAAAGTGCTACAGAACACCCAGATCATACCGCTTCAGGGCACT
>JAUZSZ010000114.1:15498385-15513583 GCA_034780575.1 Labeobarbus marequensis | reverse complement strand
TTTAACTCTTCAGTGTAACTGTGCTCAGGTTATCTGAGTGCTCTCTCTAGTCACAGTGAGGCAACTTATTGAGAAGGTGTCGGCTTTGACAGAAAGACTGTCAAACTACACATTTCACTGCCAGGCAGCATTATGCTACATTAGGCTGAAGGTATTTGAGGGTGCTGTTATATCCCACATCAACTTCTCCACTGAGCTTCTATCACCCGCATTTTAAAGCCAATAAACAGTTTCCTCTTTAGCTCTTGTGGCATCTGTAACATTTAACAGATGGGTTCAACATATGCAGTTTTGCCAAGGAGCACATCTATAAGTCTGAAAGAGATAGTTCAACCAAAACTGAAAATTCTGTCAACATTTAATTACCCTTAAATTCATCCAAACCTGTATGACTTCCTTTCTTCAGTGGAACACAAAAGAAGTTATTTTGGAATTTTCTCAAAATCCTTAAAATATCTAATTTTACATTCCACAGAAGAAAAAAGGCATAAAGGTTTGGAATGGCATTAACAAAAATTAACAAAAGTACACAATTGTAAGTACATTCGCTGTAGAAAGAAAGAAATGTTCTACCCTTTGGTTTTATAAAAGTAGCAATCTGTTAATTTCAAAGGTTATAATAATGTAAGTGGTTTTGTCTAAGGCTTTTATTGTAAAGCCAGAAAATGTGTGAAGTTCCAATCATTTCCAGATGTAGGTGGTTTTTTTAAAAGTAGTGCAGGGCTAGCATTGCTCATACAATTAGTGTTTTATGGGGGTGGTGGTAGAAACCTCTATCAAATCAATCACTATACAATCAGACACAATCAAAATCAAACTAAAGCCACTCATGTTTTTTGGGGGGGGTTTTTTTCAGTCTTCTCCATCTGATCTCCTGGGGCCTCATTTATAAAATGCTTCATGGAAAATGCTCGACATTTGATCTTAAGATCATTTCTCAGTTGTGTGTATGTGTGATTCAGAGAAATGAACATACACAGAAAAAACGTGCATTTTTTCTAGATCCAATCTATGAATCACAAAAGATCTTGAAATTGTGTGCAGCTGAATGGCTTCAGATCTCTACCTTGTAAATGCCCCCTAATTAAGGTTATTAACATTCAAAAGAGCATCAGCCAACGTCCAAATCCTTTACTTGTGAATGGCGAGTGACATGAATTGTTCAGAGATACATGCAGTAATCCCAAACTGCCACAAGGAAAAGTTTATAGGCCTTCTTTATACCCAAAATGTCGCTAAGCACTTTTCCCACTTCAAAGAACATTTTTATAAATCTGAATGTTGGCTGTCTTAAGAAGCCTTTCGGGTGATATGTTACACAGAACTATTGCTCCAATTAAGCATGATTCATCTATGCATGTAACTTTAGGACAAAAGACACTCACCGAACATCAACATGTTAAGTGTCCAAACAATTACACAGCTAGATTTGCTAAAATAGGGAAAAAATAATGATGATGGAGTCAAATCCTAATTCAATTTAGCTTACTATTTTCATTTTTCCCTATATTAATATGATACCATTAACAACAACACAGCTCATGATATTTACAATTATGCATTTGTCAGATGTTTTTGACTAACAATGCATTTAAGAATAGGCTAAATAGAATTTAGGTTGCTTTGGATAAAACTGTCTGCCATATGATTGAAAGTAGTAACGACAGAGCAAGTTCACTATGATGGTTTTGTCCAGTCCAAACACAGTGATGATATCTTAGATATATAAAGGAATGCAGCAGCTGATCCTTATGATATCCATAAGGAGCAGGGAATAAGTTTCTGCACTGCTCTTCCTGTGTTGGTGAGACTCTGACCCTGCATTGGCAGGAGATCGCTGCTGTGTTTGTCAGAGTCAGCTGGCCGTCCAGCACCATGCTCTCAGATAACACACAACTCCAGAACGTTCCACAGCAGGATGCCTGCTTTGTTGAGTTTATAGTGATTACTGGGACGATTAGAAGACCCCTGTGGGCAGTGGACACAGAGCGTGAGGCTCTGAAGGGCTTTTGGTTGCTTTATTATGTTCATTTGGAGAGACAGATCTACTTTACCCCACCAGCATGCAGCAGACAGCCATCACAGCCAGGCCCTCACACTGAAGCACAGATTGGACAGATGTCTCTAAAGGGCCAAAGCAAAAAAAAAAAAAAAAAAATGTTTTGTGTATACAGTAGGGTTTAAAAAACAGTAAATTTAGACCTTCACATCAAATAATACTAATAATTTGCATGCCATATGGCACAAATTGCTGAAAAAACAACTTCTGTTTTCTTTGCCTGTAAGTCCTGTGACATGAGACCACCCCCTAGTGGATGCAGGTGCTGTGCCAATATTAGTGAAGGTTGCCATCTTACTGAGGGCAGATACCTGAGCCCAGTTATTGTGGGTTAATGAGTAACACACAATCACATTCATTGCCCTATTTCTCATTAATCCAACCTCTCTGTTCAAAAATAAATAATCCTCCTGAGCTTTTATTAGAGCAAGCTCTCCGGGCATTTTATTTGAAGTGAGAGGAGTGTTTTCACTGTAGAACTCCTTAAATATTTGGAAAGCTTACTTTACCCTGGACTTGGCTTAGACCACCTTCTTTCATTTCTCTTCAAATATTTATCTGCAGTCCAGCAGCTAGCCAGTGAGATCGGCTCTGCCTTAACTTTAGCTCACAGAGCAACTATGTATCTTTTGCGATCTGTCAGGAATCAAATGTTCTCATTCTGAGATACACATATACAGTACATACTTACACACTACCGTTCAAACGTTTAGAGTCGGTAAGATTTTGAGAGAAGCCTGTTCTCTTATGCTTACGTAGGCTGCATTTATTTGATATAACTACCATCAAAACAATAATGTTGTGAAATATTTGAACTGTTTAAATATATTTTATAAAAAATTTAGTTTATTTTGGTAATAGCAGCACTGAATTTTCAGCAGTCATTAGTGTCACATGATCCTTCAGAAATTATTCTAATATGCTGATTTGGTGCTCAAAAACATTTCTCATTATTATCTATTTTTTTTAGGAAAACAGTAATACATTTATTTAAGCATTCTTGATTAATAGAAAGTTCAAAAGAATAGTATTTATTGGAAAAATAAATATTTTGTAATATTATAAATAATCAATTTAATGCATCCTTGCTGAATAAAAGTATTGCTTTCAAAAACAAATAGGCTATGTTTCAAGTAAAAACAAGAACAGTAAGTATCGAACAAAAAATGACACACTAAAACTCTTGAAAACAAGATCAGACTTCCATGAAATCTGAGCACACTCACCTCTTAACATATAATTTGAAAGTCTGTCTTTCCCATTTCTCATACTTACACACTATTCTACAACATTTTATAGTAAAAAAAGGTGTGTTCAAATAAAAAAGCAGTGAGGTGTAGTGCATTATGAGTACCCAGATGATATACTGTACAAAGTGTGCTGGATACTTTATGCACTCAAGAGTTGCAACTTTCTCTGTGTATCGAAGGGGGAGGGGCTAAAAGGTACATGCTTCTGTTAACAAAACACTGTTAAATGTTCTATATGAAAAAGCTAACATTCTACAATTCATGCATTCTATGGCAGAGAACATAGTGCGTACTTAGTGCATAATCTGGCATGCAACTAAAATTCAACTACATGTGCTATCTTTCCCTTGAATGTTTGTTTGTTAAATATTTTGGCTACCTAATGTATTTAGCAATCTATAAGAGTGTAGTACTCTGATTTTCAGAATATTTAAGTCGTTAAATAAGTCAGTACATTTCATCCTGGCCTAAACATGTGCTAACCCTTACACCGTCTGGAAGCATCTAGGGTAAACAGCCTGTAAACGAGACCTTGAACTTGATGAACCACCCAGGGATCAGCTGGAAGTCTAATCATATCTCTTCTCTCGAGTAATTCTAAGAAAACAAAACTTTAAGCAAGCTCATGTTTACTTGAGCCAGTGACCCTCTGTTTAGCCCAACCCGCGCTCCTCTCTTCACCTCGCCTCACCTCCCTGACCCACCAGTTCATCTGCCTTTATTAGACTGCAGCTATTTTTAAATCTAGGCCCGTGTTGCACTTTTACGAGATGTGATCGAGGCAGATGTATACTGCAGACAGATACTTATGTGCATGTGTGTGCACACAATCAGGTGGCATTACATTTATTTTAAAAAAAATCATCAAAAGTAGACCAAGCTGTATCTGTTGACAGATAGACAGCATCTGCATTCAACAACACTCTCATCTCAGCTCCTCCAGGAACTGGAGGGTCTCCAGACAGAACAGACAGCAATAAAGTTCATTTAAAAAGTGTTGACTGATGTGGAACTTTTTTTCCGTTCACAGATGGGTTCCAACCATACGCACTGATATGGCAAGCTATGTGTCGGTACATTATACGACTAACTAAAAATAGGACTGATGAAGAAACATATTTCAGTGTAGGGTCAACCCAGCTACGCACATGCCACAGCAGCCTCAACAGATCTCATATTTGTCCCAGAGGAAACAAATGTTCTGTTGCAGAAGCATGGGGAGTTCCCAGTGCAGTGATTACAATGTACCAGATAGCCAAGAGCAGTATACAATTAACTCATTTGGCTTCTGCTGCAGAGCTTTCCAGCTGTACACGCTAAACCTCATCTACGTCCCTTTCTTCCTACCTCCATTTTTTCCTACATTCAACCTCCTAAAGCCCTCTAAAGTTAAGAAACCATAGAGACAAGTGTTTTCTTGTTTTGGAGAAGGCCAGTCTCTTTCCACAATATGAAAATGAATGAGTTGATGTGTCACACTCATTTTTGTTGTAAAGATTCAGACTAATGGTATAGAAGTCTGTGGAGGTGTCAGCATGTAAATCCTGTTTGGACTCATTTACACATTTTATAAGCTTCTTTTTGAATTCTTAATTGGTAAAAAAAAAAAAAAAATTGGTTGCACATTATTTTACAGTACATGTACTTACATATACTTACAGTGTACTTAGAGTGAACCTGCCAAAGAAAGTACCGGTAATATAAGGTAACTACGTGGGCTAGGGTTAGGTTTAGTTTTTCCCTTATTGGAATTACTAAAACAAGAACGTATGGGTACACATATAACAAGCACACAGCATGGTTTTGGTGCATGGTAAGTCACAAAATATATCATATAAGCATAAATGCTGTCCAATCAGTTTGTGACCTTATCCATATGCCTAAAACAAAAAAGAAAACCATTCTTAATGGCAAATTCTACAGGAATAATGGTTCAGTTTCTTTACATTAAAATGACACCATCAATACTGTGAGAAAAGAAATGGAGGAATACAGTGAAATAATAAATAGGTGGCATCTGGCTTAAAGCAAAAGGAAAACTATTACACACAGATAGGCCAAAATAATAAAAGAGATGTACTGATAGGGTTTATAAATTAAAAAAAAAAAACATCATATCTGTGGAGAATGCATCTTTTTTTAGGTGTAAATTGACAAACTTATGGGAACTGTTGTGCTGTGAGTAACATGTATTTGCTGAACCCAGGAATATGGCATCAATATTTCACAATCTTTTTTTTTTTTTTTGCCAGCATCTGCTGTCTTTTGCTTGATGAATGCTGCTAATGATAAATGAGGTACACGGCATCCAGGCCTTGGGCTTGTGTTATCAAACATAAATGATACTGTGCATAAAAGCAAACACCCACACGCATTTAGCTAATGGGTACATGACAGTCAAACAACTAAATTATTGAAAACACTGTATGTATGCGACTTTTGACTATATATGAACGGCAATAATATTATGCCCTGATGCCCCTGAAACAGTGAACATTATGTATGGTGCATAATTATGTATTTGTTAAGATGTGTTGTAGCCTACGGAAAAATTGTATTGAACAACTACTGAGAACTACCAGTTCTATGAGAACTTATTTCAATTTAAAATAAATAAATAAATTGCCTTATAAAATTGTATTCTACAAGATAGAGTTCACTGGTTTCTAAAGCAATGATTATGTCTTTTATTTAACCAAACACTTGAATCAAACGAACAAACTCTGGGGAATTGTGGCCTATGGATGACTAAACCGGATGACTGGGAAAAGAAAAGAAAAGAAAAGAAAAGAAAAGAAAAGAAAAGAAAAGAAAAGAAAAGCACAGAGAAGAGAGATTTACACTCTTCCTGGAGCTCTGGAAAGATCCAGGCAGAAATTAGAAACCAGGGAAGAATTGAGCTGAAAACCAGAATGAGCAGTGAGCATACATAACATGAAAATGTTATTTTAAAAATGCCTTACGATATTGTAAAATAAATCAAATAAAGTGTTTTATAGAGGTGAAGTGAGAGGGACAAATGCAGTCCTGTCATTTACTAACCTTCATTTGACACCTTTTCATCTGTGAAAGGATATCCAAGGATATGGAATGATGGTAGGCTAATTGTAACTCACAAACTCCAAAAGACACATGAAAGTAACCCATACGAGTAATGCACTACATTTCGAGTGCTCTTCATTAGTGCGATAGCTTTTTGTGGATAAAATATGTAAATTTGACTCGCTATTCACACAAAATGTCCACAAATTCAAATTTGCCGCGCCCACGAGAATATCTGTTTACAAAAGCATACGGCTTCATGAGCGCGCTCAACACCATATAAGGAGAAGGAGGAAGAGAAGAAACAACAGACAAACCTCTGGTTCTTGCATACATCGCCAACGCGGCGCTGTGAAAGTGAAGTGAACTACCTTTGAGAACTAGGCAAATCTGTCTCAGGGAGTTGCTGCGAAAAAGCGATCTAATATCATTAATTTTCAGCAAGCATTGGCATTACACTTACAATTTACAACTTAACATCAATACATAACTTTTAATGCAATTTCTTAATTTTTTTTTACATGACATTTAAACAGTAACATGTCATAAAATGTTTCAAAAAACGGCATGTGTGAAAGCGCCAAGTGATTCACCGCGACACAATGGGATATTGCGAAGATTGCAAAGTGATTCAGTGACAGTGTGTCATAGTCATAGTAGCATTGTATTATTGGTAGTGGTAACACTGCTGATTTTTTAAATTCATCTAATGAGTTCAGCTTTTAAGGT
This sequence comes from Labeobarbus marequensis, assembly GCA_034780575.1. NCBI lineage: Eukaryota > Metazoa > Chordata > Actinopteri > Cypriniformes > Cyprinidae > Labeobarbus > Labeobarbus marequensis. The sequence goes on along the minus strand of JAUZSZ010000114.1, from coordinate 15,506,503 downwards.
TTCTTTTAAAACTATTTATACTAAATACCAAATTCTAAAAATCAGAAATGCCACACATCGGTCCTTGGATTACACTGGAAAAATATGTTAGGAGTCACACAAGTTTAGTTGGTTTAGTGGGATTCTCACGGGTTGGTTCTGCTCAGCAAAGCCCTATTCCTTTCCCCTTCCACCAGTAGGCCTAAGTTTTTTTTTTTTGTTGTTGTTGTTATTTTTTTGTACATGTTTCATATGGAGACCATTAGCTGTGCCATCTGAGCCTGCTTGTGGTGAAAAATGTTTGACGTCTATCAAGATGTCTGCTGTGATGTCATTAGTAGACCTACGAGCACAGAGAGTATCATATGGGACCGGGGGAGGTGGGAAGGAGGGAGGCTGCGCTACAAGCTGAACCAGATGATGGTACAAAAAAACCTCAAATGAGTTCATCTTGAAAGCCTGTTGATCCCAAGACATGTTCATGGTTTTTAGGATTGACACGCAATGTAATGTACAAAGGTTTGCACCAACGCATTACCATAAGTCAGTCCATGTTTCAAAACACTTTCAGTGTAGTTGTTTGATGCTCTTTAAATAAAGTCTATGGTACGATTCACTGAAGGAGTTTTGACAGTACAGATCATGTCTTTGAGGATATAGATCCCATAAAATAAACACATGGGCTCTGTCTGAAACCTGAAAATTGCACCTTTTTTTTCAAAAGAAGCATAGACCTTTTGGTTTAAATTTCAATTATTATTTTTTTAAATATCAGTGCTTTTTACATTTCAAAAATAATGACAATAATAATTATTAATATTTTTTATTAATAATAAGTTATTTGGTTCATTGATCTAACTGTACTCTTACACTGTAGGTACTCTAACTGTACTCTGATAATAGTCAATGTAATAAAAATAATTATTATAATTATACATAAAATATTTTAAGAAGGAAGACACTTGCAAGGTGATCTGTGGCATCAAAAGAAAAACTCCTATTCTAGATCATGACATTATGATGCCTAGTCTGTCTGAAATAAATTTCCTTTGGAGTTAGTCAATATTTATGGACATTGAAAAAATAACTAAGAAAATGGTGATTCTAATCACCTTATAGAGGACAGAAAGCAAAAATTCATTCAAATTCGCCATCCCCCACTGTGTCTTACTGTCCTATTGGCTCCAGACTCATCTGACACAATGCATGCCAGCAAATGAAAAACATCCCAATGACAGGAAATGACAGAAAAGAATATTCTGCCACAGCATTGTTCAAGTGGTCTGCTTTACACATTTTTTACAGCTTCATTTTCTGTGGAAATAATTCCACTTCCTATAAAAATAAACCACAACCATGGGAATCTTTTTTCATCCAAGATATGTGCAGTTGGGCATAACTGAGTTTTCGTTTTCAAATGGAAGAAGCAGAAGCATATTAAGCCATTTCATTGTCGCTAATTGTGTTAACATGAATTTATATAGCCTCATTTACCTTTGGCATGCACTGTATGAAATGTGTGGCCTACAAAATGGTCCATTCATATTCCCTGTTCTTGGAGAAGAGATGGCAGCATAGTGAGAGAGAGGGAGATTTGGGCAACTGTGGTTTCTCATATGACCAACATTTATTCAGAGCTCAAAATATGAATCATGGACATTTGACCTCTCTGTCTGTTACTCAGCGGATCTAAAATTAGTCATAATTGCAGCCTGAAGGGTGAAAAAAGGCAGAATATATGGTTCGTTGGAGCCACAGCTTGGCGGCTTCTTGTTCCCAAGCATTTGGAGGGACAGGAACGGCATGGCTCAGGACTGCTAGTGCAGACCCTTATTCACTGGCCACAGAAACCACATTCTCCAGGAGCATCATCCCCATTCACACACTCTATCATCCACAGGAATTGACAAGAACAGCAAGAATTACTGTCTGGAAACCTCACAGGCGTGTATTATTTCATCTCTACAAAGCGTTTAGCAGTGTAGCACATGCAGAAGCCTGTCAGACACTGAAGGAGACATAGCATGATGATTATGACAAAGGTTATGTCAGAGGAACAATGAATAGTGCTCGAGATGTTTCCCAGGTGCTGTCAGCTCCATGAAGATGTTGTCTTGGCTGAGCATATAGGAAGCAAAAGTCTTGATTTTTTTAACTGATAGATATCCAAAACTTCCATTCGATTAGAAGTCCTATTACTTTCAGTCATGCGCTTCCATGCGCTTTTGTGATTAAAAGGCCTCTGTGAAGCATTCCTCAGTGATATGTTTGACGCAGGTTATCTTGGCTCAAATAAGGGCGAGAGGGAATGAGGTTCAGTCACTGGAAAAAAAAAAGAGATAAGAATAGAGCGATTATGATAACGTGTCAGTTCCATCGTGCAGAAAGCAGCATTAGGTACATCTCAAAGTTTAATTAGTGGTTTTCACTACTTTGTATAAATTTTAAATTACTTCTAACATTCTTTTTCGCAAGGCGGTTTTAACGGACAATGTCAAAACATTATGAGCTTTCCAAAAATCTTGATATAAAACAAATGCAATGCAAGTCGTGTCGTGTTTTTTTTTCTTTTTCCATTATTGTTGTTTGGCCAAGAATTCTGCATTTTTTGAAAGCAGAATTGTTAGACAACAAGAATCTGTGGTTGAAACACTCAGCTTTGAGGGGTGAGGGTGAAAATTGTATTTTTTTTTCCAAGATTCATGACTCTGAGAGAATTAAAAATGCTGCCAGGGTTTTAATCAGGAATTTCACTGCATAGTTCTTCAATTTATCTCTGAGTCATACCTAAAATTAAAACCAGATGCCCCTCTATGTGTCTGAATAGAGATTTCATTTGTGAAAGTGAAGAAACTGAACTCAATTTTTGCAACTATGACACTTTAAGAAAGCGTGAAGAGGAATATGAAGAAGCACCAAATGATGTCTCAGCGGAGTAGGGGAGGAACAGAATGTTGTATGTGCAAATCACCCAAGCAGCTGTTAGAGACTCCGCCAAAGTGAGAAAAAACAGAACTGATATGTTCCAAGGGTCTTATTACTGTTGCCGAGTGAAAACACAACATAAGCATTGTAAACAAGCAAGTGGAGAATGTACCTATGATCTCCTTGGTCAAATGAAAGTGTTGTACCTGACAAAAACATCTTGACATAAGTCATTTCGAAAGATCAGTTAAATGTGCAGAAGGCTGCCGCATGGACAGAGATGAGTAAGACTGAGTAACTGTAACTGCACTATGCATTAGTGTTCAAATGAGCAGTTCAAAGTGATGTTTTAAGCTGAAGTATGGTTGGTAATGGACATTCAGGCCCAAGCATCAGTTCCCTGATGTAAGCAATTATTTCCCCAGAGAAGAACTCCAGCAGCCTGTTCACAGGGCATGATGGGTAAAGGCACAGGTGTGTTTGTGTAAAGGAGCTAAAGCTGATGTTATCCATTGTGCAAATGGCTCGTATTTTATAGACAAACTGCTGAAGGACACACATGAGTAACAGATGCACTAAACTGGTTAACTAGCACTAAATCCCAAGTGAAGATTTATGATAACTGTTTTCATGAATCACATATGGGCAACCAGAAATCAGATCCAAGCAGCTTTTTTATGATTATTATTTTAATTATTTTTCATTTTTATTATTTTTTTTAAACATTTAAAGTAACTATGTTTTTACCTTGAAATATTAGTTTCAAAATTATTCTGATGGTACACTGAATAAGGCTAATGCCTTCTTTCCCATGCTCCCACCAAAACTTCTGTTCTAGAGCTATGTTCACACTGTCAGTTTTTGGGATTGAAAAACGCATATAGGTGTGAGTCTCAAAATGTCCCATTCACACAGCAACAGTAGCATTTTGAATACTGTCTATATGACAGCATATTGTTATTGCACTTTGAATACTGTCTGTCCGTATTCCTTACCAGTAACCACAGCAACAGTACTATCCAAGATGGTGATATCTATAAAACTGAACAGTCTTTTCACTCTTTGACACAACAAAAGTCAAATTGCGCTGTTAAGTAATATTTAGTTTTTATTTTTATTTTAGTTTGTATTATTTTATTTTTTGTTTTACTGAAAAGCCGACAAACTTTTCAGTCTGGTATCGGTTCTTGTGATGTTGATTGTGTTTGTGCTTAAATGCAGCATTTTTAATGGAGGCCATTTTAAAGCAAGTTATTAATTCTGTTTCAATCGATTCCAGTAATATTAGGGAACGTCAAACTGATACTGTATGTTAAGTAGGTTTTTTAGCCATTAAAATGGCCTTGGGGTCTTTGAGACCTCAAACAGAGCATGAGGATTAACCATAGTGTTGAATAATTCAAGAAAAAAGAAAGATGTGGAAAGGGAGCCCAAGAGGAAGAGAGAGAAAGAGGAGAGAGGTGCTGTGAGGAAGCTCTTGGCTCTGCTTGTCTGCACTTGCACACCAGATGCGCTCTGCCTCAGCTCTGGAATGTGTTTGTGAGAGCAGTTTAACCACTGACCCACCCAACCATTACCACAGAAATCTGATCCAGACAATCCACTCAGCCTCCTTCATTGTGTGTGCATGTGTTCTTCTCTCTATTATCTTGCTTCCTCTATCTACTTTCTTTCTCTCCTTCTCTCCCAAAAATGTGCCTAAACCTATTTTTCAAAATTGGTTCCCACAAAGTTCTCCTTTCTTTAACCACTGATTACTCAATGTGTTCACTCAAACACACACTTTACAAGGTTCACACTCATACACAAGCACTCATGCTGAGTGCATTTTAATGGAAATCCATGAGCCGTGACGAGGCAATAAAATAAAACTTGAGAAGTTAAAGATGGTCATTCATTCTGCACATGAAGGCAGAGGAGGGAGATTTTCTTTATTACTTTTCCCTACTGAGTTCAAGGCTTTCACAAGTGATGAACATGTTTTTATGAACGACTATTTCTCAATCAAGAATCAAAAGCGGTTGTTTTGTGGGATTTTGACATGATACTTTTGGCAGTGGTAGAGCTTAGATGAAATCTGATCAGACCAAAAGATTTGACAAGGCTGTGCTGTTTATATGTAAATGTGATGTTTGCATGGCCAAGCACATAAATTTAAAAAGAAACATATGAAATCATTGCTGTGATGAGATGTTTCTGGATGACTAATAGGCCATATAACTCACCAACCAACACAGACCTCTAAACCATGTGAATAAAAACAGACAACACTGACTTATAAAAAGACAACAGTGTAAAGTTAAATAATCATGGATGACAATGACAAAAACTGTTTTAAAAGCATGAGGCATTTTCACTATAAAGAAAACATACATCTAGCCAGCGGAAAAGAGATGAAAAGAAAAATAACAAAACAAAAATAAACTTTACATTTCTAAACTGTATATTTAGAATGACCCTTCCTGAACACATTTTATCCCTCACATCACACACCTCGGAGTAAATAAAGTTCCAGAGGGTTGAGGTTTTAACACGTGGCGAATGTCTTAAGACTGTGCTGCTTTGCTGAAACTTATGCAATGCTGCCGCCTACAGGCTACTGGCCGCCATAGACGCAGACTCTAAACACATTGCAACTATCCACCCATGTTGTTCGTTCACACACAATGCACTTTCTCTCTATGTCCACACATTTACTGCTCAATAACAGTGTAAATCGACTTATGCAGCAGTGTGAGTTATGAAGTCCTGTGTCAGCGAATACTTCGTTAGAACAGTCTACCAACTACCATCTTTATGCGATTTTCCAGAGACACCCTATATTTTCATCGCGCAAAACTCTGCTCCAGGTGAGGCTCGAACTCACAACCTCGGCATTGCTCTGCTTTGTAAGCACCTCCGGAGCTCCGCCACTGGAGCTCCGGAGGTAAACTGCAATAACAAAGCTCATGAGCGGTACGTACAGAGATTACGTGTTTTTGAGCAACACGTGTTTTGTCGCCTAATTTTTTCACCTGTCCCAAAAAGTTAAAAAAAGTCCGTTTTTAGAAGCACATATCCTGTTTGACTTTTATTGTGAGTTTTTACACTTAAAAAAATCAAATAGAACATTTTCTTATCACATATCCCTGTTGTATGCAAATATTTCCCAAATACTATTACGTTAGAGTAGCCTACATCACTGCTCTGAACTGACATCACTTTCAGGAAGTCATCTCGACTCTTCTTGCGATTTATTTTTTCAGTGTTATAGCGTCAAAAAATAACCGCATACAGTTGATGACGTGATATGTTTACTGATTTGCGATCTAAATAAAATAATAACAGATATCAAACGTAAAGTTCATTTGATCTTCCTTGGCCCCACCCACAGTGGTATCGTTTCCCATCAATTTACTGCAACTACAAAATCGTTCTTAAACCATCCCGGTAATGACAGCTCCTGCCTTGATCGTTTGGTGAGTCTAAAAAGGCAATTGGTTATTTTAGCATTTGATCTACGTTAATTATATTTTCTTCATTCTTTTGCCACAGATAGACTACGGATTAAGATTATGAAGTAAAAACAATTTGGGGTGTTTATTCCACTTGAATTCACAATAGCACAATTGGAGAACATCTTTGTAGGCTATTTATATTGTGTTAACAGAATATTAATTTACTTTTAGGTAACAAAGTCACTCTGCTTTTCATCATGAGTAACATCACCTCCTGCACAGAACCTCAGACCCATTTTTCTTCAATTTTAAAGCCCGTTCTCATTTTGGAGTTCCTCTTTGGGTTGGCTGGAAATGTGTTTGCTCTGTGGATTTTGTTCTTCAAGTCTCCATGGAAAGCCTGCAATGTGTATCTCTTCTGCTTAGTGATATCTGACCTCCTACTCCTCACTGGGCTGCCTTTCCACATAGATTATCTCTTTCGTGGTGAAGACTGGATATTTGGTGAATCCTTTTGCCGCCTCATTTTATATATCATATCAGTTAACTACTCAGCAAGCATGGCTTTCATGTCAATTTTAGCCGTGGACCGCTTCTTCAGGATCCTTCACCCACACCATCGCATTTGTCGAATGAGTGTGAGACAAGCTATAATGTTGGTGAGCATGGTCTGGATGGTTGTTCTACTCCTCCGCCTTCCAACTGCCCTGAACCTGGTTCTGGCATCACAGAAAAACTCTTCGACTCTCACATGCCACAGTTTTCTCTCATGGACATGGCCGTCGGTTCAAATGAGGATATATCATTCAGTACAGCTGATAGAGGTCCTGTTAGCATTTACAATGGTGGTCTTCTGTTTTGTGCGGGTTTCCTTTCACGTCCACGGTCGCCAGTCTAAGGGGGCACACCGCAGGGTGAAGCGAGCAGTGAGATTGCTTTTGTTTCTTGTGATCATGTTTGTTCTGTGTTTCCTGCCTACAGTCATCTTTGGCATGTTGCTTCAAGTGTTTTCCTGTTCAGAATTCATCGTGGTTTGTTTTCAGGCTTCTGTAGCTTTAACCTACATGAACAGTGCACTGGATCCAGTCATCTACTGCCACGTTAATGCTTGGTTTCGTGACACCCTGAAAGGCAAAACCAACTCAATAGGGCTGACGAAGTTCAAGATGAGTGCGAAAACGAACAGAAAACGTTGACCTACCTGAGCAACTGTGCATTGGGGGAAATTAAAAACCTTCGCATGTTGTTCCAAACCTAAAGATAATACTTTGAAAAATGTTTCAGCTGTGAGAAAATGAATTATTGTTATATAATAAGTTATTGTTGCACAATAAGTTATATATGCTGTCCTGTACACCTTTCTATAGTTTGTTGCCATTTTTTTCTGCCTGTAACATGCATCATCAATTACACAGACGTACAATCTGTACTGCGCTTTTTTATTTAGCATTTTTCAGTAAATGTGTGACACACAATGAAATACAACAGAAATGTATGAAGCATAGAAAACAAAATAGCTTAGTGTTTCACCGTCACATGCTGTCACATTGCCCTTTGAAGTTAAAAAGCCAATGATTTTCTTCCTTAAAAACATTCAAAGGGTATTACTGGCATCTGAAAGAGTCTTTAATGTCCAGGGGGACAGAACCATAATGTCCTGACCTGAATGAATATTTAAGAGTTGCAAAGACTGCTTTGAATTCCACGAATCATTACAACATCTCCAGTTAAAAGAATCTATTGAACATGCTCTCAGTTAAGACCACCTAATAGCCAG
>JAUZSZ010000114.1:15310481-15321409 GCA_034780575.1 Labeobarbus marequensis | reverse complement strand
TATATACACTGTATATATAGGTAAGTCTTTCATATGTTGGACCCATTTACATTAATAAATGTTTCTTTAAAAACATACTAATTTTGTTGGCAAAGTATAAATATGTGTAAATTGGTTTAATTAATTAATGATTGCTCAGGTTACATCTGGATATATTAATGAGTACTACACAGGCAAAATGGTCACATTTGTTTCTGACTTCCTCTGAATGTGGAATAAACACATATTTAGAATTAACTTGTGATTAGATTAACCAAGATAGACGTATAAATGGGGCTTTAGTCAACCCACATGCACACTCTTATGTCTGTACTTCTTCTTTTTTTGTACTTATAACTAGATAGTTTTCATCTCATTGGGATTTGATATCATGTAGTAATAGAAGTCTGACTTTTTGTTCCAGATCCAGGAGCCCCCACCTCATGGAGAAGGTTGGCAAGGTGTGGAGCAGCCTTAAGAAGGGATGTCAATCTCTGCTCCACACAGATGGAGGTTCTCGCATTGAAACGCCACCACAGCTTCACCCGCAAACAGACACGGTATGCCAGAGTGTGGACGAGGCACAGGGAGACAGCACGCTGGAGACAGCTAGTCCCTCTAGCAGTGTGGCGGCACTCCCTCTAGTGGCATGGAGGACCGGTGGGAGTGTGACACGACAGGGCCATAACTGTGTAGTGGATGCACCCCAGATACTAGAAATCACAGTTGAGCAGGATACCGAAGATGCTCGTGGTCCCTTGGGAGCCCGCAGAGACTCTTACTCACGTCATGCACCTTGGAGTGGAAAGAAGAGACACTCATGTTCCACTAAGGCTCAGAGTTCTCTGGAGACGACAGATCGGCGATCAGGCCGGTCTCGGCGCAGACATGGGACTGGTAGCAGCTGTGAAGAGCTGGAGTCAGGGGCAGCACGCTCCCTACGGCAGCAGATTCATGATACAGTGGGCCTGTGCCTCCCGCTGCGCTCATCCTCTCGGAACACTCACCTTCCACCACCCAAATGTAAGATACAAATCACAGAGCTGATGCTGGAGACGTGCCCCTTCGCACCAGGATCAGACCTTGCCCGAAAATGGCACCTCATTAAACAGCACACAGCACCAGTCACAGCGATACCAGTAGATTCATCCTCAGATGCTTGCGGTGCTGCCTGTGCATCGCCGGAAGATGAGGAGGAGCGCTTACGAGAAAGAAGACGACTCAGCATCGAGGAGGGTGTCGACCCACCTCCAGATGCCCAAATCCACACAGTGGAGGCCATCACAGCCCCCCTGGCTTCCCTTTATAAGCTAGGACCTAAGTTGGCTCCTGGAATGGATGAGGCCCTAGGCGATAGCCACGGGGCAACAGCAGCTAACTGTGACTCTGAAGACGACGATACCACCACTCTTTGCTTGCAAGCTCGCAGGCCCAAGCAGCGACACGCTTCGGTGGAGGGCCTTCTGAGCAGCAAGCAACCGGGGCCTTGGAAGGTACACACTCAGACTGACTACATCCACTGCCTGGTTCCAGATCTGCTACACATCACAGCACTTCCCTGCTACTGGGGTGTGATGGATCGTTATGAGGCTGAAGCCCTGCTGGATGGTCGGCCCGAGGGAACCTTTCTCCTGCGAGACTCGGCTCAAGAAGACTACCTGTTCTCCGTTAGCTTCCGCCGCTATGGCCGTTCTCTGCATGCACGCATTGAGCAGTGGAATCACAACTTCAGCTTCGATGCGCACGACCCTTGCGTGTTCCACGCAGCCACCGTCACGGCACTCTTGGAACACTACAAGGACCCTAGCGCTTGCATGTTCTTTGAGCCGTTGCTCACCGTGCCTCTGCACCGGACCTTCCCATTTGGCCTGCAAAGCCTAGCTCGATCAGCCCTTTGCAACAGGATCACCTACGATGGCATCAGGGCACTGCCACTGCCCCCTGCTCTGCAGGACTACCTCAGGGAGTATCACTATAAGCAAAGGGTGCGTGTACGCTGGCTTGAGACGGAGCCAGTCAAGGCCAAGTGAGGCAGGGCAGATACTTCTCAGATCTCCAACAGGAGTAGTCCATTCAGCACTTTGCAGAGGTGGAGGGATTACAATTTTTTTCTTTTTTTGGGATTGGATGTTCGGGGTTAGATGTATGAAAGGAGGGACCTGAAACTGAACACAGTATATAAGCTTCTATCATTTTTTGTTATCACTCTAAGAAACAAAGAAATTACATATACAGTGGCTCTCCAGTGTGCACATTTCACTACAGCTTCTGGACTAGAATGAAGCAGCAGAGGTCTTAGTCTCATTTTCCCTTCTCCCTCAGTTCCCATGGCTGTGGGGAAATCTGCAGATACAGATATTTTCATGCCCCTCCATTCTTTCACTGCTTGACTGTGGTTTATAGCCATTTCACTTTCTTTGTTTTGTACTGTTCACCTGCCCTTAATTCCCTTGCGTTAAAAATGCATTGTTGATTTTTATTCAAAGTAACATTGCGGACAAATTCGGAGGGGAGGGGAAATGAAGGGTGATGCTTAAATATTGCTTTTTCCAGCTTCTTTCATCATCCTTGGCTTTCATGGTGCTCTGTCAGTGGTTCCCATAGTAACATTCTGTGCTCATTCCGTGGTTAGAGGAGGAGGCGGCATTCTAGAGCAGGAAATAGAAAGGCTTTCACCCTGCTCACAGAGAACGAGACAGAGAAATCCATGAAAGTTGGACTGACCTTAAACTATGTATCCAGACAGCTTTTGGGAATGCATTGCAGTGGAGAGAAGGGCTCAGTGACGTTCTGCTTCCTTGCGCTTCCGGGAAGCGATAAGGATGACGGTGCACAAGGTGACGTGGCGTGATGTGAGAGCGCTTGGTTTTCAAAAAACATAGTTACTCACACGATGCGTTCTGTTGCTGTCGATATGTTTTGTAATCATTAATTCCTACCACTAATTGCACGGGGGGGGGGAGACTAATTCTGTATCGTCTTTTTTGTTTTGAATGGTCTGTCAGTTCCCTGGAAGTTGGGCACTGATTGAGAGCACTTTAACTTAACTGTGCTTGTGTTAGTGGGTGCAGCAGAGGCAATACATAAACCTGCTACACTGGGACCATTGTTGTTAGGCATAAACACCCTCCTATATAGGAATAAACACTCTAAGCTCACTTTGTTTAACCCACATTGTTCTAGAGAGGACAGAGTAAGTTTTGAGGTGACCCTATCAGTGCCATTTGATTTGGGTCAAGCTGGCTTGCTTGGCTTGATTTTGGGATGATTTAATAATTTATTAAAGGGGTAGTTCACCCAAAAATGAAAATCGTTAATGACTCACCCTCATGTCATAAGATATGATACTTTTTTATGATTTTAAATTATATTTTTGATAAATCCGAGAGCTTTCTGACCCTGCATAGACAGCAACGCAACTACCCCGTTCAAGGCCCAGAAAGGTACTAAGGACATTGTTAAATAGTCCATGTGACATCAGTGGTTCAACCTTAATTTTATGAAGCTAAGAGAATGCTTTTTGTAAACAAAGAAGAAAAAAGGACAGCAATTTTTTTCTCTTCCGTGTCGGTATTCAACACGTGTTTACGAGAGTACTGCAATGCATGCAGTGCTGGTGATGCACAAAACGTATTCTCGTAGCTTCATGTAAGTTGATGATGTCACATGGAATAAATTAATGATGTCCTTATTACCTTTCTGGGCCTTGAACATGGTAGTAAGTGTTGCCGTCTATGCAGGGTCAGAAAGCTCTCGGATTTCATCAAAAATATTTGAATTTATCTTCTGAAGATGAATGAAGGATTTGCAAGTTTGGAACGACATGAGGGTGAGTAATTCATGACAGACTTTTCATTTTTGGGTGAACTAACCTTTTAATGATCTGTAGTAGTACATTTATTACATTTATCAGATTCTTTTTTCAAAAGCAAGTTTCAGGATTTAAATATTAGAGTGTAATCACATTATCGGCCCCTAGGCCAAGACCAGCTTCTCATCAGTTTAGAATCAGCCATATCCAAACTTGAATTTCTTTGACTAAAATGAGGGATTTCAAATTCCAAAGGTGATTTTGATGAATGCTGGAAAAAGGAAAACTCTCGTGCCGTTTGCCCCATCTGTTGAGTCTCAAAAAAGACCTAGATCTCTTAAGCAGCGTGCCTTCATACATCTAAAGCTTTTAGTTCATCATATGGTGCATTCAGTGGATGTGTTACTAACAGTGGTCCAATTGGAAAAGACATGCCAATGGTGCTGTCAGACATCCTCTTCATGGGCCTGGTGCTGATGTATGATGTATTGTAAGTACTGCTAGGGATATGACTATTGATTCACACATCTTTCTAACTTGTTTTCAACTGATGAGATCAGGTAGAACTGCCAAATGCTAAGCTCAGGCTTGCAACACCTAAACAGCAGCGTGGTACCGTGCGACTATAACCAGCTTTGTGTGCTTGTGTGTGAGTGTGTTGCACTGCCCCTGACCTCCCTGTCAACCGCAAGAGACTTTTGCTGACATGAAAAGTTTTGTTATCCGTTCCTCCCAGGCAACACTAATCCACAGTCTATCCTGATGCATTTAAAGTCGTCTTCCTGCACGTTATCCCGTTGAGTCTTTTTCCTTGCACAAGAAAGGATGTCAGGGTCATCCTGGGAAGAATACAAAGACCCAAGGAGGGAACTTTGGGGCGATGCTGACTCACCACTATGTGGTTTGATCTCCCTCACCCCTCCTCTGTTTCTGTAAGGTGTGGGTGAAATTAGTGCAATTTCGACAGAGCCTTGGCTTAGATGGAGGTTGTGAAGCAGGTTTCAGGTTGACATGGCATCTGAAGGGGCCAGCTTTCCTGCTTACCGCTCACCTGTAAAAGTGTCATGCTTGGCTTTGCTCCAGACACTCCTTACTGCACTAACTCATGAAACTTGATGTGTACCTACCTATACCTGTGTGTACCAATTTTCATCAGGGGTGGAACATTTGCTCAGTCAGATGGGGACAGAGATGAGGTCCTGGTGCCTCTTCTTTTCCCCCTTAGTTTTCCCTAGTTTTACTAAAGACGTAATGGATTGAAATATATATCTATCTATATATATATATATTGATACAGATTTTAAAATGAAATATTTTTAATATTAGTAACTGTAAAGAAATGCAATAATGTTCTTGGGCTTAGCTCTAATGGTGACCCATGTGAAAACTGATGCGAATTGTGTCCTTTGAAATTGTCTTCAGGTTAGGATCATTCTGTTCTCATCATGACAAAAATGGATATGGTGCAATATGTCATAAAGGTGTGTGAGAGAAACTATAGATTAATGTGACCAAAGGTTTAAGTTTGGTGAAAAATTGTCAATGCGATAGATTTTAGACACCATCCTCACAAAGTGATTACAAAAGTGTTCCAAGATAAACAAGTTAAAAAGGGCCTTGTTTTAGACCCTGAAGGTGCTAATTGGCTCACTGTATTGATTTATTAAATTTCAAAAGTGCCTTTTCTTAAATGTTCTCACCCTTTCCTCAAGTAACCAAATTTACATGGTCCCCAGTCTAGTTAATTTCTATGTTGCAGCAAATTAAAGCAAAATTCCCTGTTGTAAAAAATGCAACAAAAACATATGTATTAGTTTTATTTGTTTTTGTTTTAAGCGTGTATTTGTTTGCCACAAGAAAGTTGAAAATATCACAAAGAATTAGCCTACACAATGCTTTTAATCCCCCATATTTTAGTACCCAATTTAAGGTCTGTATTTGCTATCAGAACAATGTAGTTAAACATGATTATGAAATATTTATAGACCTTCAGGTGTATGATTGACTCACGTGATTGGTCGGCATGGTTGGAGAATTTATCACAGATAACAAAGCAAGGTGAAAGGTCATGATTCTCAGATGTGATAAGGCTTAGATTGGCAGCATGTGGCCTCACACGATACGCCTGTCAATAAGCTGGAGTAGCTGGAATTTATTTTAGAAATTAACAAGACTGTTGAAATGATAGAAAGTAATTTTGTGTGTACAACATTACCAACAGGAAAGGTTTTCTGTTTCTGTACACAAACTATAGGGAGGTTATGTTCAACAGTGTTTAAACCGAAATAAAAGACTGACTTGTATTAAATTCTGTTTGAATCTGTTTCAGATTCAATAAATCACTATCATCACAATGGTAACTATGTTACCGTAAAGCTCTATATGCACATTTGTTTTAGAGAAAGGGGCTGAAGGTGAGGTTTAGGACTGGGTGACATGGTGACAGCACTTGACAATGATTAGACTTGAGACTACTTTTGCGCCACTCATGACCTGCCTCTGATTTCTGATTGGACCCTTGGGACTAGCCCCTCAAAACACTTGCTGAAACATGCACCATGGATTGTCTGGAGTGACGTGGTTACCACTGTCTCTCACCATCTTATATGTTTCAATTATTATTATTTTATTTTTTTCTACACTGCCCAAGGTTTGTACTGTACAATGTAATTACTCGCACTTGATGTCCTTTCTCTTATCTTTCCTTCATTCTCTCTTATGTACAGTTATTGGTCCCTACTCCTAGGCTGTTACCAAGTTGCTCTGTTGTATTATATTGTTTGACTTTGGGTTACAGTTTGCTGTTTTTGGGGGGCAGATGGTTGCAGCCCCGCAAGCCCCCTTTCACCAGTACCTGTCACTCTTGGTGCTCTTGGCTTATGCTTCATTGTCTTAATATTCAAAAATAAAAGTGTTGTATGTGTAATCTGTTTTCCTGTTTCCTTTATTTTGTATGCTGTGACACCAGGTTGCTTCTACCAGGATCCATAAATAAATCAAATCTATCAAATTTGTGGGCTTGGAAATATTTGAAAAGATCCCCTCCATCTTAGGTTGTGGAAGATTTTAGGTTGCTAAATTCATTCTTAATCTTGAAAATGTTAAATAATGCATTTTAAATTACATCACATCTTTTTTGTTTTTAGTTTGACTTTGCTTAGTAGTCTATTAGGGTAGCATTGTGCTAACATGTTAAAAAAATTAATTCCCTGGAAACATAGTAAGAACATTGGTAAAACAGTCTACGTGACATCAGTGGTTCAAGTGTAATTGTATGAAGCTGCGAGAATACTTTTTTTTTTTTGTACAAAGAAAACAAAAATAACCACTTCAACAATCTCCTCCCATGTGTTTTATCATGTGTCGAGGTACTCTCGATAATGGTGGAAGGTGGTCACTCGGGAAGAAAACATTCTCGTAGCTTCATAAAATTACGGTTGAACCACTGATGTCACATGGACTATTTTAACTGTCCTTACTACCTTTCTGGGCATGGGAATATTTCAGTTGCATTGCTGTCTATGCAGGGTCAGAGAGCTCTCTGAAAAATATCTTAATTTGTCTTGAAGATGAACTTATGCTCTTGAAGAGTTCTTACAGGTTTGGAACGACATGAGGATGAGTAATTAATGACAGAATTTTAATTTTTGGGTGAACTATCCCTTTAAGATATCATGATAATGTGCTATATTTTTGATTAGGCATTGAGGAAAGGGATCTTTCATGACTCTGGAATTGAAGGCAGAGTCAGCTTGTCATGTGTCACTGCAGTGTGTTCTGTTGAAGCAAACCTTTTTAATAACGGAAAGGCTGCATTGATTGAGGAGGAGATGGGAGGTAGGTGGAAAAAGATTATGTAATCTCTCAATCTAATGCACAAGCCATAGCAAACCAGTATTATGTAATGCACTTCTTACCATTTCTGCATTTACCTACGTTCAATGTGTTTTCATTCTCCTGCTGAGGACGCTTCAGGTCAGTGGGTAAATGTGTAGGGACCTGCAGGATTTCAGTATGTTTGGAGCCTGCCTTGAAGACACTGTACTGCGCTATAAATATACCCAGACATCTGGGCCTTGCCAACAGTTAGAAGTTCACAGTAAGGTTCTCATGGTCCTGTGTTAGCCACAATGGAATAACTGTGTTCAAGTGACATCTGGTCTTGTCATCCAGCTCAAACAAGGTAAGAAAAGAAATAGCTAACCTTGTTTCTTTCTAGCAGCCAAGACACCTAAACTGCCATCTTAAAGATTCTTCTTCTGTCTTCTGTTAGTGGCTTGTGACACTTAGGAAAAGAAAAATCCTATTAATTTAACTTCACAGCCTCTATAATGGTCAGCTCTACTCCTTTGTGGCTCAAAATACCTTTCTGTATTGGCTGTTTCGTAAGTTCATAGAAAAGGTCCCAGGTCACTCGCCTCTTATTGCTGGACCCAGTGATGAGATTCCCTCCTCCTCGACTCTGTGATACTATAATATGTCATCAGTTCATCATTAAGGCTCTCCGTCTCTTTCACAGAAATGGGGAGGGCAAGGGTCGGGTTGCATTCTCTCCTCTGCACGCCATGTCTAGCCGGGGTTTGTGAGACACCCGTGTAACGGGCAGTGGACTACCAAATGACACGCAGTAAACCTATTCATCAAAAAATCCACATCAAAGTTGTCCACCAGAAATAAGGTTTGTTTTCTAAAAGGTGTATGCTTTTTTTCTGGATCAAACTTGATACAGGAACTTCCAAGAAGTCTATGATTTGCTATTGATTAAGGGTTCTAAGAATTCGCTCCTGCCAGCACTGAGATGTACTTTAACTGGTCACACAGACAGGCACTGAGAGCAGTCTCTTTTAGAGGTCATGTTAAGTTCTAATGTGGACACCAAAAAGGGATTTGTGCCATGTGAAATTCTGCACTGTAGATGCCACATTTGCAGAAGACATGCACAATTTTATAGAGCCTTAATTTTCTTTGTGTATGTGAGAATTTTCTGTCAAATTATGACTTCTTAAAGGAACAGTTAACCTAGGAATCAATAAATATTCTGTTGTTTCTTACTTTTTTTGAATCTGTATGACGTTCGCTGGGAAAAAATTGTGTAGGCTGTAGGCCTATTTGCAATTACAATTAGTATAGGCAAGATTTCAAGCTTCAGAAAGGACGCAAAAGCACTATAAAAGTATGTGATAGTGGGCTATATTCAGAGGGCATGCGATATCTTACCGAAATTAAGTCGTTATTCACTTGTCGGCTTCATACGATATAAGCGAATCTTTCTTTTGATCCCAATCTTTTGAATGAACCGTTTGTTTCAGTTACATCGATTCATTTCTGAATCGGACTAATCCGTTTCTCAGGTTCAACTCATTGGTTCGCTTGTTCACTGCGTTCACTGGGTTAGCTGGAGGGAAATGTATATTTGAATAACAGCATACATTTCGGCATGTTCTTCGCAGAAAAAGACTTGTATTAGGGAATTTTAGTGCATAAGGTCACGTGAACGGCATTCATGATACTTTAGCGTCCTTTTTGAGGAGTCGGTTTCCAGTCATACCGGTTTGTTAAGACATGAAGGCAAGTAAATGATGGTTTAAGTTTAATTCCGTTCAGAGTTATTTCTTTAGTTTATATATGGTCTTAAATATTCGTGTCCTTCCCTTTGTGTCCAGCAGGTGTCGCTGCAGTTTAATAGGAAAAGACAGAGACGCCACAAGCTGCTTTACTTCTAAAGTGAACTCTCTGACCTGTGTTCTATCTTGTATTGTGTTATGTTGTTTACTGATATATGTGACAGGTTGATGTGGACCAAACCATTTGGAACTTTAGTGTGCTGGAATTTTCTATGGATAGAACGCTTACACAATATAAAAATGACTAAGATCTCTCTCTCTCTCTCTCTCTCTCTCTCTCTCTCTGATTATATCATTTCCACCCTCTCTTTATCCCTTCTCCCTCTCTCTCCTACACTTCTCCATACATGATGAGTTCAACTCTTCACTCATTGGCTCAGTGTGACTCAGCACAACAGCTCACACACTAGTCCATGCTCTGCACGCTGTATGTCTGAGCCAGAGTCAGTTGTTTTTCGTAATTGTGGTAGGAATATATTATTTCATGCCTTCTCTGAAACCTGGGTTTAGTTCAAAGACATGGCTTTGTAGAAAGCATGTCAGATGGGGAGAGAGTGGTCAACTACAGACCAAGTGTTCTCAACTCTGTCGCAATGCAGCTGCTGCATGGATGCTGTTGCTTAGCAACCAGCGCTTCACCAGAAACTGGTCATGGTTATGCAAGTCCTCTCTCTTTCTGTCTGTCTCTCTTGATTTGTCCTCATTTGTTTCACCTCTAGGCTCTCTTCATTAGGGTCTTTTTTCCAGACCTGCCCTAGAGCATGTTTTAATGTCGATGACTACAGTTGGTCTGACATAAACATTGTCCAGGTACATGACAGACTCATGGACTTGAATGGGAGTGATTGTCTGAAGAATGAAGATCTCAGTTTTATTTAATTTATTGTATGTATGTGGTTCCTATAGTGATTCTAGATGGTTTCTAGAGTGATCTGGATGGTTGTTAGTTTGTTATTAGGACATCCTGGTTGTTGTCAGTGCTTTGGTGTTCTGGTTGGTTGCAGGTACATTATGAAGACATTGCATGGTTGTTTTGGGAAGTGATCTGGATGGTATTGACAAATTTCACAATTCTGTTCAATTTCTATTTGATATGATTCAATATCAGTTATTTTGGATGTATATCAGGTACAGAACATGGCAAATTTTATCAAGGAAAAAAATCTCTCCACTAATGATGTAAATACACCAGAGTCAGTTGGTACTATAATACTGTGGGTTAATATTAACTTATTTGTATACAAACACTTAAATTACACTCAATTTAGTTTTATAAGTAATAAAGTTTACTTATAAAAGTAATTATAAGTAATTAAGTTTTAATAATAATGTTATAGTACTAACTTTACAATTACATGATTATATTTCTACTCCAAATATAAACATTTCAATGGTGGCTGTCATAAAAACATGAACTTAAAAAAGAAGAACATTAAAAAAATTATAATGTATATGTCATATGGTTAGAGAGTTGGGCTTGTAATCAGAAGGTTGCCGGTTCGATTCCCGCACCA
>JAUZSZ010000114.1:15254325-15265366 GCA_034780575.1 Labeobarbus marequensis | reverse complement strand
GATGCCTCAAGTACCTTCTAGAGTCAATTTCAAAAGACAACATTTTGTACAGTAAGTCAAGAGTCAGCACTGTCACTGATCAGTTTAAATGAGGAGAATTGATCCTTGCAGGCATAGTCCGGACAAAACTATAGTGACAAGTGAGACTGCATTTCACCAGTGCATGCATTTGCCCAGCGGTCTGAGCACTAAAGGGCAATACAAACTCCCCCTTGTGCCAACACTGCCCATCGAGCAAAGCTGATGAGACCATTTGACACCTCCTGTGATATAACGTCCAACATTGCAGATGGACAACCAGCTTTCCTAATACACAAAACATGGGCCTATTCAAAATGTTTTACTAAAAACATGCAGAATAATACTGAAGGTTGAGGAAATGCATCGGGCTCACTTATAAATTTTATTTATATATGTATTTTTTTATGAAATGTTGTACTATCCAAAGAAACAACACAAAATACAGAACAATTACAACTTTCCCAACTTAACATAATAAACTTACAGCGTGTTTATTAATATTTTGAATCAGTCTTTATTCTTATATTTTCTATTTTAATTTCAGTTAAAGGTAACTTCCTTGTTTTTGTAATTTTTGTTTATGCTTATATATATATATATATATATATATATACACACATACATACATACATATATATTTTTTTGTTTTGTTTTTATTTATTTTATTACATCAGGTTAAACTATAATTAATACAAAAATTAAAAAAAATTAAAAAGTAAAACTGCCTAAGTAAAAAAAATAGTACTAATTTAACAAATTTATTTAAATTACAGTTACACTTATCTGTACAGTATCTGTTAGTTTAGATTCACGCATTTCTTGTTAGAAGCTGTAAAAGTTATGAGCCTGCACATTCAAGGAAGCAATAATAACCTATCCATTCACAGATTTGACTAAGTTACAACCTTAAAAGGCAACAAAATAGCAATTATAGCAAACTGGAACAGCCAGGGTATTGCAAAATGCCATAATCCAGTGCAGACACGCTGAAGGGGCGTGTAAGAAAAAGCATGTCCTTACCAGCTATTTGCTCCTCTGTGAGTTGATCAGCCTGAGGATGGGAAGAGATGACAAACGACCATATTACTAAATGGTGTGGAGAA
Source organism: Labeobarbus marequensis (assembly GCA_034780575.1). Lineage (NCBI taxonomy): Eukaryota > Metazoa > Chordata > Actinopteri > Cypriniformes > Cyprinidae > Labeobarbus > Labeobarbus marequensis. Next base: position 15,264,242 of record JAUZSZ010000114.1, on the reverse strand, counting down.
CAAACTTACTAAGAATTCATAGTGTTTTGGTTCTCTGACATCCGTGTCTAGCAACCTGTGCGAGACCAAACAAAGACCTCAGATTCCCTCCCTCTAAATGTTACACCAGCTGGAGAGAATAAAGTCCCACCATAGCGACGGTATTTAGACACTCCTAACAACAGCAGTTCATCCACCCACCTGATTCCCGGTATTTGGTGAACTATTGCCTCGTGGCACTATAGATAGTCATTTTAGACAGTTATTTCACCTTCTTATTGTTATAGTAGCCCTGTGCCATAATGCTCGAGTAACCTAGGAAGAATACTGCAGGCTATTTCATAATAACTGAATCTGATCACTACATTTTATATTACACTACATATTAAAATAAACGGATACATGAGCAAAACGTGTGATACTGAACATTAATCTTAAGATGGTTCAATAATTAGTGTAAATGTACCCTCCAAGATTTTATGCAACAAAAAAACAATACATAACAGATTTTTTCGGTTTAACCATCTACTTGTCTTATAGAAGCCCGTTATGGGTAAAGTTAGCTTAACAAGTTAACTTACATGATGCTGTCCAACTTAGCAACTAAACCAACCAGGATACTTTCTGTTCAAACAGAGCTTAAAGAGAAACGAATTCTGTTCAAGATTGTAACGCTATACGTTACACTGTGGCTTACTGAACCCTTTTACAAAATTTAGTAAAAAGTACGCCCTCAGTGTGAAAACTGAAAGTGAATGGATTCAAGCAGACCTCTGAAGTTTAGTAAGTTAAGTTACTTCCTTTACGTTAGCGCAGAATTTCTTCGTTTTAGCCTGTGATATTACAAAAACAAGCGGAATATGACAAAAAAGTACAGCAAAACCCGAAGTAATAGGAGATGCGAGGCGGTGGGTATACTCCTTCATTCAGTCCATCCACTGTAGTCGTAAATTTGGCGGCATATTTCTGTAAACGACTGAACAAAACTCTTTTTCCGTTTCTTGACTTCTTTGCTTCCGCGCAAATATACGTTATGATCATATATCTTTTCATTAACGCATGTCTATCCTTTATTATAAATATTAGCGGGCACTCACCATGTTTTCTTCTTCTCTGTCTGTCTCCCTCCGTCTCCGTGAGAGATTCACAAATGGTGGTCGGAATATTGGGATAGACCCGCCTTAACGGTCGTACATAAACACCTCCCATCTTCCTGTATCCATCCGCCAACCGCACTGCATTCCGACTAGCGGTGCTTTGGAAATGCCGCGATATTTGTCCACGAAACTAAACTAAGCTTGAGTAAACGTGATATATGTATTTCTTTAAAAACGATGCGGTATTGTATTGAGCTATCGGCTGGTGCTGAGGCACAAGTGCAGGCGGACTATCTGACGGCGGAAGAATACGGAACACGTTTCGGTTGTGCGGACGCCTCTGATTGGTTCGTTTGTACCTGCAATGCGTCACTCGCTGGTCACACACTGTAGAATTTGCCCGGTCATAAATGCCATGTAACTTAAAGCTGAAATAGGGAATCACCTGAGCCATTGTGAATTCCACCCTTAGGGGGCCAGAATTATAGTGTTAATGTTCTGGGTAAATGTTAAGATTTTTTTCCAATTACATAAGACCCAAAATTGTTGTAAAATGTATCCAAATTTCTTAGTATGGTTCTAATATTTATAATGCATCTTCACACAGATAAGAAAACATGTTTTCCATAGAAGCTTAATTGTATGGTGTTAGGCTGTAGTTTATACACACATTGTGCAATTTATTTCTTTTTCAGAATGTGTATTAAATGTGTAATCAGGAAAGTTGTGCAGCTTGTGTAATTATAGGCTAATGAACAATTAAGGCATGTTCACACCTATAACGAAAACTTGGCTTATGTCAGCATTCACACACACACACACACACACACACAGTAAAGTTCTTTTTTTATCACCCACTGCATTTATGTGTCATTTAAGTCGTGTGGATTCTTATTGGTTGTCAACGCTTTTACTGTTCTTTAAAAAAAAAAAAATCTGAAAGTGATCCCAACGATATTGTTCCTCTATGTTGCTATCTTTATAGTTATGTGTGAACTTCCCTATTCTAATAAAATTATTACAATGTTATTATTAATGATTATTAAAACAGTGGCCTTTCTATTAAGTTATTCCACTCTTATAGTTTTTAGCGCAAGCTCTTAACAACATATCTTATTAATGTTTTATTGTTGAATGGTCATTTAAGGCACTTCTTGTATATCTACTTTTTTATCATTGAGTAAAACAATAAAGGTAACGCAAATTAATAGGCAAATCAAAGGTAGTGATGCCATCAACCAGATCCTGCCTTGTTTATCAAGGCCTAGTTTCTCAATGCTCAACTGCCTTATAGCGCCCTCCTCGCAGGCCACCTGTCTCTGGCTATGTCCCAGGTCTGTTGGATATTGTAGGGATGAGAAGACAGACTGTTGCTGAGGGTGGTAGAGGAATTTTCATACCAAAAAACAGCAGGAGCAACTAAGATTATCAGTTGAGTGAACCGCCCTCAGTATTGTTAGTGATGCATTTGCATTGTATTCATCTAGGTGCTCTTGGATCATAGGGTTCATTATTTACCCCAGATGTTTTCCATGCCTCTGCACCTCACCTCTAACCACCACGCCTCCAGAAAGGAGATGACTGAATCAAACTTCCTTTTAAGAAAACCGTTACGTCTAAAACAGTACAGCATGAACTTGTTTCCTGCATGCTTGCCTTCCCAGAGCTTGTAAAACCAAGGGAAAGAGTGAATCATGCAGTGGTTATACCCACAACACATGCAACACATGTGTTTAATGCCTCTTTCAGGTTACCTAAAAGTTTCCGCACTGTCTGGATGCAGAGCGGAGTCTGGTATCTTAAAACAATGTAATTCCTCTAAGATTTTAATCTGTCTTTCTAGGCCTCCACAACATAAAAATAAACTTTTTAGTTTTTATGCAATGCTATTATTTAAATGGCCAGATTATGCATATTGTGCAATACTTTTCTTGGGCGGTAACATGAAAAAAGAGCTTTCAAGGGCATTTAATGGAATAAAAACAAATGTTATGTTAGAGGAACAAATTTATATATTTATCATCATCATTGTTTTTGTTAATTGAAATAAAGTAGTGCTGTCAAACGATTAATAGCGATTAATCACATCCAAAATAAAAGTTTTTGTTTACAATAATATATATATGTGTACCGTGTATATTTATTATGTATACATAAATACACACACATAGAGTATATATTTAGAAAATATTTACATGTATATATTTAAATGTATATAATTTAATTTATATATAAATGTATTTAATATACAAACATAACATATTTTTCTTAAATATATACACGCATGTGTGTCTATTTATATATACGTAATAAATATACACAGTACACACACACATATATTATGTAAACAAAATCTTTTATTTTGGATGCGATTAATCGCGATTAATCATTTGACAGCACTAAAATAAAGATAAAATAAAACTGAAAAGATTAACTTTGGTTAAATTCTAATAAAAAAATAATCTAATACAAACTTAAATGTAAAAAAAACATGCTGCTTTGGCAACTAACTGAAATTCAGTAAGTTTAAGTATTAAAATGATTAAAACTAAAACTGAAATCAGCATAAATTAAAGCTAAAAGCTGAAAAAACTAAAATGACAAAAGCACATAACAAAATTAATTAAGCTTAAACTAAATGTAAAATGAAAACTAAAAATATAAAAATAAAGTAAAAAAATTATAAATACTATAATAGTATAAAATAATACTAAAATAACAGTGATACAATATATGTGTGCGTGGTATTATTGTTGCTATAGAGAAGAAATGGACTAAAACCATCAGATTTTATTTTTAATAGTTGTTTTACATTTTTATTATGGCCTTGCAATGTGAATGTGATATGGTTTGGACAACATTGTAGTGTCATAAAATATCACAATAACAAATATTATGGTACATATAAATTAATATGGCACTATATAAATGTGGTACTTAAAAATGATCATTATCATGTTCAACTTAATTCATACAGAGGATTTTAAGCTAGTAAAATGAGCACAGCTAAACCATGTATCCAGGTATTGCCTTCAACTATGCCAAGAACTTTGGTAATAAGATGCCAGTGTCTGTGAATGGGTAATTGAGGACATAAAAAGCCATGTGAGACACAGATGGTTGATAATCACTGGTATAAAGAGCCCCTGACCACTCAGGTGTTTACTCAGAGTGAGGGCCATGAAACTGAAGACCTATTCATTCTTAATGCACATTGAGGCTTTGTACCGAACACTGGCAGACTTTGCAACACCAGGCTCTGGTTTCCCAACATAGACCCGTGTGTGGCTGTACACACGTGTGTCTGTGTATGTGTGGCTGTGTTGAGGAAGCTGTACATAAAGGAAAAAGAGTGTGACTGAGATTGTCTTTCCCTTTCTGATTATCCATCTGTTTCCCTCTCTCTGTTTTGAATGACCTCCAAAAATCGTGTAGTTGAAGAGTAAAGGCAGCAGTAGTCAATGTTAGGCAAACTTCACAAAATTGTGAAAGATACATAGTAATTATGGTCGATATTTATACTGAACTGACATCAGCTGTCAGGAATGGATGGAGGATGTTTCAAATTCAATTCTGGAAAATTCAATTCCGATTTTAACCAATTCACAAAGGCTTGAAACTTGACTCGTAACAGACAAGCTCTGGATCTTTGGCAGTAAAGCTGATTTAAAAAGGGGATTTTTATTACACATAATCTACCACCTCTGTCATATTTCTCAATAAGAACAATAAATCAATCACAATTAAATGGACAGAAAAAGAGTACATCAGGAGCTTTAAGAGATCAACCTTAATTATGAATGGTTTTGATGCTTAGTGTTCAGAGAGATTTGGCTATCTTCATAATTGAAATTATTATATTTAGATAATGCAGTCTTTTTAAGTACACATTGTTCTTAATGTTGACATAATATATCTATAAAGGAGGCAATATAATAAACTGCCTGAATGCATATACATGATAGCCTTTGTGTAAACAAAACAATACATTCAGTAATAAGATTCAAAGAATACATGACTGCAGCATTGAATAGGATTAGATTTAGAAGAAGCAACGATTTTCTGTCTACAATGGATATAAATTATGTCACATCCCTCTTTATTGCCCTTTGCAGATATGCAGTGGAGTGCCACGGTTAAAATAACCCTCAAAGATAGCTTTAATTGCTGCAAATAAAATTCCCAAACATGGTAGGTTAAAGTGCAACATAACTGATATTGCAACAAGGATTACTGTAAAACCTTTCAAGTCGCTTAAAGTAATGGTAAAAAAGCAGTGACCTTAGAACATGGTTTGATAAGGGAATCAAATAAATTATAATAAAGCTAAATAATATGCTATGAATATTATATAATATATTAATCCCAAACTTTCTTCATCAGCACTGTTGTGTGTCTCAGACATTGTAAATTGCTTCCTGTAATCCAAGTACAGCAGAAGCTTTAGTTTCACATACAATACAGCATTAATATTTAACCATGTATTTAGTGAGACCTATTTGACATCACCAAATGCTCCAGGTAATTAACACACTTCAAAAAAAGGAGCTTTATATTTACAGAACAAACTGTATATTTGTTGTACTGTTCTTTATTAGAGGCTATATGCATCTGTTCATTAACTCGATAGCAAAATACACATAAAATATATACATCTTCAAGACAAATTCCACATTATATTTAACCTTTTAGACTCTCTCTCTCTCCCTCTCTTTTATTCCAGATAGCCCAGTTTTAGACATCTGATATGCAAGACTTGGCTGTTCTCACACAGAGACACTGTGTTCATTACTTACTGATGGTCAAGTTACTGAGATGCCATTTAGCAGATAACAACGAGAAGACTAATATGCACATCCGTTGTGATGACAAGGGCAATTACCGACATATGACCAAATGAAGTAACAACTGATAGATTTTTTTGGCTGGTCTTTGTCTTGTGTTCTTCCAGAAATCATTTTATTGATCCTTGTTGCCTTTTGTACTACTGTACTGTTTACTTGCCTTGATGATTCACTGTTATTGCAACAGTTGCTAAAAACAGTCAATTTTTCTGTTTTACATTTTTCATTTTTATTGTGGTCTTGCAATGAGAATGTTAAATGGTTTGGACAGCATTTTAGTGTCATAAAATCTATCTATCTATCTATCTATCTATCTATCTATCTATCTATCTATCTATCTATCTATCTATCTATCTATCTATCTATCTCTACTGCTTCTTGTTGCCTTTTGTGCATATATATTCACATTGGACTTTATACTTCGAATCAGTGCACCCAACAAATACTTAAGTAACTGTAAATTTCCATTATTTGAACTAGAAATAATGACAGATATTGAATAACAACAGAGAGTATTTTCCAATCTGTCTGTCTACATCCTGATGATTTAATCCTATGCAGTGCTCCCTGTTCTGCCCTGTCACAGCAGTAACAGTCAGACCATCGCATCTGGCCACAGTCAAGAGCGCTGCAGCAGGCTGCCACCCCCATTAAAGCAGGCCATCCTGCCATGAAAGGCCACTGCAGAGAACAAACACACTCTTCACTTGGCCCATATGGAATTCATCAGAGAACAATACCTCTAACATTAATAGGACTGATACAGACACAGGTTGTTTACATATAGCATCTGGCAAGTACATACATACGTGTGGCAGTCCTTTTGTATGTATATTCATTTGTAAACCTACCTAACCAAACAATTTTGTTTATCAACCTGAAACTGTTTCTAAGGTAAAGACCTAAAGGAAGAATAAACCTAAAAATGAAAATTTGCTGAAAATGTACTCACTCTCAGGGCATCCGAGATGTAAATGAATTTGTTTCTTCATCTGAAAGGATTTGGAGAAATTTAGCATTACATCACTTGCTCACCGATAGATCCTCTCCAGTGAATGGGTGCCGTCAGAATGAGAGTTTAAACAGCTGATAAAAACATCACAGAAATCCACAAGTATCCACATGACTCCTGTTCATCTTGTGAAGTGAACATGTTTGTAATGAACAAATTCATCATTAAGATGCTTTTAACTTCAAACGGTTGCTTCCAGCTAAAATCAATATCCATAATATTCTCTCTATTCCTCTATCTATAATATTAATTTTAATATTTCATTTAATATGAATAACCTACTCATTTTTCCATGCAGAAGAAGTGATTTTCTGTCAAATTTTGTGTCATCTTAAAGCGTACAACTTTTTTTTCTTTTTTTTTTTCTGTGGAACATAAAAGAACATATTTTGGTAAACAAAATATTGTTGGTAATCAAAACCCTTTTGGTTACCATTGTGATTTTCATTGTATCAAAAAAAAAAAAAAAAAGAAAACTCTCAATTGATCTAATTCTCAAATAATTTTCTATGTTCCACAGAAGAAGTCATACAGATCTGGAACAACATGAGGATGAATAAATGACAGAATTTTAATTTCTGGGTGAACTAATCGTTAAAGGGATAGTTCACCCCAAAATTTTGTCATCATTTACTCACCCTCATGTCATTCCAAATCTGTATGAGTTTCTTTCTTATGTTGAACATAAAAGAAGATATTCTGAATAATGCTTGTAATCAAACAGTTGATGGTAGTCATTGACTTCCATAGTATTTCTTTCCCAAGTCAATATACAGGTTTGGAACAGCATGAGGGTGAGTAAATGATGACAGAATTTTCAGTTTTGGGTGAACTATTCTTTTAAGGACAAAACTTGAACAGGACAGCTGTAAATAGATGCGTAAAAAAGGATACATATGACTGAAGGGAGAGAACTGCTAAAATAGATGAAGCAATGCCTCTGTAGCTTTGGTTTGTTCTTCAACCTGTTTTCTTAAGTTTGGAAAGTGCCTTGCGTTTCAGTGGAACAAGTTTGCGTGTGTGTACATATGTATGCATATATACACAGTACTTGACTATACCTACGTTTATGTACTGTACACATGCAAAGTGTGCTTAGTAGGATACAATGCAGATCAAATGTTTGCCACAGCTGATTCCCAGGTCTGTTCATTCAGTGAATGAAGTGAAGGTACTTTAGAGAGGCACACAGCTGAAGTGGCTGTTTTGTAAGGAGTCTTTCATGTAGATTCCCTGCAGAGATGGATCACTTTTCATTCTAGCCTCTCCAGCTCAGTTCTGACACCAAGTGACACTTACCTGCTATTGCAACTTCTGCTTCTGTTTGGGTTCCAAACCCACATCTTTTAAAGGGATAGTGCACATGTTGCAAGCTGAAGGTACTATTGTTTTTAGCAATTTGCCATAGTTTCATACCAGCCCATTTGTTTGAGTGAAGCTCAGAGTGAGGGCTCAAATGATCAAGCCTTTAATTAGAGCTTCATACAGAATGGATGGTTATTTTGTCCCAGGGAATGAAACAAATAACCATCATTAAATATGATCTCGCTGATCTGTGATTAACCCGACACATGCAAAACAACTGTTTTCAATCAGTTTTAGCCGTGATTCAGGCATATTCAGTTGATTATGGCAGCTATATTTGCAGGTTAAACAACGACAATCTTGTGTCATATTATGAGTAAATACCAATCAGTAAATGCCAGAAACAAGGACTTTTTCATATTGGATTATTAATGTAACAGACTGTTATTCTCAGTTCTCTTTTAGTAATTTTTTTGTGTTCATTCATTCATTCATTCTTGGTGAATTTATTCATTATCTGTGACTCCCCCAATCCAGTTCACAATAAATAAATAAACAAATAAACAAATAAATGGCATGTTTTCAGCCAAATCATATGTTTACTTTTTAGAATTTGTATTTTTTATTTGTATTTTCAATTTTATTTTTTATTCTTTCTTTTTTTTTGTACTGAAAGGCTAACCTGATTCTAGTCTGTTTTTTTTTTTTTTTCTTTTCCAAATATGAGCATTTGGGTGCTAGTTTTGCAAAGTACATTTTTATGGTATTTACCCAATGTATTAATAATTAAATTATGAATATAATTAAATATATTAATAATGATATAATTTTATATTTCGTATTTATTATAATTAAAAAATAATATAAATAAATAATAATAATATTAATAAAATATCACATCAAATACAGTAATCCTTACCACACATCCCAATTTTCCCAATATAATTTTCAAATCCTTCCAGAACAATGCTGAATAGATAATGGTAAAAGAACTGAGGACTTGTTTCTTTTTCCAATCCACAGAATTCCCAAATGCCCTACAAAGAATTGTTACAAAATAGCCCTTCTTTATTTGAATTGTGGCCGATTGTGGCTTGTTGTCGTCATTTTAACTCCGCCCTATTTGCCTTTGACCCTCCTGGCGCGCCTGTGTTGTGGCGGGAGATTCCAGCATGGCGGTGTAACCTAAACAAAATCTGTCTATGGACAGTGCGTCTGAACATGGATTTTTGAATTTTTATTTTTCTATGCCCGAGAAACCGGACACTACCGTGAGAGTATTTGATCGAAACGATTATTTTACGGTGCACGGAAAAGATGAGGTTTTTGCAGCCAAGGAGGTTTTCAAGACGAATGGAGTCATCAAAAACCTGGGCACAGGTTGTTTGTTAATTTATGGGATTATTCCGTAAACTAGTCAGTTCGTTAAAGACATTTGTTTCTTTGTTGTGCAGATATTTACATCTTAAACTGCATCAGTATAATATCAATTTGTGAACGAATTTAAAATTATGTTTGTATTATTAAATCTATAATTATGTTTAATAATTAATACGTGCTTTCTATTTAAAAAACGTAGGAAATAGGAGGCTGGAGAGTGTGATCCTCAGTAAGATGAACTTTGAGTCATTTGTGAGGGACCTGCTGCTGGTCAGGCAGTACCGGGTGGAGGTTTACAAG
>JAUZSZ010000114.1:15142351-15155979 GCA_034780575.1 Labeobarbus marequensis | reverse complement strand
AAAAAAAAAAAAAAAAAAGAACATCAGAAGGTATGTTGAAAGATACAATACAACTGAAATGTAATTTTCACGTAATTACCTAATCAGTGTTGCGACCGCGGTAAAACATTGATAAAACAGCTTGAGATTAACATCACCTGGTGTTATATTTACCTCAGAAAAGTCATTTGTGCATACAAAGTTTTTATGACAGCGTCTGTGTATATATTTGTATTTCTCGAGCTCGGAAAACAGTAATTATACTGGAGTGGAGCGAGGGAAAATTGCAGTCAATCATTTGTGTTATAAGCCCTTTGTATTTGCTGTTGTTCCTCAGTCACTTCAGCTCAATTCTCTAATGAGACTGTTTTCTGAAAACAGTAAGTTCAGATCTCCAAACATTTAGTTTCTTGTTCACACCAGATGTGAATTTCTTATTCATTTTTAGCATGTGTTTTGGCAGGTGTGCAAAAGAGTAACAGTCTAAGTAGCCTACAATTTGCACAGTAGCTAAACTCACATGGCTTGCTGATCTAAACTAAACTGATTTGATTCTCAGCAAAATTGCCATACTCTTCATAACTTAAAAAAACATTGTCTCTGCATGTAAGGGACATCAAAATGATTCAATCTGTGAGACATGGATGCAAATTATGAATGTTTTCTGTTTACACAAAGACAATGCTACAGAAATCAATGCATTACTCTTGTTCTGCATACTACATTATTGACTTTTCCCACTAAATGTTGACCTATTGTTGAAATCTGTTTTTTTAAAAATTCAGTGTGATTCACAATAACATTTCACCTAAACATAAGTGACAGTATCAACAAAAAATAATTTCTTACAAACATTTTGGTTGACTGTCATTTTGTGGCATTGGCCAGTTTACTGATATAATAGGGTTTGAAGCGTGAATGTTTTGGACAAATTACTACTCTTTGTAGACATGCATTAAGAGTTGATGTCCCATAAAACAGTTGTAACAGTTGCACTTACAATTTGGAGAATAAAAATCAGCCAAAGTAATTGAGAAAAACTAAATAAATGGCCATTTCAGCTCATTCAAAAGTTGCAGACATAAAAAATCTGAGGCAGGCTAGTTCCAACCATATTTGAGTGTAAAAGTGAGTGTATAAAAATGACCTACAAAAGTATAGCGATCGCCACAGACCCATAACGTTCCACTATTCCCAGCAGTCCCTCAGGTCAAACCCTGCCGCTGGCATTGTACCCAATTAACTAAAATCATGTTAAATTAGAGCTATGATCAACTGTGTGTTTTGCTGAATTCCCATGTTAGATATTTGGCTCTTGTTCTGACAGCATGAGGTGATGAAACGCTGACTCACTAGTGGTACCAAAAAATTTTCAAACAGATTTTTCAAAGACTTCATGCTTCTTCCACCGTGCCCTGTCTGCCATTGTTTGAACAAAAAGTTTGTCCCATCCCAAATACACTCCGACTCAGATTAGAGCCATGGTATAGGGCTGAGGGCAGGATTAGTAGTTTTGGAAGCTAAGAATGTTACAGTGTATTGAAAATATAAAACAAGATAATGGCTAAACGGAGTGACATACAGTTTGTAGCGTTAACGGGGGCTGCAGTGATGTAGTGATGGTATTGGGGGCGTGGGTGTTTGGAACAGTGTGTATGAGTTGAAATGACGTCAGCTCAGCACAAAGACAGTGGTGTGATGAGACGTGTAATCACTGCTTTTTAAAATATTTTTGAGTCACCAAGAGCTGGTCAAGAATATGAGCATTTGATGTCTATTCACAAAACCACAAATCTTTATTTATACAAACAATATTTTTAAACTCTCCAAAAGTCTACTATCCTTTTAGCAAATAATCATTTGCACAGGCACAGCACAGATGCTGTACCTGTGTAAAGAGCCAGTAAAATTCAAGGTGCGGTTTCTGAGGTTTTCAGTGCTCTGGGAAGTTTTCCTGCTAACAGATCGGGAGGAATAAAGATCCATCTGTTATATAAGTCCATCATCAGGTTTATTAAATATTGATGCATGCATTCTGAAGAATGCCTTTGCTTTAGCCCTTATCAGAATGAGATCCTCACCAAGAAGCTTCTGCATCCGCTCAGCCCTTCAGCCATTTTCACACACTCATTTTCATATGTCATTATTTTTAGTGAGTGATAATCGTAGCTGGTGTGGTATTCTGTAAATCGTTCCGTATTCACATTAGATTTATTTTTAAAACAGTAAAAGCAAGACACATTTCCCTGACTAATATATAAACATTAACTATGTCCAAAGGATAGTACAGCTACCATATTAAAAATAAATTATAAATATAAAAAAGGCTGTTTGGTTTACAGGGTTAGGGTTAATTGTTGAAATGGCTTGTTTAAGAATTCAAATATGAGTAATTAATTTAAAAAAAAATTTTTTGAAGAAAATGAATTCAGCCATTTTTCATTAACGTTATTTTTGCATATTGCATGGAAATGAGAAACTCATTCAAGTCCATTTCTGGCACTGAAAACATATGGGAACCTGGCTGTCCATTATAAGGAATATATGGGTTTAATTGAATATATTTTTAGACCCAGGTAATGAGAGCCATTCATTAAACTAAGCCCACCACAGAAAAGATTTTTTACATTTACAGAACGGTAATGAATGTCGAACTGCTCATGTTCATGTCAGGTTGATTTTAGAGACTGAGAAAAATATCAAGTTGAGGACAACAGAACAGGGTGTTAAATTAAAGGTGCTATGTCACGAAATCAATCATACAGAACCTTCAAGGTAAAGCCTCATGATGAATGATGTCAGTACTGAAAGAGATGGAGTTTTTTTATATTATACCTTAAAACCGCATGCAATATTTTTTAAAAACCTTCAGTGAAAATCACGTTTGAATCCTAAAGCTACATATGACTAATATCAGTACTTTTGAGAACGGAATACCATCCATGCATATTCTTCCACATTTCTGCCCCCCCCCCCCCCAACTTTGATTATGGCAATTAAATAAAACCATCACAGAGGTTTTCTCAAGGCCGGCCATGACAAACCTCCAGCCCAGCTGCCCCTCCCTCCCACACTCCCTCCGCAAAGTGTGTTGAAATGAGGCCTGATGAAAAGTCTATGGCAGGTGTGAATAATTCATGAATCATAAATTACAGCGCATGCCTCCCTGTAGGGGTAGTTATTTCACACCAGCTGTTCTGTAGCCTCCTCCTGTGCAGAAAATTAAAGAGAGGCAGTATCCTGAACCGTCTGCCGCCCTGACCACGTCTCAGCACTGTCCACCTCTGCCAGAGCTTTTATCGTGACATCTTGTTCTTCGATACAAAAGGAACAGAACTGTGTGTTTTCTTTGTTACGCCCGATCGATAGCTTCATTCAGTATCTGCACACAGCACGACTGGCCCCTTAGAGGTCCCTGCGAGAATTGTTTTTTTTTGTGTGTGAGCCATAAAGCAGCAGTTTTTTGTTTATTAACAAGTCATTATAGTGAAACAAAGTACTAAGTGAAACTAAAAAGCGCTGACGCTGAGAAAAAGTCCAATTTCTGATGTCACACATAAGTGATTTAAAAATGAAGTACTTTCTGGTACCTTTGAGTTAATATAACATGGCTCTTAAAAAAGAATGTTTTTAACAAAAAGAAAAAAAACAAACTGAACACCACAAAACTCTCTAAAGCCCTTTAATGTGATTTATATATAAAGAACAAAGAACAAAAGCTTTCATAGGTCTTAATATTTTATTTATTCATTTGATTTTTCAAAACTATTTTTTCATAATAAATCTTCACTTTGAGGTCATCAAAGAATTGTCACAATAAAAACAAAAGAAGGTATTATAGAAAAATTGTACACAAATAAAAAACACAAAAACAAAAAGCAACATTTTATTCAGAATGTCATATATTTTATACCTCTTGTACATTCCACACAGTACAAGATAGCAGAGAGAAGAATGTTTGCAAACACTTTTGAAGGGTTGTTTTTGCTATCTTTGTGCTTTTTAGCCGTAATCCAATATTCTGTTTTGGGGGGCTGAATTCATTTGTTACTTTTTGAGATTATGATATTGTCTTTCGGTAGACTCGGAGTCCTAAATACCATGCATAATTTGTTTGGTCACTAAGACAAGCAAGAGGATATTGCTTAAACAGTCCAAAATCTTATTTTCCACATGTCTGTTTGCTTTCCAAAACCTAAACTCATACTCGTCTTTTAATGTTGACACAACAGCAGAAATAAAGAAAAAAAACTCAAAAAATTAAACAAAAAAGGAGTATGTCAAAAAGAACAGATGTTGGAGATGCACATAAATGAGGGAAAATAAAATCTGTATAGCTAATGGCAGAAATGGTTCTATCGCTATAGCAACACATTAACATTTAATTTTCTGTTTTTCATTTGTTTTTGCCTTGGTTTTTTTCTAAAAAAAAAAAAAAAAAAAAGTTTGAAGAGCAGGTATACTGTAGTTGGCATCATCTATATAACAGGCTATAAAACACCACTTCAGCCACAGTCCAGAGAGCACACAGATAGTCTTTGCACCGTATATAAACATGTAATAAGATACTTTACGTGCATGGAGATTTTCCTCAATCTATCCCGAATGGCCCTGGTATTCCTTGTCGTCATCTGTCATCATTTTGACAAACATACAAACAGAAGAAAATCCATCAACCTTTACACTTGGATTGATATTTAAGGCCTCCACAATTCTCTTTGACACCAAGGGTTCTGTCCACCGAATGGAAATCAGTTTGGATCCCACAAGGAGCGGTCCTTTCTCATCCAAACGCGCAATACTGCCATCAGAAAAGGGAGTCAAATACTTTGGCTGATTTAACAATCATAGGTAGCATCTCATTTTTAAGTCCTTCGTTCCTTTTCCATCTATCCCCATCGGTGAATGTCTGTTTGGATTGTTGCAGATGGTTTGTCTGGCTTTAGAGGGAAAATGTTCCGGCAACACATATACAGGCAACATAATATGAAATACACTTAATTCTAACCAGCGGCCTTGTCTCTCAGTGATCCGCAACTGTAGTGACAACGTGGAGTCTTCTTGCACAGTTCTGTTTCGATTTGTACACACTTTTCAGCTTAGTAAAGTTCTGGTGTGCTTGGTTATAAAGTATGTTTTCTTGTTGTTAGTAACAGTATATTGTGTCTTAGGTCAAACTAAGACAGTTTTGTCTTTTTCGATGCATTTTTTTCTCAATTACTATACACATGTGGATCTCCCTCCCCTTTTGCGTGTGAGTTCGGAGCACAGGATCTGTGGGTGGGTTGTAAGGGGGGAGAAAGTCTGTGAGATCAGACGTAGTACTCCTTGTCCTTGTTCTTTTTATCTTTTTTATTTTTGGGCACGCCAATGGGCTTTTCTTTGACGGCGGCTCCGTTGGGCTGCGTGGCGGAATTACTAATGTAGTTACGGCTCTCGTCCACGTGGTATGAGCCCTCGTCGCGATTTCGGTATTTGTACATGGCGTAGAGCAGGATTAGGATGCAGAGGGCGGCTGCTGCGACAATGCCTACGACCATGCCTGTGGTGCTGCTGGACTCCCGAATCACCTCCGGGCTGGGGTAACCCTTGACCTCTGGCAGTGGCGGGTGAGCTGTGGACATACAGGAAGGGAAAAGAGAGACCGACCGTTCATTACAGCCACAGGGATACTCATTTACGTCTATTATTACAGAGCTCTCTAGAGCACTTGATTTTGTTTGGTTACTTGTGGCGTTCAGTGTTCAGCTATTTCCTAATATCTACCATCATTCGTAGCAATGCTAAATATTTGCCAGGTCAATTCGGTAACTGAAACCGCTGCATAACTTGATCTTCTTGTGTAACGACAGACTTCTCCCACCCTGCTCCTGGGAGCTGTGGTCGTGAAGACGTCAGTTCCAGCACTGCTCCAACACACCTTCTTGTAATTATCGAGTAACCCTGAACACCTTGATTAGTTCAGGTTCAGGTTAAGGATGTGCAATTAATCTCATGCGATTCTCATGCGCATCTCATCAGTAAAGCCCCTTATGGTTCCTAAAACTGATTCTGGAGCAACCCAACAGTGCACATTTTGGACGTCTCTCATTGATGCATCCATTTCAGGTGTTGGAGTCTCTACTAACGTGGTGATGAGTAGATTTAGGTAAGCTTGATTATGGAAACATACAAAATGTGCTAAGTTGGGGATACTCCTGGACCAAGGTTTGGAACCTTTGCTGTAATGTTCATCACAATACTGAAGAAATTATCCATTGCTACTTCTGTTACACTGCGATATTAGTATTATAATATTGTTGTAGCGTTCATCTTTTTGCTAAGCCATTTGTTTCGTACACTGATGCTTTTTTATTTTCCTTGGCTTTGATAATATGGAGGTAATTTTAACACATCAGTATTTCATGAACATGTATTTACTGTATTTATTTGGTCAGAAGCCATTTAATTACCTCTGTTTGGGGTCGGCCATCACCTTGTCAAGACTTAATTTGCAATAATGACCAGCTGACTGCTTTCTTAAAAACCTTAAACCATTTAAGTAATTGTTCTTATTGATTATGAAAGTTAATTTACAAGTATTCATTACTGTAATGTCAATATGGCAGCTTCTTTCACACCAATAATGATAATATTCAGTTCTGAGCTGACGAGAAATACTAAGAGGAGAAGAAACCCAAAAATCAATATTTCTTTGCCAAATTGATTTCTCTCCTGACGAGATTAGATATCCCACTGAGAAACTGCTTCACGGCACAGTACAGTCACTAGAGTAAACAGGATATAAACCACAAAAACGACACTCAGCCTTGCAATATATGTATAGTAAGTACTGCTGCTGAATGGACAAACTTGTACTGTAAGCTTGTGCTAACACACTTTGCTTATCAAACCGTCACAAAACACATCTGGCTGACACAGAGCGATCAGAATGGATATGTCGTACATTTTCCATGAGCTGTGACCATTGAGTGAACCTCACTTCCTGGCTATTTATTCCTGGCAGAGAGTAGCGTGGTGGGTGGAATAGTGTGGTATAGTTTCTTCTGATTTATGTCTCTTGGAGAGGGGACAGTAACTGCGAGACAGCGCGGCTGCAGGCTGAGCGCAAACGCTCGACAAAACAACACCTGTGACAAAGCCGTTTACATCTTAGGCCCGATCCACTGCAACCCGCAGGTGCAGGAAATGAGATGATGACAAAGTACAGCAGGGAATTATGGATGGCGACCTCTGCTCAAACATCTGTTTTTAGAAATGTCGCATGGAAGGAGGACACTTTGGGGATCCGTAACATCATTTATCTGAGACCTTCTGAGCTTTGGCCAACATTTTATGTTTCTTTTTTTCTGTGCTTATTAACAAGATCACTGCATGACTTGTCAGCGTGTTTTTCCATTATGTCATGGACATGCTTTCATTGTATAATATGACTGCTGCATGGGCCACTAGAGTCTGTAACTAAGCCAACTGAAGGAATCCAGATTGGGTTAACCTTTGTGCTTCATTTTTCATGTCGAAAGTGGTTTGCGCAGTCGACTGAGTAACCAGGATGCGCCCGCTGCCTGGCAAAATGGGAAACGCAGTATGTGCTACGCTAGCATGATCGCTGGCCTTTTCTGAATTTATACCTCAACAAAATTCGCCAGGTCTCTTTAACCCGCACACAATCAAAGGGAAAGAATAGAGATTATATGTAACTGCATAAAACAGGTAAAAATGAAATACGTGAGCTGAAATTATACGGAAGCACAAAGAAATCTGATGACAAGCACAAGTTGAAGTTTGTTTAATATAATGACCTATTTAAAAACTCATCTAAGCAATGAGCTCCCTCTGTGCCAAAAAGAAAATTAAAATACTATATTTACAGCACATAAACAGGGTAAAGGATTTAATGTGGTTTAATGAGCTATTAACGTCTGTTTAAAGAGGCAAAGGCAGATTATACAAACATATATTTCAGCGCAGACTGTGAATACTTTGATAAATGAGCACATAAGCAACAGCACAGCTCAGGTAACAGCGCGTCCTAAACGACAACAAAACGATAAAAGCTCTTTCGAGTTAATCTGAGCTCCTGTTCGAACTAGCTGCGACAAACGGTGAACGGCGCTACATTTTGTCAGTCGCTCGGTTCCTATTTCTGCACTGTAGCGTTGGATTATTAAACATCAAACATGGATGAGCCTAGGAGAGGTTGTTTTTGGAAGCTGAGAAACATCAGATATGACAAATCCCTCAAGATCAACAAGGAGCACCACAAAATGGATGCCGCCTCATGGAAGTGCTGAAAATACAAGAAGTGTTCTAGGTTTTACACTCTTCAGTTCGCCCTCGCTGTTATGATTAGCTGTTTTGTTGCATTGAATTTTCGCATTCAGGAAAATGCCTTCTCGCTGGAATCTTGTTGCGCTTGACACAACGGACACATTATTTAGATTGTTTTTATTTTTCTGCTGTACAATGTGCCTGCTTGGCTGAATGTGTGAGAAATGATGCCATTTGGTATTTTAACACTATTTTTATAAGTGCATTTGGTAAAATGTCAAATTTAAGGATTGTTTCACCACAGAATGATGGAAATATGGCAAACAACTTTGGAGGAAAAGAACAAGTGGACAGTAATAATATAAAAGAAAGATGACTAACCTAACCCACCTGAACTTGGGTCGCAAGGGTCAATGTCCTCATCGTCGCTGGGACATTCTGCCGATGCTACCAGAAGATCATCCTGTACCAGAGAGAGACGGAAGAGATGAAGGGTTAGTCAAAAACACCTAGTGGCATCATTACAGTTTTATAGGGCTGCTGTGTCATCTAAGGCCTCATGCTGCGAAAGAGAGAGAGAGGAGCGAAATAGGAAATGTTCTTTCCACTGCCACTCTGACATCTCTCACAGGTCCTCTGAGCTTTGACTCACAGGCGTGATCAAAGGTGTCCTAACCGTCAAAGGTCACGACATTTCCGCAAAAATGACTGTCTGTGGATTATAACACACCAAATCGCCTTATAGTACAGTCTGGAGAGACTTCCACATCAAGGCGCTTGGAAAAATCGATCGGAGCAGCACAAACACATACACGCACATACACAAAAATTTCACAAATCCTTTGACGAATACAATTTATCCAGCAGTTGCTTTATAAAGACAGTCACGCAGTAACATGTGGTGTGAGGAGCATCAAATCCCCTCACATCCTTCCGTCCCGCTGGAAAACAATCTCATCAAACGTGCCTTTTAATCTGAAATAAAACCATAGGAAGCAAATCTAAAGACAAGCCCTATCAATGACAACACACGGCGCTGAGACGCGCACAACACCACATACTGAAGGAAATCTTGCCTCTGCTCCAGTGATGGTTCTGAAGGGAAAGAAAGCCATGTTGAGATTTAACGCTTTGAATTCCAAAGATGGTATCTGACTGCGGTTTAATAGCTCAAAACGTCTCTCCGTGCAGGAATTCTCCATCAACTACGCAAAAAGGCAGCGAGCTCGACGTTCCTCTCAGTGCTACAGCAGAAAATTCCATCTGACGACATCGCTTTGGTGGCATCCATTTAGTGCCAGTCTTCACACTTCTCTCTCTCTCTCTCTCTCTGCAATTAGCCAGTGTGTGTATACATTTGCCAGCTGGCCAAACGTGTACATGCATGTGTGTTTGTCCCAATAGAAATGCAGGACTGGCTGAGTGTGTGCGCGCAGGGAGGAAAGACATCGATTTGTCTCTCTGAGCTCACACAGTCTGCCCACAGGCTGCGGGGCAATGCCCACGCCAATCAGGACCTTTCACCATCATCACAGCCACGCGGACCACACGAAACAACACGGGAAGAGAAAGAGACGGAGAAGAAAGGGAGAGGAAAGTGGGAGTGGGAGGGCACCCTGCACGCTTGTTTCAAAGTGGTTGCTATAACCACATGGTTGCCATTTTCCTTGCAGCGATATCTGTTCAACTCCCAGCTCTCAAACACCCTGCAAGTAGGTCAGTGCGGGTGAATAATTTAGATCCCTGACGTTACAGTGCTGGTTTGTGTGCTGCTGCTAGAAGGCTGGGAGACATGGAGGTAATGTGTTGCAGCAGGAGTGCACAACAGAGCCCTCGCTAAAGGCCGGCAGCGGCATGTGTCTGCCTGACTCGAGAGAGAGACAGAATAATAACACAGAGGTCCTGGGAGCCACAGGATGGATGGAAGTCATCCATACCACTCCATCTCTCGTTCTGCGAGCTGACATGGAAGGCATAAAAGACCACAACTATCATAGACACTGAGATTAGTAGTCAACCAAAATGTGGTTATGCTTTTGATATAAAACGGATGGGGGAAAGGTACACAGTCTTAATAATGCATAGGGTTGAGCGAGAGACAACCTGGACTCAATGTTCTTTTTCTTGACATGACCACAGAGAAAAAAAAGGGAGTTCTAGAACAGGGATGAAGGAGTGAGATAAAGGTGTGGGGTAACGGTTAAAAATGTCAGCAGGAAGCTGAAAACACAAGTGGAGATCCATGAGGTATCACAATTGTGCCGGAACAACCATCTCAAGTTGTAAGTAGAGCTTGGTAACATATATTGAATTTTCACAACATATGCTACCGTTCAAAAGCTTGGGGTTGGAATTTTTAAAAATATTTTTGAAAGGAATCCTTTATGCTCACCCAGGCTGCATTAATTTGATCAAAAATCAGGAAAACAGTAATACTGTGAATTATAATGACTTTTCTATTTTAACATATTTTAAAATATAATTTATTTCTTTAGTCTACAAGTGTCACGCAATCCTTCAGAAATCATACTAATATGCTCAACAGTTGCCGCTTTTAAAAAAAAGTTCAAGAGCATTTTTTGAAATAGAAATCTTTAGTAATGTCATGAATGTCTTTAATGTCACTTTTATGCATCTTTGCTGAATAAGTTTCTTTCAAAAAAAATAAAAATCTTACTAACTAACATGTCATTAATTTTGAGATCCTTCCTTGCATTCCTTTGTTTCAGTTCTAATTATCCTTTTCTATTAATTGATTCAAAACTAGGATTCACATATTTTTGTCCTCACTCAAAAATGTTCAAGGACATACTCGAGTGGAATTTTTATTATATTAAAAGACATGTAATAGAAAACATGCCTAGACTATTTTAACTAGATTTTTTAATGCTTTGAATTTGTAGATCTTGCATTGAAATTTTTCTAATCTATTTGGTCACACTTAACACTCTGGTTGCAATAATGGTATATATAAAATATAATAGATTAAAATAATCTATTAAAGCCAAATAGATTAAAAGCATCTTAATGTATTTCTATCTAAAATTATCAAAAGGAATAAACTGATATATTGTCCAGCCCTAATTGCATAGAGCAGACAGGAACCTGCTAAATGACTACATGCCATTGTAACTGGCGGCTTTACGTGAACATTCTCCACCCAAACCTTTGTTAGGATCTGTTTTTGAATTCCTCTCACACAGCTGAGCGCCTGAAACCATCCTTCTCTTTCACTCTCTTTCCTCTTTTGGAAACACTGCCCCTCAGCAAAGTGTCAAAACTCAAATCTAAGTCCTCAGATGTGGCGTTACACAAGCACTTGAGCGTGAGGCTGTTTTCTGCAGAAAAGTAACGTATGACTAAGACCGAGCCCTCAGCATCCATCTGCCTGAGATCGCCGCTCTCCTCCATCCACTGCCCACTCAACAGCTGTGCTGAGGCGGATGAAGGAGACAGAAGCGGCCTACATTATGACTGTCCATTTTCCTCCTGCTGAATAACTACGGTGAAGCATGTTAGAGACGGTGGGTGTGCTATCAGAATATCATTTATGCGCACACACACAGACACCACATGCACAGTATCAGACTCCCTGTTTTGCTTGCTCTTAATTACTGCACTGCCAACAGGCACAATAAGGGATGTGACACAGAGCCAAAATGGGCGGGAGAGAGAGACGATAGCACTCGGTTCACCTGTGAATGCAGAGGGGGAACCAGCTGTGCCCTAATGAGAAAGGAGTTACCTCAACACACACGCTCTCACAAAACACACACTTTTCAAGCTCCACCTCCATTCAGCCCATACCAATTACCTCACAGCTGCCAGACTCATCTACAGAGACACAGACTAAAAGTAGGACTTGACTGAGCCAACTGTACATACCCTGGATAAGACAGGAGCAGGAAGTGGGTGGGTCTGGCCCACTGACCCCTCCAATCCTAAAACGTTTTACCTTGTGTAAGTAGATTTTATGTTATTACCTTAGGGAAATATCTCATATATTGTTCCAGTAACACTCATATTCGTCTCTCGCTCTTAATTTTGTAGTCTGTATGTAAGTACTGACCCTCAAAACCCTCTAATGGTTCCCTCAGTTTCCCTCTAAAATATATCACATTTCTCAAGCCCTTATTCTGTAATCATTTGCACTCAAAAAACAGTATCAATTTTATAGGCGGCCTGAGATGGCCAGGCTCAGGCGCTCAAATTCACCTCTATCTCGCCATCTCTATCTCTTTCAGTCATGAAGATGCTAGTATTCCACCACGAATACGAATATCTCAGAACAGTGCACCGTATGTTGTTGTTGCCATGGCGACATGAAGATTCAGCCTGTTCAAAATGATAGGAAATAAAAACCGAATCGCCTCGGTGGCTCAGCTGGGACCTGCAAAGCAAACCATTGATTTCTCGCTATCTGTTTTTCCTTTTTCTACATATTCCTTTCCTCCAGCCAGTGTGAGAGAAATAAAGAGTGAGAGAAAGCACAAGAACATCAAAGTCTGCCAGCTAACTTAGCAGCACTGCTAATGAAGTGTGAATATTCATAGAGAGGTCCTGGTGCTAAATGCAGCCTCAGTTCGCTGAGAGCTGTGTGTTTAAAATACCGAGAGCTCATACAATGAATAAAAAATGGCCACTGATGCACTGCAGTATTCTCTAACAAGAACAGGTGAAAAAAGAAAAAAAAAAATATTCGAAACACAATGGCGATACGCCTGCTAGTATAACGCTAGCATGTATGGGAATATATATCTGGCCCACAGGGCCTCTATATGCGCTCACTGACATCCTGTATGTGAGATTCAACTTGTGAAAGATTTAAATTTAAAAAAAAAACATGCAATGTGAGATCGCTGGTTGAATCTTTCAGTTTCCCATCTCCTAATGCCATACTGAGATGAGTAATAGAGAATCTGGACCTTTCATAGACGATGGAAATTAAGATGGCTTTCTGTGCAAGTCTTCACAAATCAAATCAAGAATCATTCTCATTTGGGTAGATTATTTTAGCACATTCAAAAGCTTTACAATGCCTTGGTTATTTTTATCAGCTCATTCACATTTTCTTAGTGAACGCAACGTAAAATCAAAATTAACCCAGTTAATTCATGTTTCATTAATGCTGCTATTGTGAATGACACATCGGTGCATTTTATTCCAAAGTTTTGTCTTTATAAATATTAACTGTTGGATAATTTTAACCATTATCTAAATAGTTGTTTTCAGTCTGGTTTCTATTCTGGTTGGTATCACTCACTTTTTGTTGACCAATCAATTCCAGATGAGTAAAATCTACTTCCGTCCTTTTTTTTCCCACATAGTTTTGTGATTCTCTAAGAAACATGAAAAAATTGCTTAAAATAGGTTGCAAA
>JAUZSZ010000114.1:14955085-14965584 GCA_034780575.1 Labeobarbus marequensis | reverse complement strand
TAACCAGGGAGACGGAGCAAATTATACAGTTAATACAGCATAAAGATAAGGTATCAATGGCTGCAAGCTGATACAGAGCAGACCCTTTTGGCTTTCCAATTCAGACTTGTAAGAGCATTAACCATAATAACACAAAATAAGGCCCTTTCTCTAACCCAAGCAGGGCAAAAACATCTCATTACCCGTAGCACTGTAATTCTTTGTGGTGCGGACTGCCTCTCCCGCTGAGAGCCCCACACCTGCTTTGCTAAAGAAGGTTATTACCACAACTGCCTGTCGAGAGAATGACGGAGTGGACGTGCAGGGAGAAAGGACATATTTAATCCACATACCACCCTTTCCTGCTTGAGATCTGCAAACACGTACACACGCTCTAAAATTTTTCCATGACGACGGAGATAAAGCGAGCAGCACATATATCTAAATGAAAAAGCTAGCCATTCATCAATGAGCCACTTAATATGCAGCTATCCCTTCCTTATCTGCGTAAAATACGAGTCTGGGTGATTTATTGGCAATGGCAGTCGGTGGTCAGCTGACAGATCACTTCGGTCATGAAGCTGACAACACACAAAACGACAAAAAGTGGCCTGCTTTCCCTTCAGCAGGAGCTTCGTGGGCCAGATTTGCATTAATAACCGAAGCAAGGACAGATTTAGGCTAAGAGGAGTTTAAAATGGTGCTGTTGTTTTAATGAACACCACATTGGCTCTATATCTATTTCATTTGAGGAATTAAGCCTTCATAATGGCTGTCCTGTCCTGCATAGTGCCACTTGGAGATTTGTCATAACGCTAATAACAAAAACATCCAAAGAAGTAATGAAAGTCTTTGGACTCATTTCAGACAAAAATTGTACATTCTTAAAAATAAATGTTCTTAATTGGAATCTATGGTTCCATAATGAACCTTCAACCATGCACAAAATGTTCTTAATAGTGCAAAAATGTCCTTTAGTTTATTTAGATATTCTTTGCACCAATAAAAAATCTTTCTTTTTCACCAAAAGTTTCTCTGGAGAACTCCAAAAAAAAAGTGTTGTTCAGTTAATCTAATAAAAATACATGGTAGATTTTTGATAATGTTCATTTGACAACTGACTAATAAAATCCTCAGTCTAAAGTGAGAAAAAAAAGAAAGCCTAACATCGCTAGCCTCAAGATCCTTCAATATTAAATAAATAACGCTAATGACTCAGAGCGTCACGTCCCGTGGCCTCCACCATCTCCACATATCCTTATGTGTCATCCAAAAGTGCGTGACGGAGGCCACTCAAAGCTGCGTGGGCAGGTCTGTTCTGACTCACCCGGCAAAGATGCGCATTTCTACCAGCACAGGGGCTGGAGAGCGGCACGTCTCGCTTTTAAGCAAGCTGCCGAGCATCTGCGGGCCCTGCCATTTTGTCATAATCTCATCAAATCCACTAGACGCTGAAAGGCCAGCGAACACCGTACTACGAAACAACTGCTATTCTAGTTTGAACATTTGTCAGTGAAACGTACTGTCTCTCTGTTGTGCTTTAGGAGGGCAAAATTTACTCAGTGGGTATGTAGTTTCCTTGGCAACATGGTGCCTCTTCGGCTTACGGTCTAACCCAGACAATATCCATCAACATCAAGATCAGTCCACAGAGACGGTTGTAAAAATGAAGAAAAAGATGGAAAGAACATAAAAACAGTGAAATCGGACACCAAGGGAGTAAGTCAAACTAGGAAACCAACCAGAACATACATATTCAAAAGGGAACAGACTTTACATGAACATCTGAATTGTTGTAATATCTGCACAACCATCCGTTTACAAAAGAAAGAAGCAGAGACGGCCTCCCCCCATTTATTTACATCATCAATCGTTTTAATCACTTCTGTAATTAAAATAACTCTGTAAGTGCAGTAGTGGAGGTTTACTTGTAAAGCTGGATTAATAAATGCTTTGTGATGGTTGCTGAATGCTGTATTGAGTATGTCATTATTTTTCCTGTGATGTTGAAATTGCAACTTTGGCTAAGTCATTACAGTGACTCTATGAAACATCTGGCTAATTACGTAATTAGAGCAAACAACCCTTTAAATTCGGAGGGAGAATAATATTCAAATCATCATACTTCAATCATGGGCTTGTGTGCATGTATTCAACTCATCATTTTCAGACTTAATTGTAATGCCAGTGCAGTGTCAAGAGTATATTAAGTTAATTTAGGATAAAAAAGAGAGCGAGAAGCCTCTGCTGACGTCATGCTATCAAAAACACAGGCTTTCGTGGATGCTCCAGAATTGACACAGATGGCACTAAAGCCTATTTAAATGATCTCCTCCAGATCAACGGCTTTCTCTGACTGAAATCAGAGGTAATCTAATCATGTAATGTACTAGGCCTGTAGTGGAGGCCGGGAACAGACATGATGTAGCATGCACTGCCTCCGAGGACCTAGTGCAATGTTAAAACGAAAAAAGAAGTGAAAGGGCTGTGTTTGAAAAGACATTTCAACACCTCAACAACGGAGACGACGAATCCAGGCCTCTTACCTTCACTGCAGTCTTTTCCCTGGAATCCCGTTTCGGAGCAGTCACAAATGGGCTCGTCGTTGACGATGCTGCAGACTCCTCCATTCAGGCAAATGTGGTCGGCTTCGCAAATGTCGCTGTTGATTCCCTCGCTACCGATAAGCGGCGGCTCGGAACTGTTCACCCTCAGATTGGTTATCCATCCTTTGTAGGGGACCTGATCTTTGATGGCTGAAGACGTGAGGCGTAATGCTACAGATCGCAGTTCAGGAGGTATCCCTCCTATGAATAAATGGCTGAAGACCGTCATGTCCCTCCTTTTTGACTTAACCTCCACCCACTTGATCTCTTCGTCCACAACTAGTGTAGTGTTTTTGAAATTCCTGCGCAAGGTCACGGCGTGCCAGCGGCTGTCGTTGACGGCGGTATCGGAGAGCACCGTCGCTGGCTCGGCACAGAAGATGGAGAACCGCAAACTGAGTCTACCGTTGTGGATGAGCAGTTCCAAGAAGTCACAGAATCCCTCGTCGTCAAAGTACACTAAAAGTCCATGAGCGCTTTTGGTCTTCATGTTGAAACTCATTTCGCTTTCACAGCAGGCGTTCCACATAGGAAACCTTGCCCACTGGCCTTCTGCACCGGTGAACTCCATACTGGCCCCCATGTCGACAAGGCAACAAACCAGCAAGCCTATCCAGATTAGATGTGCGCCGTTCCGCATTGAGAAGCTCATTGTGAATGGTAACGGAAGATAGAACTAACAATAGAACTAATCGAAAACTAAAATGAGTCAGCTGTCTTAGTGATGTGCTCCTAAAGTGTAACAGAGCTCTCTATGACACACAGGACTGCTATGCATTTGGGGTAATTTACTCATTATTCACTGAGAGAGGGAGAGGGCCTGCGTTACGGCCGACTCTTTTTCAAAATCTAAATACACAAATCGGAACAATAAAGGGAGTCGCTAAGGCCCAAATACTGGTCTACGAAAAAAAATAAGGCTACTGTTTTGCTTAAAAAACCTTCAGTGGGATCCAGGTTTGCTACAGTGGGGCCAAGTCATCAAAGTATCCATAAATTGCAGCCATGTGTAATGCTGTACAGCAGATAGTTCATTAGGGCTATATAGGGTCATTTAAGTCTAGTTAAAAGTCATTGTGTAGGCCTAAAGTCAGCTCTAATCAAAAGTAGACAAAAAGCGCACTTTGTAGTGTTCACGTGCAGGCCCGAATAGGGCCCTCAGTGTTCACAAACCTTCAATTCACATCCGTTTTGACATATTGATCCATAATCTGAAAAGAATGAAAAAAAATATCTTAATTTCTTCATAGGAAAAGAAAGAGAAAATGGCCTCTTTTAAAAAGAAAGATACTGTAGCATACATACAATACAATCATTCACACACAAAACCACAATTTCATAGTGATATTGATATTGAAACCACCAATTTCACGCTGATATTGATTGCATTAATCTTCAATTACAGAAGTACTTTTTATTTGCTTTTCTCCGTTTTTTCTTTTCTCACTATAATTCTCAATGATTAGAATTCATGGCTTATGAACCAGAACGCTCCAGAGCATTTCATCATGTGACTGTTGTTGTTTTCCACTTAGTATCAAATACTCTGATTTAATGATCAGAAAAGGCAAAAATAAATCTATACTTTTTAGTTGTATTTACGGTTAAATCAGTAGCTTGAACTAAAATAAAATGGTATAAAATGGTATCTAATTGAAAATGAACCCTTTTGTTTTCATTTTCAACAGATTCTCTCATGACATTTACTCTTTAGTATCATGAAATATAGCTTCTGCTGCAAAATGGGTATCTTTTTTATTAAATGTACAGCAAAAAAAAAAATACTGTAAAAATACAGTGATGTTACAAGCATTACATGAAGCATTCTGGTCATTATATACATACACACACACACACACACACACACACACACACACACATATGCTTAATATGCCAACCTATTTTAAAATCATTTTGTTTCTTTAAATAGAAATTCTAATAACACATAAAATAATGGAAGACCACATGACAGATTAAACGTCATCAAAATTAGTCTCTTCAGCAATTTGTGTCAATAATAATATAAAGACAGAACACAGTGTTCCCACACAAAAACACAAAACAATATTAGGATAACAAACACACACACACTAAAATAATGCAGTAAATATTAACTAATTAATATGACATGCAACATAAAACCTCCCAATGTGTACACCATATACAGTATATAAAAAAACTAAGGCTATTGGTATTTTAAAGTTATGAAATGAATTTTTATCAACTTTTTTTGTATTAAAAATAAATATCTTTGAATATATGTTAATCGTCTCCAGAAAATATTTAATTTATACTTTTTTTACATAGATAAAAATATTACAATATTTACAATATTTTATACCAGACTGTGTTTTAAATGATAAAATCACATCTTAAGGTAAGGTTAACTTACAATTAACCACCTAACAAGTTTTTACTGTGATGTTTTGTATTCTTTTCCGTTGTAATTACGATTCTTTTTATAGCGTATGCAGTCGAGTCAGACGTACAGTTATTTCAGCAGGAGAATCCCTGCAGTCAGACCAAAGGTCCAAACGGGCGGCAGCATCGAAACTGTGTAATGGGGAAATCTCGTTTGATTCAGTGGACCTCGCTCAGTTCGAGTCCTGCATCCCAAAATGAGCCCAGGGCGGGGGCTTATCGCGCGCCTCTTAAGCATTAATGACACTGCAATTGTCTGGCCTCTGGGCTGTCTGTCAACTGATCTCAACCAATCATTTCATGCTTGAATTCCTATGTGTTTACTGTCAGGTTTACACGGGGCTACTTAGCAAGATAACAACTGACCCCTTTCACAGATGGATCTTACACAACATATCATATGCGATTAATGTAGGGAAGGCAGTCTTATTTACCGCATTCGCGAAACGATTACGGTAATGTCTTGCTATCAGTAGCTACTGTAGATGGAGTCTCGAATAATACACAATCATTCTAATAGCCCCGCGCATAAGATGTACAGTCGGGATCCTACAATACACATATCTGCCATTTAAAATCTAAACTTTGAAACAGTAACCATTTTCGTCCATTTTTCCTTTCCTTTGATTAAAATTGGCGATGACTCAGATGCGCAAAACATAGCCAATAATCAACCACCATCTGCTCAAACTGAGCGAGAAAGACACCTTTAACACGCCTCTACCGCGCTCTCTACCAGGCGCCGAGGACAGGAAATATAGGGAGTCATCAAATATCGCTTGAGATGAAGCAAATGCCAGCTGTAAACACAAACGAATCGGCTGTAGAGCGAAATTCAACAGAAATAAAGCCCAGCTGCAATATCTCACCTGACTGCATCGAGCGCGTGAAGCGCAACCATAACTCTCACCGAAAACAGCACATAAGCTCAAATACGCCTTCGAATTACATTTACACAATTCTTAATTATTTTACCTTGAGAAATGGACCATTGTGCGCCCCTTGACAGGTCAACCTCACCGATGAACCTGGTTGATTTCCTCCACATCGATTCAGGCTTTCATCTGATCAAAACAAAAATCACTGCATCGGTGTCGAATGAGCAGAAGAAATGGGAGCGATAAAATTGCGTATGCGGATCTCCAAAGTCCCAACAGATTTAAAAAATTCAAAATGGAGCCAACAACCAATTAAGATTCAGTACAAAACGGTTCATGCTTAAGAAATTCTCCAATGGAAATGTCAGGGTTATTTTTTTCTTCCTTTCGTTGTATATAAAATAGAAGATATCGCTCCCTGTTCTGTGTGCAAGACAAGGTGCGATGTGTTTCTCAGGCGAGCTTTGCCAGGGACTGTCAGCACATCGCGTCACGTGTCTCCCGGTTAGTGTGTGATGGAGACGGGCAGGGCGGGGCGAGAGCGCTGCAGCACCTTGGACAGCGCTCAGCGTTAATAGCAACTCCACATACAGATGAGGATACAGCCTTATCCGTGATCTTGTGCGCCAAGAAAAAAAAAGCATTCGCTCACACTTTATATTACGGCGTGCATGCTGATAGCTAATATCGTCAGTTAAGAAGTCATTTATTTCTAATTTATTTAATAAATGTGTTTTTAATAATAAAATGGTCCTTAATAGGCTGTTACTATTTAATGAAACGTTTAATTATACTTGCACCCTATACGTGTAACATGGTCACTGTAATGTAAACTGTCAGTGTGCACTTATATTAAGTAAATAGAATAATAAAGAATAATATCAGCATGGCTGTCATTTGGCTGTAGGCAGGAGCCCACGGGTAATCACAGTCGAAATGCTTCTATACAAGGATTCTTTAAACAAGTACAGCAGTTAATATCCAGTGACTTACGTTCTAGACTAATTAGTCCGTATATTTGTTATTCACCAACTAAATTAGTTCCAAAAGAAATGTCAAGCTGTGTGTGTCGCCAAGCAACACCAAGACTAAAAGACGTTCTGGAATTGTGTATATGAGTGGAGCAGGGTGACAGATTTTTGCTTCCTTTTGAAAGCGTTATAATTTCACGGATCCATCTCCACTCCGGGTTTTTTTCTGTTAAAGCTCCTAATGAGAGAAACTCCGGCCTGAGCGATCTTCTTGCTATTGAATCACGACGTTAAAAATAACGTTAAACAATAATAATAATACTAAGACTTTTAAAAAGCATGTTTCCCCTAGTGTCTATGATTTACATTAAGTTTAAGTGTATGTAGCCTATGGTACTCACAACAACAAAACAATTCTGAGAGGTCTGCTCATTCAACAGCATTTGTGGCATAATGCTGTCATTTTCCACAAAAAAAGTGAAAGAGGCCAAACTGTAAATGTCAAGGTGTGAATAATATGCATGTTAACACAATTTCACTGTGGAAATGACTTTGCCATGACGACACAATGCCATAAAATTATGAAATAAACAGCACACAAGTTTTAAGAGAATATGAATGTGCAGTTATAAAATATAAAGCTATATATTTCTGCTTTTTCATGAAATCTTTTCAAACATTTGATGTAATACACATATTACTAGATTCACATCGCATCTACAAAGGTTAAAGTGAGCGTCATGGGTAGGGTCACTGCAGGATTCCAAATAAAAATAGTGTATGAATATTGCATGCGAACCTTGCAAGCAGTTCGCTACCGCATAGCCATCCACCACCTCACTCTTCTCCCCATTGTTTGCATTCTTCACTGTCACTATCTAAAATAAAAAAATAAAAAGTAAATGTTTTGCATTTTGCACTCTACAACACCTAAGTATCCAATATGTAGTTTTAATACATGTACTGCACATAGTAGTTAAAGTCACCTAATTTAAGATGGGAATAAGTGAATTTATTCAAATTCATCTGTAAATAGCAGTTTGGGCACCATCTTGTGGGTATGGGATTTTTCCGAGAGGAACACCAAACAGGATGCTCAGAAACTAATATGTTCGATGTCCCCTCTTCTGCTCAGTTAGCTATTATCTTTTGACAATAAAAGTGGGCCAAAGCTCCCTTGGGAACCTCCAGCTTTGTACTCAATAGTTGCATGGTTCAATGACTCGTCTCCCTCCACGTCAAAGCATTGCACTGGTAACAGGCCCAGTCGCTACACGTGTGAAACCGGTGGTGTTTTAATACACGAGGTGTGAGTTCCTCAGGCACTTATGGTGAGGCGTGAGATGACATGCATGCTTTCTGGGGAAAGCTTTGCTCTGTTTATATGTGTTCATCTGCACGGATGTTGTTTAGGATGAGAATAAAATCTCATTTGGAGTACCTGACTGTTGTGAAAAGGGCTAGAATGAATCAGCTGTTTTGATCTTTGGCATCTGGAAAAAAAAAAATCATAAGAAAGGGTAAAATGCATTTTCAGGATATAAATGTTCATGATTACTGTATATAATTAACATTCATCAGTTTTGTGTTTTTTATTCCTTTTTTCTTTTTGATGGACCTGTATCTTGATTCCATTTTACGAGTTCCCCAGAGTTCTTTCTAATTTCAGCAAAGTAATTATTTCCTCATTTAGACTTTGAAAATTCTAAGTCATTACTTAATACAAGATTAAGACAGCATTTTAATGGGGCTTCCCATTACATATCATAACATCATATTCACTTATGTATTTCTATCCGAAATGTTTACTATATGTACTTACAACATACAGCATTATTATTATGTCAGTTGTGCAGCGCATTCAATCTGCATTATGATTCCTCTTCCAAAGCTTCATTCTCTGTTCGGTCTTGGGCCTTTAAAGGTACATGAGAGAGAATTCATGAAAGTCTGATAACTGTAAACACAATCAATTGCAAAAGATGTGTCTTCAGACGTATTCACAGCGGGCCTCACTATATCCCTGCCTGTTCATTTGTCTTTTGAAAGCATGGTTGAAAGAATGTTGCATCCCAATACTGGCTTATGGCCCTCATTTAAAATCATGGTATTAATCATTTATGAGGAATCTTTGTTTTAACATTGCTGCCTTGATGACATGGCCTGGTTTGGACCATAGTGCGAATAAAAATAGCTGTAATAGCTCAATTTAAAAGCTGCTCAATGCGTAGTTATTGAATAATGTAAGTGAATGATGAAGCATTGTATCCTTAATCTTCTGTTATAGGATAATGCATTTCTAATAAGCTGCAACACAGTCTTGTATCTGTTTGGCTCTGTATAGTTCAGGGCATCATTTGACATTGAGAAGCCACTAATTATGTCATGTTGTTCACAGACTGCAAATTATTCTTTATTGCAATAGAGCCCTTTAGTTATGATGTCAATTTGTAGGCCAAACCGGAAGGATAATGCTCAATGGTTTTCCCTTAGGAATTTCGAATGGGTTTTTTAAATAGTGGCTTTGGATACATGAGTAAAATAATGTCAGTGGTTAACATTACTTGAAGTGACATTGCCATTGTGTTTCACAACATGATTTACAATGAGTCATTGCTCAAATGTGGATTTTTTTAAGCACTGTTTAAAAATGTGTAGTAATAATAATAATAATAATTGTGTAATAATAATAATAACAACAATAAATAATTACACCAAATGAGAGCCTGGTTAATATAATGTAATAAGTTTAAGTAATGGTATTTCAGACCATATTTTACTCAGAAATTAAAAAATAGAAATAGGGGTTACACATTAGTTAAGGAACCAATTCTCACTATTAACTAGCTGCTTATTAGCATGCATATTACTAGCATGTTGACTGTTTATTAGCACTTATAAAGTGCATATTAATGGCTTATTCTGCATGACCATATTTTAGACCTTAACATTAAAGCATCAGAATTTAACAACTTACTGACAATTAATTAATAAGCAGCCAATTAGGAGGCAAAAATCATAGTTAATAGTTAGTTAATAGTGAGAATTAGTCCCGAAATTAAAGTGAAATAAAAAAATGTTGTAGGACTATAAACTGAACACTGTAAACTGATATACGCATAATGAAGAAGCTTTCTAAGCATCTGCAACACGGTCCTCCTTTGATTTGAATCCTGAACCATTTGAGATTGTTTTCAGATTAGGAAATCATTTTCATGTTGATGTAAACATATGTTGAGAAGATTATACTAATCATGCCATACTGTTCTTTTTAACACCATCAGTTCCTGATAAGGAAAGTCAGACTGTTAAACTCCCAATAAGACTTTCACTGGAGAGCATTACAAGACATATTGGTATAAACCCAAGTCCAGGCTTCAGGAACTGTAGTCAGCAATTACTCTAGAACTGAGCCTTTAAATATGAGCAATAAACAAACTGAAAAATAAATAGCTGGGACAGACTTATAATGGGAAAATCCACAAACACACAAGCTATAGTTGCAGCCTTCACTGCAGCCACTGGGACATGACCAGAAGTCTTCTGTGGATGTGGCATGTGTTATGCAATGCATTAGAGCTTGATTGTAATGTAGACCTTTGTCTTGTGTCCATCAGATAAGCAGAACTGAAAGCATTTCCACT
>JAUZSZ010000114.1:14832980-14843621 GCA_034780575.1 Labeobarbus marequensis | reverse complement strand
ACATGTTGGACACAATTATTGGCACCCCTAGAAATTCTTATGAGTAAAATATCTCTGAAGTATATTCCCATTCATATATTCAAAGTTATGCAAAAAAGTGCAGCTGGGGTGTAAAAAGTCCATTAATCGGTGCTCTTTGGAAGTGGGATTCTTTTGTATCATCAAAAAAACTCATAAATCCAAGGCACTCGAATACTTAGAAAAAATTAAAAAGCCTTTATTCACATGGCTTTAGAATTTAAAAACAACACATTGGTGCACAGACGCGTTGCAACTAACTGACATCAGGGTGTCAATTTACAAACACACAGAGTTCATTTAAGCAATCAGTTCATCACATGACGTAATCACCGGAACAGGTATTGAAGCAACAATGAGAGAATTACTAATTGTAATCATAATCAATAAATCCAAATCAATTCAAAACACTGTAACAAATCTTGAGATGGAAAAAAAACATTATATATAAATCTCAAAGTAATCTAAAAATCTATGATAATTAAAGGAAACAAAGAAATCAATTACAAAAAAGGAGAAAAATCCAATTCTCTGTTTAAACCTGGAAACTGTATTGCTTTCAAAGTGTAAATCCAGACAGACTCTCTCTGTTGTAAACTTTTTATCCTATCTCCTCTTCTTATTGACCTCGGAATATGTTCTATACCCACTATTTTCAAAGTATATTTCCATTCATATTCACAATTTTGAGCACTCCAAGGTGATTATGAACATGAAATTATCCAGCCATGGCTTCTTGTTTCAAAGAAATATAAATAGGAGGGAAAACGAAGCCCAAATTCCCTTAATCATCCATCACAATAAGAAAAACCAAATAATATATTTCTGATGTGCAGCAAAAGATAATTGAGCGAAAAATTCTCCTAGCTCATTCAAAAACAAACTCCAACATATTCAGTTATCAGACATGACTGGAACCTCAAATGGGACTGGCTACTATGGTCAGATGAAACTGAAAAATGAGCTTTTTAGCAGCAAACACTCAAGATGGGTTTGGTGAACACAGGGATAAAAAGTACCCCATGTGAACAATGAAATACACTGCTGTATTTTTTGTGTTGTGGGCCTATATTTCTGCTGGAGGTCCTGAACATCTTGTTTCGACACATGGCTTCATGGATTCTATCAAATACCAACAGATAAAAAATCAACAAGTGACTGACTCTGTTAGAAATCTTATAATGGGCCATGTTTGGATCTTCCAACCGGACAATAATCCAAACACAAACCTCAAAAACAACACAAATATGGGTCACTGAGCACAAAACCAAGCTTCTGCTATGGCCATTCCCGTCCTCTGACCTGAACCCTATAGAAAACGAGTGGGGTGAACTGAAGAGGAGAAGCACCAACATGGAGCTGGGAATCTAAAGGGTCTGGAGTGATTCTGTATGAAGGAATGGTCTCTGATCTCTTATCAGGTGTTCTCCAAACTCTTCAGGCATTATAGGATAAAACTTAGAGCTGTTACCCTGGGAAAAGGACATTGCAATAATCAAATAAGTCTGCTGGAGTCATTTAACAGTGTTAAGCAAGAAACAAACTGAATTTGAAGTCAGTAAAAACTAATTTACAAAAAACTTGCTAGGCACCATGGTTACCATTCACTTGTAATGCATGGAAAAAATGGAAAAAAGCAGCTTGGACACTTACATAACAATCTCCTTTTGTTTTTAAAAGGAAGAGAGAGTTCACGTGGTTTTTGAAAAAGATTGCACAATAAATTTTGAAGACAATGCAGTAAAAGGTGAAGATAACACAAAACATGTTTCAGATTCATTACTTGGTCTTATAGATTCAAATGTTGAGAAAACTACCAAGTTCATGAATTTAATGCTGGCAGTTGACTACCAATTCACATGAACTTAATATAATAAAAAAGTAAATGAAATCAGACAACATTGATAATGTATAGCTCAACAGTCCAATGTCCTTTGTTCTTTAAACCTAAAGTTCTTTTATTCACCATATAGATTCTGTTCTGCTTTGTCACATTGTCACAAACTGAACCATACATAAACATATATAAATAATAGTATAATAGTGTACCACAATATCCTCAAGGCAGCTTGACATACTAGAGTGGAAAAACACACTGACATGCTGTGGTGTGACATGTTTAGCTGTGTTTTAGTCACACTGCCAGGCACTGCACGTCTAAAAGGCTTGTCGATGTATATGTTTAATAAGCATCCCCAGCTGATGATAAGGACTCTCTGCAGTGGTCTTACGTTAGCTTACATGTATGCATTTCATCAGCAATCCACATGTTGAGTGAAATGAGGCATAGCATTAAACTGATTTCACACGCAGGCACTGCCTGCAGAGTTAAATACCCTTGGTAACCTTGAATAACATGAACGTACACATAACGCAGCACTTCAAGCTGGAAACATACCATTAGCTGCTATTACATTAGGTCAAATTCTGCATGGTGCCAGCAAATCATTGTGAATATTACTCACTCTGTGCCTGTGGGCACTGGAGAACATTTCTACACAAGTGTTTCCTATGGATTCTTTTTGCAGCAGCAGCAGCAGCAGCAGAGGTGCCCCCGTCCTCTTATTTTATATATGTATAAATACGTACATACTGCACTTGAGCCCATGAACAGCAGCCACTGTGTCAAAACACAGCTATATAGAGAAAGCAGAAATAGGTAATGCAATAGAAAGTGGCCAAAAATAGGACATAAGGACAGCTGTGCCTCAACAAGACTGATCAGCAACTTCATAAGGTGAGCAAGTACTCCAAGCCAAGATTTCCAGCCCTTTTTAAGCTAGACTTTTCAGCACTAGAAGTCTAACCTGAGCCGCCTGCCACCTCGCGCCCACCCCGGTTCGCCATCATTGCAATGCACCCGACTTCAAAACACCGCCTAAAAACCTTGTGCTTACTATTCCCTTGACAATGGCACTGGAGACTCTGTCATGTGAATTTTTATTTTAAAGTGGCTCTCCTGGGCATTTTCACTCCTTGTGCTCATTTTCATTCCCTACCACATTATGTAATACAAAAGCTGATTTCTCCAGTGCCTTAAGGACTTTCAGCTCTCTCTTTAGGTATAATTAAAGAGATATACTACAGGTCTCCCGATTTAAAAACGTCATTACTAGTGTTTCCCCCATTTCTACGGCTGAAAATGGGTATTATGCTGGTAATTCCTGGGAAATCACTTTTCGTTTGATGTCATTCAAATGCATGTTTAAGGCCTTGGAGTTACAGCACTGAGAAAAAGCTATCCAGCTAAGGAAAAATGCATTTTTCGAAGAAAAAAAAACATCTGATCAAGCAGGTCAGGTACAATGTTAGTTAAGTTTCCCCTTAATTGCATCATTCTCAGATGTGCTCTATTCTGTCCCTCTACGAAGCTCCATGGAGACTTGCTGCTACAGCAATAACAGTTAGAAGATATTATTAAAGCAACTTGGCAACACAGCATCCCTTATTAAAGACAAGAAAACAATTTGCCACAGCAAAAGCACATTTCTGTGATGCTACATCACTGAAAGAAGAAAAAAGAAAAACAAGAATGGCAAGGATAAAGCACTGTTCCCATATGCTATAGTGGGCGTTGCTAGTAATGTTTGTCCAGGATATGGGCCTCACTATCAGATCAGGTTTTTTTTGTTTTTTTTAAATTACCTAGTAAAGTAATACAAAATACAGCGACTTGGTAATGTAAGTAAATATAGAAATAAATACAGATCATTACTTAGCAGTTCAAAGAATGTGAGATAAAGAACAAAAAATTAGTTCCACGTCTCTTACTTTCTATGCCTCGATAATAATAATAATAATAATAATAATAATAATAATAATAATGAGCCCTGGTAACAACAAAACATCCCAGTTTGGTTTAAATTATCTTAAATCTAGGAAGACTGATCTCCTGTGATGCTGTTTACATCCACTAAGGCTACTACAATTTGTTTACATAAACTGCATGCTATTACATTACATACTAATTTATCCTTATATTGACAATTATACCTGACCACTATTTTACCCAGTAAAATGCTACAGCGACAGAATACCACTTGTGACATCAAACAAGCAAAAAAAAAAATAAATAAATAAAAATAAAAAACGAGAGTGTCGACATTTAAAAAAGTAGCAAATGAAGACGCACATACCTAGTAAATCCTGGTCGGTCAGGGCCAGGCTCCAGTAAAATACGTCCGTTTTATTTTTATTCCAAACGAGTTACCCTTCATGTTTATTTTCGACTAAATGATATGACACGATGAGCGTGGAGGTCAAACACTCTCTTCACAAGTGTTCGATTCCTCCAGAAAGCTAGAGGACGCCCTTTTTAAACACAAACCAGCCAGATACGATCTCATATTATGAAATGTTTAGATCCTATTTCCAGTGCCTTTTTATTTTATTTTATTTTATTTATTTATTTTTATTTTATTTATTTATTTATTTATTTATTTTTTGAAGGCAGGCTGCATTTATACATTTTTAAAACTATATCAAATAGATTTAAATGAACGATGTGAGCATTACTGTTCAGTCTGACACCAGATGTTTAAGCCTAGACAACACTCATTAATGCACTCCTATAGTGCATTTGTGAATTTTTACAATGAAATTAGAAACTCTCACAGCACAGAGAAATGTTTTAACAAGCTCAGCTTTCTTGGAAAGAAAGAAGTTATTCATGCCATTTGCTACTGCAGCTGAACTTTTTTCTTTTCCTATTTTGGCATTCAGATTTTTGATATTTCCCTGTAACATGACCACTTTGACTTCCCCTTTGCCATCTACACACTTGCTACGCAGCACCAGAGAAGATCGAACCTGTTTTGGAAAGAAAAGAGGGATCGTGAACTGAAAAAGGAAAAGAGCTTGTGTTACAGAATCCATGATTAGCATCCGTATGTTTATTTTGAGGTAGAAAACGCTGAATTAATAATACTGGATCTTGCGTCAGTCCTATTGGAAATTTTGCAGGCCTTACGTTGGAATCTGTTTCTATCAATCATAAACTGCATTGAACGTTCTTATGCATGTTTTAATACATATTTAATACATTTATTTAATACATATGCAGCTCTACTTTTTTAAACCACCTTAATGTGCTGTAACATAATTACAACTCTGGCCTTCTCACTGACAAGTGAGGACAAAGCTGAGAGTGCAACTGGGCAGAAGCATTAAAATCTGGCACAGACGAAGGCCATAATTTAATGGATGATGGCAACTGATTGTGCAAGGCTTTTCTGAACGACAGGTTGAGGTTGTTTTAATGAGGCATGATTACAGGGTTCTGTTTTCCTCCCTCTCCCTCTTTTAAACATCTTCGTCGGAGAGCCTTGGCCCCCAGGCAAATGTTACATAGTATATTTATCGCCTTTGAAAAAACAGTAGCGAGCATGGTGATATTCCAAAAGCTAAATATGGCACATAGGTCAGTTTTTTCTTCTCCTGACTGCCAGTTTTAAGCCGTTTTAAGGTGTCATGTCCACAGAGGTGCTTGGAAACACCATAAGCAAGGCCATAAGAAACCACATTTCCCACAGTGCAAAGCATCAAAGACTGGTAAAATGTGACATATAGTTCAAAATGGCCCACTCTTCTTTTGCAGGATGAAAGTAATTGTTTCAAAGGTGTTTGTATGGAGGGGCTGAGCTGACTTCTGAGGGAATGTCACCATGGCAACAAGCCCAAGACGATGACATTTAGAATCAGTGATAAAACATTAAGCAAGGAATACAGGAAATACAATTACCAAGATAACATTTGTTACACTGGCGGCCAAAGGCAGGATTCGGATCTCTTCCGCAGTTAAAAGCACGGGTGCAGGATGCAGAGCTGGCGTTTTTGCTTAACGGCCTTTCAAAGCGTCTCACTTTCAAAGCCCTGCTCCGATTCTGTGAACGGCTTGCTGGGAGCCAAGTTGATTTTCTGCCTTTGACTTTTAGAGGACATTGAGAAGGCTGCAGTCACACTTTAGCAATGGGTTCCCTCCTGAGGCTAGTCTCAATCAGGCAAAGCTCTGCACAGTCCCTTGGAACAGCTCTGTGAATTGCTGTTCACCCTGAAGGACCGCGGCTGAGGAAATCACACTAACCGAAGACAAAAGACACAGGCCACTATTTACACAATACACTCACATGCGACGTTCCCAGAGGGTTCTTACCTGTATGTTTTACCATTTATAGAAAGGGGATAAAAAAACAACCCTTGTATCATGTATGTTTTGTGTGTTAGAAGATCTGTTGGGTATGAAACACATTTATTAGATTATTGCAATAATTGTAATGCAGCACGGCAAAAAAAGACAGACGTTGCAGGAATGGAATGAGACTGACATCACGAGGGCTATTATATCTTAATGGCTAATGTTGTCAGCAACAACAATGAAAGATGGATGATTGGACTGTGACATCTAGTGGCAAGCGGCTGATTGATGGCCTGTCAGATTGGAGATTTCTCATACACTGTTTATATATGTCTGCCATCAGTCTTTTACAGGCATTATTGATTAACACACCAGACAATTAAAACTATCATTCACCTCCATGTGTAATTAAAGCTGTTGATAGTCACATTTTTACATGAAGCACTATGCAGTCGAGAATCATATCGATATATTAATTTCTGCTCACCTGTGAAGAGGTTAAAGCACATTTGTGAGAAAACGAGACAGATTTTTCCCATAGATCAGATTATAATAAGCGGTCATCACAACAAAAGCTGATCTTCACAAACTCTACAGGAAGTGAGCCTGAAAAGTCCTGGGTTTCAAAAGAAGTTGCAAATAATCATTTCTGCTGTGTACTTCTTATGGCATACAGCTGAGTGAGACAGTTTATTGAAAAAATGTAGGATGAGGACTTGGTTCTGATATTCGGTTGTTGATTGGATGAAGGCAGATCTGAATGCAAGCTACCAGTCAATTAAGTTAGGTTCACTTTAAAAAAAAACAGCAATTTCTCCATTTCTAAATATTCTGACAATGATAAGATATGCATATTTTGTGGACTTTTGGAAGAAACAACTGCCCATTTATTTCTTAATTGTAATATAACCAATAAATTATGATTTAACGTTTTTATTTTTAGCCCGACAGAATCAAACCACCAATTTTTTCTCGAAAATATCATTTTTCATTAATTTTTTCATTATTTCATTATATTGTTCGTTATGTTTTTATCAAAAAAACAACATAATGTAGAAGTAATGGGCTATTTTGAATAGGTGTGGCGGATTGTAGACTCAGAGGTAAACACCCCACTGCTATGATTGGCTAACAGTTGTATGTGTTTAACAGCCTATGTCCTTCACAGATGGACACTGATGTGATTTAGGTTAAGAATGCTTAAATACTCAGTACATATCAAACAATCTGTAATAACAGACAAAACAGTGATTACGTAATGAAAACAGTTGCTCATACTTGGTGCGACATTACTGTCAGATCCAATATAGTCGGCACAGCATCGTCTTTCAGTTTCAGTCTTTCTGAAATTCCTGCGTCAAATTGTGCCTTGTTTGTAAAATAATCCACGGTAAAATGAAGTGAACAAAGGACCAAGTTCTTACTGATTCTGTCTGGAACTTCATTAAAAATAAAGTACATCAAAAAAAGTTTATTTCTGCCTAGACCTGCATTTTCTGCTCTTTGCAATTTATCTACTGCTGTATGTGCACGAAAAAGCCGTTGATCTTCTTCTGAGGAGGCGGTGTTTAGCCACATTGTTACGTCATAGAGTGGCACATTCCACAAGCTGTCTTTTTGGCAGATTACAATAAGCTGTTTTTAGACTAACGAGAAAGTTGTGAGTTTTAAGACCTCCTATATATCAAAAGATCAAGGGAATTTTGATTTCTCAATTCATGACCCCTTTAAAAGTAACTCATGAAAAGACGTTTGTGTTACATGACATATACTAAGCTGGACAGTGACTCAGTTTTCACTGGTTTAGATGCTTCTAAATTGTATTTCACATGCTACTATTATGAGATTAATAAAATACTTCACAGTCCCTAACTTATGGTCTTGACAGTTGTGATTATCTCAAATGGCACTGCTTCATAAATGGATACAATATACAATACCAAGGACAAGGACGCCTGTGGCATAAATAAGTAAAACCTGTGCAGATTAGAAATGGGAGAAATTCATTCTCTGATGGTTTAAAATGGTAAAGCATGTTAATTTCCTCTTGTGAGTAATAGTTCTTTATAAAAAAAGGAAAAATGAAAAGACTTCGCCTCCCAAGGGGACGTTCTTTCTCAAGATGTTATTTTTGTTCAAATCTCAAAGGCTTGCAGTTAAAGTTTATGAGGGATTGAGAATGGATAATTAGCATTTAAATGATCTAACACTAGTCTTTTTTTCTCCGCCGAGGCTGTCACTGTAACCTTCTGTGATGCGCTTTCATCAGATAGCACTTATGTTTGTCTGGCTGAGGAGCTGGCGGGGTCTGTGACTGAGTTAAATCTTCTGGTGTGGAGGCTGCCAAGAGGTCATTTCTTATGGACTCACAAGTTGTTGAGAATAAGCTCGATAAGAAACGACCAACTGTTCAAACACCGAGATCACATATGAGGTTAAAACCGATTCTTTGCCTGGGGATCCAAAGCAGAGGCGTATCATTTCAGCAGGGTCACTGCAGGTGTCGAGTGACTGTGGACATTCCCAGCAAACAAAGCATGTGAAGTGTGAAAATCCACCAGTTTGCCTGTTTAATTATTCAGGGAACTCATTAAGAAGAGTGGCCTGCTTTTAATATAGGTTAATTAAATTTTTTATTTCTGAGTCTTTGATAAGGCTGATGTAGTCATGCAAAGACAATAACACATGCTCGCACAAAATAGATAAACATGAACGGCTGGATGGAGAGTATAGGACCGAGGAGGATTAGTCTGTGGCCAGAGTCTCTCTCTCTCTCTCTCTCTCTTTACCTACGGAAGTAATCTCCTCCATCTTCTCTTCTGCTGGGCTCTGTACCTCACTGATTAACACAATGTCTAAGAGATTGACTGCAGTCATTATTTAAACGGACGTTACCTCACCGGGGAGGTTCAGATTTCTCTCAGTCAGCAACTTCTTCACACAATCAGCGACTGTTTCACACCTGGAACACCCATGTGATGAAAGTACCAATCCACACCAATTATTTCTGCTAATCTGCTCCAGTAAGTGAGGACAACGCAGAATACACAACAGAGCAGTGTTTTAAAAGTATTGCTCATCTATAAACGAAAGCTCCTACTTTTTATTCTTCCGTGAAACACAAAAGGAGACGTTTTGCTGAATGTTCAAGATGCTCTTTTCCATAATGAAAGCCAACAATGTTCAGATGCTGTCAAGCAACATGAACAAACATGCACTGTACACAGTCCATATGACTCTTATAGCCTCTTATCTAAAGGTGAGGTCAAATTTACTGTTGCTCGGTAAAATTTTGTGAGTGAAATCAAATTATTCCTTGGGTGAGGGTGAAAAAGTTCCCCATAAAGGTTTCGTTCATTTTCAAGTGAATTTGTCATGCTGAACAATAGAAAACTGCTTGGTTTGAATGTGACTTCTACACTGCTGACAGTGGACAATGGATCTTTTTTGCCCTCAAAAGTTTCCGGACATTTTATAATGTAACCTCACCTCGACAGAATATCCATTGCAGAACTCTACTCACAACACTTCCACTTTTGGGTGTCTCTGTAGAGAGCATGTTTAATTTTTTCTCAGTACATGGGCAATATAATCATCACATGTGATTACAGGTGGAAGAATGCAAGCTTTGTTTCCAAATCCCCGCCTAGGCAAAGATACAGTGTCAATTTAATAAACTTTTGTAAACACAGCCAGTTTATTTACAATGAAAGCACCCAAACTTCATTAGAAGAAAGGATGAAACATGATAATATGCATACGATTCAGGGACTAAATCCAGCAGAAACTCCAGGAAATTCGGCAGATATTTGCATTGCAGACATCATTAAATGTATCTCCCACCCTGTGGTTCTTGCATGATATTTGCATAAAGTTGAGCATTTACCAACTTTTTTGGTAAAAAATGCTCTCGCTGTTCGCTGTT
The DNA here is from genome assembly GCA_034780575.1 of Labeobarbus marequensis. Taxonomy (NCBI): domain Eukaryota; kingdom Metazoa; phylum Chordata; class Actinopteri; order Cypriniformes; family Cyprinidae; genus Labeobarbus; species Labeobarbus marequensis. The sequence continues at coordinate 14,833,545 of JAUZSZ010000114.1, read as the reverse complement.
AATCCTTAGTCATGGTAGCACCATATTTAATTTTTGACAGGAATGAAAATGAGGCTGTAAGGGATATAAGAACAGTACGTTCAATGGACTGTACTATTGTTTAACAACATACCGAATGTTCAGCTGACAAAATTTCTGAAAACAAAAACTTTTAGTAGACAAAAAACTCTACAAAACAGTTTTGAAAGTTGCAAGTTGTGAAAATGACTTGAACTAGGACTATATACAGTGTGTGCCATTGTAAAGACTTCGTCTATTCCTCACAGTTTCGTTTTCTTGTGTTAAATTCAAAATGGCGGCTAACCTGACCATTGGTCAAAAGGAATGAACTGTAAACGCCCCCTCTGCTCCAAGCCAGTGGACACACACCATTAGTCTTAATGAGGTTTAATTTCAGACCTAAATTTGTTGTTTTTCATATAATATTCCTCTGCTATAACTCTAAAATCTTAAAAAAATATCATCTAATTCTATGTTTCCAAACTTGGTCACATGGTCTAACTGCATACATAGACATAGACCTATTACTGTTTTTACCATACCTTTATTTGGCAGAAATAGTAAG
>JAUZSZ010000114.1:14708264-14726896 GCA_034780575.1 Labeobarbus marequensis | reverse complement strand
GTAATGAATCTAAAATATATGAAAGTCTAATGTTTATCAGTACATTACAGAAAATAATGAACTTTATCACAATATGCAAATTTTTTGAGAAGGACCTGTATTTCATGAAATCCCATGACTTTCAGAAGACAAACACAATGCTAAACATATGGTAGAAAGATTGCACAAGTAAATTTCTGCTTCTCTACACTGATTTCAGACAGGTTAACCTTAGGAAAGACACAGTAGGGGAAAATAAATATTATGCGGAATAAATGTGACATGATTTATGCAACACTTAAAGGGATAGTTCACCCAAAAACGAAAATCTGTGACCATTTGCTCACCCTCATGTTGCTTCAAACTCATGGGATTTTGGTTAATCTTCAAAATACAAATTTGGATATTTTTAATGAAACTAGAGAGATTTCTATCCCTCCACTGAAAGTTCAGAAAACCAAAACTTAAAAGATTCATGTGTCATTAAGTTTCATCAAAAATATCTTAATTTGCGTTTTTATGATTAACCAAAGTTATGTCAAAGTATAAAATATCTTCCTCAAGGTAGAACTTTAACTGTTGAAAATGTTAGGGTCAGTATTAAGTCAGCACATTTATTAAGCAAGGATGCATTAGACTGATTAGAAATGATAGTAAATACATTTAAAATGTTTCAAAAGGCATTCTTCCCCAAATAGGCTAAATGCTGTTCTTTGAAAAAGAGTCTAATAATGCTAAAATATATCATGCTTTTCCACAAAAATATTAAGCAGCACATTTGTTTTCAACATTGATAATAATAAGAAATGTTCCTTGAGCACCAAATCAGCACATTAACATGATTTCTGAAAGATAACGTGACATCGAAGACTGGAGTAATGACTGCTGAAAATTCAGCTTTTCCATCACAGTCAACAATTACATTTTAAAATACCAAAAAATAAATAAATAAAATGTATACAGTGAATTAAATCAAAAATAAAAATAAAAATACTAAAAATTATTTTAAAATGTAATAATATTTCATAATAATAATGCTTTACTGTATTTTCGATCAAATAAATGCAGCCTTGGTAAGTATATGAAACTTACATTAAACATTGAAAAAAAAAATAATAATCTTACTGACAAATGGTTTTGTTTCAGTGAACACTAAAACACTGCAATGCAAACTGACATTGCTTACACATGCAGTAGGACTAGAAAGGCAAAGCAATACTAGCTTTAACACAGATTCAGAGCCCCAAAAATAGGATTCTAAAAATAGTCTGTTTCTCTCTGGAATAATCATGGATACTCAGCCAAACTGCGTACAGCAAACTGAGTTCTCTCTTAAGTCATAGTGCCATGTCTCCATAAGCTTTTCCAAATGAAAAAGTTTCCCAGTTCAGTATCAATAACAATAACTTATTGTATATAATATTGGCATGTCAGTTTCTATTACTGAGCTGCACAGATATGACACTAATGCAAAAGTTTTGTAATGTTATTGATTGCGTCATCCTGCCCCATCACAAAGTTTTTATACACAAGTCAGGCAGCAAGACAGCAACTAAAGGCGGCTAGAGTGACTTTCTATTTCAAAATGACACAACAGAAAGATATGCTATATTAAACCTTAAGTGATAACACAGATTGTGTAGTGTATGCAAAAAAGACTTACCTTCAGGGTTCGGTGGTTCAGGGCTTAGACGAGACCTACAGAGAACAAAAGTTGAGGTCTTAAAAAAGGGTTTCAAATCATTTTGGATTTTAAAATGATTAGGTCAACCAGCTGACTTGCAAAAAAGACGCAAAAGTGTAAGCAGACAAATGCAGCAGCATATTTAGGAAAAGGAGAATTAGGAAGCGACTAGTGGGAAAGTGCAGTAAACAATCAGACCTGCTTAATCCACAGCGTTTGACAGAATTATAGATTTCGCCATATGCCACAGAAATAGAAGAGGGAAAAAAACAACAACAAAGAGCCTTTCATAAAAACCACTAACCAAACCTTTGGATTAGAATCCACTACACATGAAAACATTATACAGTGCGTTAAAGGAGTAAAATACAGCATTATCTAGAGAGCCAAAAACTAAATTTAAGTAATCAGTATATAAATACAGTGCAGTTAAAAAAAAAATAAATGTAAATCAAAAAATAAAAGTTTCGAACTAGTCTGGGTTTAGTTATCTATACATCAAGTGTAATTTTAAATTTGCACTCCAGGACAACTCTACAATACCGTGCATAAAACTACTCAAAAGGCCTACCGGTCTGACTGTTCGCGCTCACTTGATGTGATAGGCTGCGTTCTAAACCTCTCAGATGTCTTTCTATTCTCAGTGGGACATATGTACCGCAAAGGGCGACGAGATGAGCAATCTTTGACTCTCTCACTTCTCCAGGGTGCATGTGTATCTGGAGGCACCTCTTCTGCCCTATTACGTCATAAAGCATAACTGAACGAGGCAGCACTGAAGAATAGCAGATGCACAAGCATGAGAGAAAAAGCAAAATGCTAATACTGGATGAATATTTCAACTGAACATCCTCATAGTGGGTTAAACTACCTAATGAAAACCCTACAAACATAAAAAATGGTTAAGAATCATTGTCAGCACAACTACCATAAATACACCCATAATTGTCTCTAGAAATACAAAGCTGCCAAGGTAAGACAAGAGACAGGCAGAAATGGTTAATTGTTACTGACAAAGTGTGCACTAGACAAGCTGAACAGCATCATGGCTGGAAGGAAGAGAGCATTAAAATATGCTGGTCAACTTTGATTGAGCAATTCCTCTGTAAGATCACAGTGTCTTTTCTTACATTTCATTATCCAAACACTTACATTAATTGAGATTTTGATTAACTGCATGTTAATCGTCAATGTTAGATAATGTTAGTAAGTTGACACATAATGATAATGTACCACCACCTACAGTTCAGCTTTCAGGGGACTCGCAACACTTTCCAGGTAGGTGTGGCGGAGTTGGGCAACTGAAACCTTGGCATCATAGGATAGGTGATCGCCATTGGGCACTTTCTCCTGAGGGGCAGCCTCTCTGAGTGGGTTCTGGATGGCATTCTGTTGGACATTTCCAGTATCAAGAGATTTGGATGAATTTGGCATGTATCTCCCAGTGGAGGTCTGGACTGGGGCGTAGCAGCTAGTGTCAGCCCTTTTATGGGCCTCTCGAGCTCTTGCTTGCATAGACTCTGTGGCCTGAAGTCGGGACACATGATCTGTGTAAAGTTCCCGTCTTGACTGACCTCCACGGCGCCCTCTGGGGTCATCTGCAAATTCGTCCCTCCTGTGCCGACTGATGCCTGGGGTTACCTCTACGTTGTCAGTACTCCCTCGGCATGGGTCTTCAGTGCTCTTTTCTTTCTGACGAATTTCAGAAGGTAAAACTGCCTTCCTGCTCCGCAGGAGTCCTTCTGTCCTCACATCCTGTTTTCCCTCCGGTTCAAACACTTCTTGAAACTCTTGTTTAAGCCTGGATTCGCTGCCCATAGAGAAGTAGCTCTGGCACCCCAGGTCATGGCGTTCCTCTTGTCCAGGGTGGGTCAGCCACTGTTTGGCTGGGGCATCAGCGAGGTTCCGATTGTGAGGGTGATATCGAGGGTATGATTGGGGAAACTGGTTGTACGCAGGTCCTTCTGTTGTTTGACCCCTGTGAAACGGCTCGTCACAGGCCAGTCTCTCTCTAATTCGGATTCTTCAGAAGAGGAGAAAAGGGTTGGTTACTTAGACTTAAATGAGATATTAACTGACTCTGCAAAAGAAGGGAAAAGAAACAGAACCAATTCATGGTTATGGAAGTGAGTGGAAACCAGAAATTCTGATCCAACCAAAACAAGCAAAGCCACAGAACCAGTCGAAGCAATTCAGTATGGTTTATGCTTATTAGAATGTGGTTAAACAGCAACTGTGACAGTGTTTGGAATAAAATATAAAACATTGAGACACTAATAGTGTGTATCAAAGTTGATGATTTCAGTGGTCGGAATAACGAGAACCATGTGAAAAATGTTGCGCTTACGGTAAGAAAATCGAGCAGCAAAACAACAACTGCGATATTTGAAACAACCGAAACATACTGAAACAATCTCAAAATAGGTGTTATAGTTAAAACGTCATAAAACATCACAAATAAAGGTGTCAGTCTATTGAATAACTATGTTTATAGGCAACTATATTTTTACATGAGCCATTTATACCGTCATGAAAAACACCAACTGTGAAAATTAAGAAAACTTGTATGCAAAATTAAATAATTCACTTTTATACAATTTTTTATGACTTCTTATCATACTATGCCAAATTAAACCATTAAAGGAATAGGTCACCCAAAAATGAAAATTGTGTCATTATGTTCTCACCCTCATTTCGCTCCGAACCCGTTTAAGTTTCTTTCTTATGTTGAACACAAAAGAGATATTTTGAAGTATTAGTAGTATTTTGAATTAAACAGCTGTTGGTCTTCACTGACTTCCATAGTAGGGAAAGAAATACTACTGAAGTCAATGGGAACCATCAACTATGTGATTACCAGCATTCTTCTAAATATCTTCTTTTATGTTCAACAGAAGAAAGAAACTTATACAGGTTTGGAGTAAATGACAAAATTTTCATTTTTGGGTGAACTATCCCTTTAAACAACTGGCGAATGGAAAATACCTGCAGTGTAGGATATATAAATCTGAAGAGAAAAAAAAAAGATGTTTAAATCAAACATTTTACAAATATTTTTTATGGCCCCCGACTTCCTTGCAGCCTCCTGGGGTTCCACAGACCCCAGTTTGAAAAGCCCTGCTTCAGATGACAAATGACTAAAAAACAAAGAGATTCAGTATTGAGAATTCTGAATAAGCTTAGTTGTGAACTGTAGAAAAAGCTCAAACCATTTTGATACATAAAGGTGGTTTCTCCCTTATATATTATCTTAAATATTTACAGCTATGGACATCTAAACACCCACAGCATTTCATTACATGCTGGGTGAGAAAGGTTTGCTGATAAACTAGTTTAGTTTGTGATGACTGATTCTTTAGGGTTAGGTCAGCAGAATCAAAGCTCTCAGTAGGGGGAGGCAAAAGACGCTCTCATCCAAATCCTTTAGCAGTCAGTGCACTACCAGTGAAGCACAAAGAAAAGGTCCTATAATGCTTTTAAAAATGTGTTTTCATATGGGGTTACACTCTTTGTGTGTCTATCTCTTCTTTTCCACCTGTTCACCTATGTTAATGCTTGATTACCATCAGCTGAGAGCCATAACACTCTTAAAAACAGAAGTCAGCAAACAACTCAACCGTCCTCTACACATCACCTTTTTATGAGTTCTATCCCACACTCCTCTAGCTGATAAAAGCTGTTTCTCCTGACCCAAGCTTGACGGCTGCCATCTACACTCACACTTCAGTTTCACATATGGTACCATGCACTCCGTTCAGCTCCTCTGGACCCCTGCATAAGTGAAACCATGCATTGCACTCTATAATTGTTGAGTCATGTGAACTGTTTTTAACCTCCTCTAAGCAGACTGTATTTTCAAGGCTAAATTAGAAAAATGTCTCTAACAAAATGTGGCCAAGAAAAAAAAAAAAGTTTAATAAAAAAAGTAAATGCAAATATAAACACAGAGGTTTATTGATTTAAAGTCTACATTTACAATAAGACCAAGATAATGTATTTAAATAGCTAAAAATTCACGTCAACTTTAAATGCAAATTCATGGCAATTGAACATACTCAAAAATCATCTACATCTCAGACTTGATCACTATAACAAAAGGAAACCATGTTTTATTAGAAGGTTATGATAAGCAACTATGCTGTAGATACTTCAGAGGAGGAGGTGGAGAGCCCATCCTTATCCATTTCTTTCTACACATCTCTTCTATCTACACTGGGTTTGTTAAAGTCAGCAGACATTAAGCGACAAGGAATTGCAAAGGAAAACTAAGTCTACATTGTAAAATAAAACACTAGTACAGTCTGCAGAGGAACTTAAAAGAATAAAAAGTGGGAATATAAAAGAATAAAAAGTGAGAATGAAAGAACGGAGGAAAAACAGAGAGAAAAAAAAAAAGATGCAAAATGGGAACACAATTTGCATGTGATATGATTCCCAGCAAACTTGGCTCTGGTGTTTTGCATGACTAATCAAATTATCACACTCTCCATTTAGCCTATTGAGCTAATGCAGGCCAAACGATCTGCATTTACATTCTTTTCGAGTTTGGTGACTCACAGCTCAACAATTTTCTCTTCCACCACAATACCACAAACTCAAACATGTCATGCTTGATTCAGTCAGATACTGAAATACAATATGAAGACGATAACTGCCAAATAGGGATAAACCACACACACACAAAGTCACTGGACTGTGCCCAAAGTATATTAGCAAGAGTTAAGGGTAAACCGCAGCGAGAAGTCTGAATGTTCAATGACCAAATTCAAACCCACAGCACTCATGGATGGGATGGGTGGTAGAAATGTGTGCGAGGATGGCCACTTTGTTACTGAAATGATAGGCCCAACTCAAAACCACACCTGAGCCCTTTATCTTGCTGGTTACAAACAACCTGAAAACCTTATTAGCCCTTAGTAATCCAGGCTGCTACCATGATCACTTAAGAAACATAATCAATAAGAAACAGTCACATAATTCACAACTTTGTGTTCTAGTCATCCAGGCTAAGTGTGGTCTCTTGTCGGGGTGTGCAATACTTATCATCTGCGATATCACAACTGTTGTTTCAACAATATGCGAGCAGCTGACATACTGAGTATGCAAAAAAGAAACAAAAACGCATCCAAAATCATAGACTGCATGATGAAGCCTATTAGAATGCAGATAGAATGCCCTTATGATTTAAGTTATGAAAATATCCCTGTATGGGTTTTTGTTTTTTTATATTTATATAGATACAACAATGTGGTGTTTCATTCCTGAAAGAATATGTTTTTGAACAAATCATTTGAGTGAATGATCCATTCATGTAAACAGTCACTAATGAATCTATTTTGAACAAATTGTTTGAATGAATGATTCAGTGAATCACTGACTTGCTGCCACCTACTGATGCTTGAAGTGTCATATTTATCCATGACAGGCCTAAGGTACTAGCACAAAAATGCACTCAGCAAAATACTGCTTAATTATAACACTGAAAAAATAAATATTAATATATAATTGTCAATTTTGCACACCACTAGTTCCTAGCCACAATAAGTTGCAAAGTGGAACAACCAGTCTACAATCCAATAAACCACTAGAAAACACAAGACTTACGTCACAGACAATCTTACCTCACATACCAGCAAGGATGTTTAAAGGACAGGATTAGAGATGGTGTGAGATAGGGCCATGAGGTTAGACGGGACCACTGTTAAGTGAAGGGTGTCAAACACACCCATAAATCCCAAACGTATGGTACCTGCTAGGCCAGTTGATGAGAGAGAGGGTGTCTCCTTCTGAATCAGTCTGAAGTGACCACTGGTTTGTTGACTGGCTACAGGAGCTAATTTAGTTGAGAAAGGCCCAAAAGAGTGAACCACTCAACGATTTGGTGTTTATGCGTAGAGAGAGAGAGGGGGGAAAAAAACAATTCTTAAAAAAAAAAATTTTAAATAAAAAAGGGTTCCTGAAAAGAAAGTAGGGCCTCAAATAAGTTATGAAAACTGAGCTTGTCCTGCTGGGAACAGGGTTTTAAAGGCCATGTCCTCATTTGTTCACATTAACTAACCAATCAAACTTTACACTGACATTATAAATGTGCTCTGGGTATTTCCTGAATATCATTCTTTATCATATGCATTTGTAATTTTTTGGCTTGGCTTGATGTTGGGAATTTTAATTCTGCTGGAATCTTTTGTTGCTTAATTTGGCACACACTTTAATTCCAATGCATCACACAGAGCACTGATCCATGCCATAAAGAAACAACTGCCAAAGGACAGTAAAGGTCAATGCTAATGGATAATGTGTCATACTGAACAGAGCCCACCCATCTTTTGAGAGCTGTTAAAACACTCCTAACATTATGCATGCCAAATCCTGCAAATTGACGGCTTTCTTTCGGGGAAAAAAATCTGTGAAAGACAGATTCAGGGGAATACCAGCCAACATTCTTTCCAAGAAAGGAAAGAGTAAGTGAAGGAAAATAAGACACTGATATATATAAAGATACTACTAGATGACTGTAAGATAAAAAGGAACATCTATCATGCTGAGAAGACTCACCCGTGTCTTTGGAGGATGTTGTGAGCCTGCTGCTCAATAAACAGATCACCAGGAGACACTCCCTGTTTGGGAGATGGCATCATGGCCCTACGGCCTGCATTAGGTGAGCTGGGAACCCCCATCGCCCCTGGCTCCTTCCCTGGGACCCTGGCAGACCCTGATACATCCATATATGCAGATGGGTCAGGTGCAACCCCTCCACCTCCATGCAATCTATCTCGCTCCTGTGCCCTCCTCTGGTTCTCCAGATTCATCATCCTCTCACGCTCAGAGATGGACTCTGGATCGCTGTGAATGTGTGAGCTGGCCCTGTCTACATGATGGCTGGGGTTGTAAGCATTATGCTCCCCTCTATCTCCTCCTTCTACTTTTGACCCATGTTGTTGGTCTGAGCCGTCGGGCTCTCTGGAGGTTTTGGAGTAGCGAGCCGTATAGTCGGTCTCCAACTCCTGATCCAGAGAGATGCCGTAGCGCTCTGCTAGCTGACGGCGTCGTTCTGCCTTATAGCGTGCAATCCTTTCGGCTTTAGAGTCCAGCTCTGCCACATGAGTAGAGCCAGTGCTGTAGACAGTTTCCGGTTGGACTGTGTGGGTTCCGGACTGAACCTCTGCACTGTGCGGATTTGGGAAGTTTGGGTCATTTTTGCCATAGTGCTGAAGAGAAACTACAGTGAGAGAGATAAGTAGAGATAATACATAGTTTATACTGAATCAGTTTGCCTAAGCTTTTCTAATCAACTCAAACCTATATGCAACCTTATAATACAGATGTTTAATGCACATTGTTTCTCATTCATGTTATAGGTGAGTGAACAACTCAAAGTATAAACATTAAGCACATTTCTCACCTGTACAGGGGTCACAGGTGTCTGCTGCACGGGTATATCTGGGAGTGTCCTCCTCTAGCAGTTGATTGGTAACTAGACCGCCACAGCCTGGGAGGTTTTGGAGAACTTCACTATCGATTCCCTCCAGACGTCTTGCAATTCGCTCTTTCCTATAAACAGGAGTAGTACAAGGGCATTTTAAACACTATAATTCTTAATATGGGGGGAAACAACTGTAACACTTTAGTATAAGGACCAATTCTCACTATTATGTAGTTGCTTATTAGCATGCCTATTTTTAACACATTGGCTGTTTATTATCACTTATAAAGCATTTAATCTACATGACTATATTTCTACATCCCTAATCCTACCCAATACCTAAAAAAACTACCTTACTAACTATTAATAAGCAGCACATTAGGTGTTTGAGGCAAAAGTCATAGTTAATGGTTTGTTAATAGTTCGAATTTGATCTGAAAATAAAGTGTGAACAAAAAACATTTGCTAATGAAAAAATTGTTTTGGATATGCATGCTACTTTAAATCTGGTGAAGAGCTTGAAACGTGTGGTGAAAGGGAAATTAAAGTGTGCTGACAAATTTTGTGACTGTTATTGTTGCAGAACACCTGCATTAACTGAACTTTGGCTGTGCATGCTTTGAGAATGATTTAACTTCTCACCTGTTCATGTCCCAACTCTGACTCGAGCTTATACTCTCAAAACGTTTCCTTAATTCAGAGACTAAAAAAGAGAAAAAGGCTAAGTGAGCATGGACTGGTAAAAGAGTGAGAGACAGAACAATAAGTAAATCCATCAAAACCAATACAAATCCTGAAACATAGTAAATATTATCCTGTTAAACTCAGAAAAGAAAAACTAGTAGAGCTTACTGTATACTGTAAGGTAAACAATACTTCACAGCACTTCTCTATATAGTTTAGCTTTGCTGGTATTTAATACCAAGTCATGTTTCATGATGAATCTGACGTATTATACTAACCCTCAAAGGCATATCCAGCAGCATCATAAACCTGTTAAATTCTGAGAGATCTTTGGCAACACTAACATTTTCGTACAGTAAGACTCAAGAACGAGTGGTAAGCATATAAAAATGCCAATCCAATTCCTTGTATTTGTTTTCCAAATAAAATAAATATCCTTCAAGATCCTTATATATTATTGCATCCTGTGTCACTAAGTATACTGCCATATCGTTACAGTGACACAGTTCCAATATTAGTTGAGGAGACAAGAGTCCAGTGTGTTATCTAAAACAAAAGCTGCTTACACTTAAGTCGTCTGACATTAGCTGGGAGCACGGCTGACTGGCGTTCCACAAAACTTAGCCAATCATAGGTGCATCCTCAGTGAATGTTTTTTCAGCTGTAGCCATGGAAATATGACACTCAACTGTGTCCAGTCACCAGGAGACTGAGAAGTGATTGAGAGGAGACTCATCATGGGCAAATGTGTACACATAGCATACTTGTTTCTAACAATGCTTCCTCAGCCTGGTCTCTCTGGGACTCAAAGCAAAGATCTGTGCGATGCAATGAAGCCACAGCACAGGTTCATTCCCACAGGGCAGGATTTCTCTTTGTTACATGTAGTCAAAAGTTTGTGCACGTTTTATGAAGGCAAGACTTTTTAAGACCTTTTTAAGAACAAGTAACGAAAATGTAAGGATTAAATAAATAGAACACAATAGGCCTACTTCAAAATAGTCTTTAAATGTAAATATCTTGTAGTGGCTTGTATATCTTGAAGTTTGAAAAAAAAACTTTCAATAAATCTCCATGATTTTTTGTTCATTTTTCTTTTTTTTATTCATTTATTCATTCAAGGTTTGAATATCTCTGCTCCCAACCACTAGTATATGTGACCCGTGCTGGCAAAGTGAGTCTGAATATGCAAATTTTCAAAAATGAGTTTTTCAACAAAAAAATAAATACATTTTCACATTCTCCATTAAAAAAACCTTCAAAATGATATATGACTTGTTGGAATTGGACAAAAAAAACATGACTGAGCTACAGCCGTTTGAAGGCGATAGAGTCAACAGAGTTGATTCTGAGAAAAACCAAGTTATAGTTTTATGAAGATTCCAAAGCAAAAATAACCAAGCAACGTTGCATATTTTCCTCCTATTCGTTTCTTAATAATTACTACGTATATCACCACAATATAGCTATTTTTTATTTTATCTTTGTTATTAAAAATAAGAACAAAGATGCAAATAAACTAGTTTAATCAAAAGCAGCGAGGGATTCCGTATTTTCTTTTAATGTTTGATTAAACAAATGTCAGTCAGCACGATCATTTTGTTTTCATCAGCATGGGTTTGAAAATCCTATTTCACTGGTTTGGACTCATGTCATTGAGAATTCGATATGAATATTTACAAAGCTGGAATGCTGCACTTTACAACAATAGATTTACAACTTGTGGTGAGAAGCAGCAGCAGTCACCCAGCAGTGAGCAGAGAAAAAGGTACTCCTCTCAGAAAACGTACAAATAAAGATCATTTTAGATGTTTAATTACTATTTGGAGCATTGGAATCGCTAGAAGGATCGGTTATGAAAAGAGAACCGTTCAGTGCGATGGTGGAAAAGCAGCTATTTTCATTTCGTCTTGCATGTAATGCCTGATAAAGCAGTGTTTGTGAGCTCAGCGCTGCTTTGTGTACGGCCGTTACCAGGGAAACCTCTATTTCTCTGTTAGATACACATGCAGCTACTGGGCATGCGCACATCAGTATAAAGTAATTTTCGTCACATTGTACAAAAATAATTTCTATTTTTGCATTCTTGTAAGGGGTAGGTTTAGGGTTGGTGTAGGTTAATAAAACACAATCTAACAGGTAGAAAATTAAATTTCATTGTTAGTTTCTGGTCAGAGCTGTATCCCTTCTAGCTACAATGCAGAGAATGAATTTGCATTCTCAATAAGCCCATCTGATTTAAGCAGCAAACATATTTTGCTTGTTATCAAAAATAATCTACTCTAAAGGGACTTTGCTGTTGTTATTGATTCTTTGTAAGTCTACCGGAAGTTAAGTTTGGGCCACAAAAGCGCGCGTGCGCAGTAAATTTGTTTTTGTTGTTGCCATTGAAACCGTCTATATTTGGATATGAAAAGGCATCCACCAATCATTTTATCACTGTCCCACCATAGTCCACGCCCATTTGCGTTTAGCCGCTTTATGCCTGCATACTAGTTCATTTGGGTTTCTGTACAGACTTCGGAAGGGTTGCAGTATCTGGAAGAAACTGGATGGTTTATTTTTAATTACCTAGGCCGTCCCGGTTGTTTGTTCGAGGCATTTGTAGATTGTTTTGTGAATGAGGTACAGTGTAATGGAGAGTTAACTTCACACAAAGAAACATTCGTTGAAAGATGAAGCAGCCAACAACTGTATTGAATCTGACAGCAGCTGCATCGTAAACTGTGAGTAAACAATTTCATAATGCTTTGTCTGTAAATGCCTGTTTTGTATTGATAATGTTTTTTTTTTTGTTTGTTTTTTTTAAACTTATTCATGGGGTGTTGGTATACATATAAAGTGGATGATATTTCTTCCTATCGAATTACGTTAATAGACAGATAGACAGTCATAACAGTGGCCTTTTACTGGAGCCACTCCGGGTCATGACGATTTAAAACATGCTATTCTCATCAAATCAACATGGCAAGAGAGAGGCAGGCCATTTTTGAATATTGAATATGCCATAATGCGTCAGGCCCGATCACAGGAAGAACTGTAACAACATTCATTTAATTAATTAGTTCTGGAAAAATAATGCGATTAAAATGTTAATTTTGCTGTTTTTGTCCCCAGTATCACAAGTGCAAAAGTGATTTCACCAGTGATTTCATACATACGCATTTTGAAGGAATGGAGTGAACAAATGATTCTATTACCTATTCATAAAGATTTAACTTAATTTACTCCTGAATGAATCAGCTTAATCAGACTTATTCATTAAGACATTTTACTGCCACTTACTGGCAGTTTTAGTAAATTTTTTAGAATATAATTTGACTTTTACAAATTTATATTTACATATTATAAATATATATATATTAATAAAAAACTAATTAAAGGGATAGTTCAGCCAAAAATGAAAAAAGAAAAAAAATTCTAATTTTTGTAATATCAATTTCATGCTTTTTTCATGTAACGCAATAATGGCTTTGAATGATCTTTTGTGGGTAATTTCTAAGCTAAATTTGATGTGCGATTAATATGCGATTAATTAGATTGATTAATTGCCACAACTCAGTAGTTTTCAGTGACTTATTAATAATAACATGTATAATAATACAAAAGCAGGAAGTCCTATCAGAAACCAACATCTCAGAGAATTTGTAATCTTTGCATTATAGCTTCATTCAACACAGAGCTTGATGAAGCACCTCTGTGGGTGACCAATGGGCCTCTATGTTCAGTTTCTCTCGGGATCGCTGTCTTGGATGGTGATGTTGAGTGGTGTGAACCTCTCACTCACTCTTTCTCAGCTGAGTCACTCTTACCATAGCGAAATGCTGCTTTATATCTCTTATCTCTTTATATCTATTATATATTGATGTTTGTTTGTTTGTCTTGTGTCTTAACACATTGCTTTGTCTTTATTTGTGTCTGCTATGTGTTCCTTTGGTTCCACCTCCTTTCTTCCCTTGGTCAGGCCCTCTCGTTTAATCCTTGCCTTGTTCTCATTTCATTTCATTGTGGTCACCTGGCCCTCATGTGCTTTTCTCTCTTCATATTGTGCTGTACTTTCCTTCGGTTATCTTGCTTATGTTTACTTGTTGTTTTGTCTTTAGTTGTTCATCGCTCTTTTTTCTATTCTTGTATTCTCGTTATTGCTTTGATTTGATACTGTTAGTCTAAACTTTATTTCCTTATTTGTTTTGTTTAGTTTTACTTTTTCTTTTTCTAATGTGAGTGTTTCCTTTTTATTTCATCATGTTGTTTCTTCTTGTGTTGTGCTGAGTAGTGTTGTTTTATGGTCTCGAGTGGTGTGTTGTTGTGTGTTTGTGCTGTGTCTAAACTAATAATTAAAAAAAAAAAAAAAGTTAAGTTTAATATTGTTAAATTTTAACATTACATTGAAAACACCCACAGAACGATAGATTACATCAGCCAGGGTGTGATCGGGAAAGGTCCACGAGCCGAGACTCGAACTCAGGACGCACAAAGCGCAACTGCGCTATATGCCACGCTGCCCGAAAGGTTATTGGCGATGACAACTGTCACTCCTTTTAATTGTTCATTGCGATGTCGTAAAGTTTCGTTACAATCAGTGAATCTCTAGATACTGCACAATCAGTATGTTTTTACATCATGTATACACTAATACATTTTTAAAAGATGTGCCATCTACCAGCATTGCCTTTGCGTATCGACTGGTAGATCGCGATCGACCTATTTTTGGCACACCTGCTCTAATCCATTGACATGGGTGTGGAAAAAACTATAGACCGCACACGCACTAAATTCGTCTGACAGGACGTCCTGTCAGAAGCCAACATCTCAGAGAATTGGTAGTCTTTGCATTACAGCTTCACTCATCACAGAGCTTGATGAAGCACCTCAGTAGGTGACCGATGGGCCTCTGTGTTCGGTTTCTCGCGGGATCGCTGTCTTGGATGGTGATGTTGAGTGGTGTGAACCCCTCACTCACCCTTGCTCAGCTGAGTCACTCTTACCATAGCGAAACGCTGCTTTATATCTCTCACTGACAGTGAAGATCAATAGTGATGCCTCGCTCGGTGGGTGACGGTTGGGGTCCAGTTCAGCTTCTCGCGGGAGGCTGATTTTGTGTTGTGTTTGTTTAATGTTTCTTTGTTCGTCTTGTGTCTTAACACATTGCTTTGTCTTTGTCTGTGTCTGCCATGTGTTCCTTTGGTCCCACCTCCTTTCTTCCCTTGGTCACACCCTCTTGTTTAACCCTTGTCTTGTTCTCGTTTCATTAATTGTGCTCACCCGGCCCTCGTGTACTTTCCTCTCTTTATATTCTGCTGTTTTTTCCTCTTGTGTTAGCTGTTTCGTCTTGTGCCATAGAGACAGTAACTGACTTGCTGTTCTGTATTCCTGTCTTGCCCTGTTATTTGCTGTGATTTGTGTATTCTTGCTGTAGTTTGTCTCTCTTTTGTTTTTTGGTCTTCAGTTATCTTGCTTATGTTTACTTGTAGTTTTGTCTTTAGTTATTCATCACTCTTGTTTCTAGTCTTGTGTTCTCTGTATTGCTTGGATTAGATACTGTTAGTCTAAACGTAGGTATTGCTTTTACTTATTTGTTTTATTTAGTTTTACTTTTTCTTTTTCTTATGTGATTTTTTTCTCCTTTTATTTCATCATGTTGTTTCTCCTTGTGTTGTGCTGATTAGTGTTGTTTTGTGGTCTTGAGTGGTTTCTTGTTGTGTGTTCTTGTGTGTTTGTGCTGTTTAAACTAATAATTACATTTTGAAAAACGTTCAATTATATTATCATGCAGTTTTAACATTACATTGAAAACACCCAAAGAACGATAGATTACAAGAGCCAGGGTGTGATCGGGAAAGGTCCACGAGCCGAGACTCGAACTCAAGATGCACAAAGTGCAACTGGGCTATGTACCACGCTGCCCAAAATGTTATCGGAGATGACAACTGTCACTCCTCTTAATTGTTTATTGCGATCTCATAAAGTTTCTTTACAATCAGTAAATCTCTAGATACTGCACAATCAGTAGGTAATTTACATCATGTATACACTAATACATATTTAAAAGATGTGCCATCTACCAGAATTGCCTTTGCGATCGGCCTATTGGGCACACCTGCTTTAATCCGTCAACATGGGTGTGGAAAAAAACTATAGGCCGCACACACACTAAGTTCGTCTGACAGTACGTCCTATCAGAAGCCAACATCTCAGAGAAATGACAGTCTTTGACCGATGGGCCTCTGTGTTCAGTTTCTACTGGGATCGCTGTCTTGGATGGTGATGTTGAGTGGTGTGAACCTCTCACTCACCCTTGCTCAGCTGAGTCACTTTTACCATAGTGAAATGCTGCTTTATATCTCTCACTGACAGTGAAGGTCAATAGTGATGCCTCGCTCGGTGGGTGACGGTTGGGGTCCAGTTCAGCTTCTCGCGGGAGGCTGACTTTGTGTAATGTTTCTTTGTTTGTCTTGTGTCTTAACATGTTGCTTTGTCTTTATTTGCGTCTGCTATGTGTTCCTTTGGTCCCACCTCCTTTCTTCCCTTGGTCAGACCCTCTTGTTTAATCTTTGCCTTGTTCTCATTTCATTAATTGTGCTCACCTGGCCCTCGTGTGCTTTCCTCTCTTTATATTGTGCTGTTCTTTCCTCTTGTGTTGGCTGGTTTGTCTTGTGCCATAGAGGCAGTTACTGACTTGCTATTCTGTATTTTTAACGTGTAGTCAGACTCAAGACACAGACAGGTTGGAATCAAACAGACGGGTTTATTGTAGAGATGTAAGTGAACAGCAGAAGCAGGTGAGTAATGGCAGATATAGAAACTTTAACTTGAATGGAATGGAACTTGAATGGAGATGATACGTTCTCTTCTTTCTCTCAGGAGTGCTAAAACAGTGTCACTATTCATAGAAACGCTAAACTACGCTGTCTGGGCATAGTAGCTCTAACTTTACTTACAGAGCATAAAACACCTAACACATTAAAGAAATGCCTTTCTGCATTAAAAAAAGACTTTATTTGATTCATCCGATTCACAGCAAGTAGGTAATTGTAGCAAAAACACAGGAACACAAGAAGCAGACGAAGGAGATCTGGAAATTTGGAGCAAGAATTCAGGTAAGTAGCTTGACATACGAGTTGAGTCCTTTCCCACAATGGAGACCAGACAATGTGCTTGTGTGAACTGTGTGCTCTTATACTGTGGTGCTGGTGATTAGTGAATGACAGTCAGGTGTGTGTGATCAGGGATTGGGATCGCTGATTGGTGGAAGAGCCTGGTGTTTCCGTGACAGAACCTCCCTCTCCACGGCCCGCTCCTGAGGGCCGAAAACCCTGACGTCGCGGAGGGTGACCTCGACCACGTGTCGCTGGATCTTGAGGATGAGAAGCATGGAACTCTGCCAGGAGATTGGGATCGAGTATGTCATCTCTTGGGACCCATGATCTTTCCTCGGGGCCATACCCCTCCCAGTCCACCAGATATTCCAATTTACCTCCACGACGTCGGGAACTCAGGATCTCCTTTACAGAGTAGGCCGTTCCATTCTCCAGCACTATCGGGAGAGGGGGTTTGTCTATGGGACCAGGCTCTGTGGAGAGAGGAGAAACTGGTGAGTGATAGGGCTTGAGCAAAGAGACATGGAATGTGGGGTGAATTCTGTACTGTGAAGGGAGCTTGAGTTCATACGTGACTGGATTCACTTGACAGATGATGGGGAAGGGACCAATGAATCTGGGACTCAGCTTTTTGCAGGGAAGTCTAAGTCGGATGTCTCTGGTGGAGAGCCATACCTTCTGTCCTGGGTGGAATGTGGGAGTGGTGGCTCTCCGGACATCCGCACGATGTTTGTGACGTCGTACTGCACGCTGGAGTTGTTGATGTGCTGAGTCCCAGACCCTCTCACTCTCCTGGAACCAATGAGTGACTGATGGTACGACCGTAACAGAAGTGGCTGGTAGCCGAGTATGCACTGGAAGGGGGTGAGATCTGTAGAGGCCTGACGGAGAGAGTTCTGTGCGTACTCGGCCCAGGCGATGAATCGGTTGCAAGAGTTCCTTGTAGCTGTGGCAGAAGGTACGGAAGTAGCTCCCTATCTCCTGGACCTTTCTCTCCATTTGACCATTGCTCTGTGGGTGAGATCCAGAAGATAGGCTTACGGACACCTAGGAGTGAGAAGAAAGATCTCCAAACCCGTGAAATAAACTGAGGACCTCTATTTGATACTATGTCTTTTGATGCCAAAGTTTCGAAAGACGTGATTAAACCATACCTCTGCAGTTTCCATGGCAGTTGGAAGTCCTTTCAGGGGTACCAAATGACAGGCCTTGGAAAATCTATCCACGGTGACTAGGATGTAGGTATTACAATCGGATGCTGGTAAGTCTGTGACAAATTTGACTCCTAAGTATAATCATGGATGCCAAGGAATGGGGAGAGGAAGGAGCTTCCCAGATGGTAAGTGGTGAGGTGTCTTTGCCATGGCGCATTCCTGGCATTCTCTCACGTACCTTCTGATGTCATTGGCCATTCCTGGCCACCAGAAGCGGTCTTGTAGCAGTGAGAGAGTTTGATTGGTCTCAGGATGACCAGCGCCCAGGGAAGTATGCGCTGTATGAATTAAGGAGGTCCTTTGGCTGCGATGTGTGTGGGTTGGGGGACACCGTGGCAGAGTAGGATAACTGACACTGGCAGCCGCGATGTCCTCATCCAGGGACCATTGTATCAGGCTGACAATCAGACTGGATGGGAGGATAGGTTCAGGGCTTTCTGACAGATCATCTGGGGCATGGAGTCTTGAGAGAGCATCTGGTTTAATGTTTTTGGTCCCTGGACGATAAAAGATGGTGAAATGGAATCGGGTAAAGAAGATGGCCCACC
>JAUZSZ010000114.1:14651591-14663216 GCA_034780575.1 Labeobarbus marequensis | reverse complement strand
TGTTGTCTATTTTCAAGTAAAATAAAAATATATAATATAATGTTCACAATCCAAATGAAAAAAATCTTATTACTCAAAATTTGAAAATATGGACTTGTATGGTGCTTCGTCTCAAGGCCTCATTTAATGTCTTTGGAGTATAAAACAAACCTACATCATTGGGCCAGTGGTCTCTGTTTCAGTCTATACCAATATCTAAGCCCTTCATTTTCTCACTCTCTCTCTCTCTGGTTGAAGATCTATGCTAATAGCTGCCAGCATTACAAAACCCATTAAACTCAGATTTTAAAGGCCAAGCAGGAAATCGTTAAAGCTCAGGAGGGTTTCCAAATGCAACCCAGGCACACCCTGAATAGAAGTAAAAAGACCTGATAGGAAAATGTTCCTATTATTGTTCTGCCACTTTTTATTGTATACTTATCATATGAATACTAGCCATTTCTCAACCAAAGGGACGTGCCATCCTGTTTCATACCCTTTGTAAATGCAAAACAAGGTTTCACAATTCAAATGTAATGGCAAGAGATTATACACTTGCTTTTATTACTGTACACTTTACAGTAAGGGCTCTTTGACAGGGCAGATCACAAATGCTCATTGTCAGCCATATGCATTTACATGCATTCACATTGTCTAATAAAATCCATGTGTTAAAAAAGTAATGAACTTGGATTTAAAACCATGTATAGTATTTTTTTAAAATCAGTATAAGGTTCAAGTTTAAAACATATTTGAAGGTATAAGGTAAAGTGTATTTTAGGTCCTGTAGGCCTAACTAGTCCACTTTTCCATTGACTTCTAATTTCAAGTAAACACATACAGTCTCTCAATAGGATGTAATAAAACTGATTGCCTAATTATATAAATTCACTATGCAAATGTTGTTTAAAATAGTTTTAGATGGTCTACAGCATGTCACACAGAACAACTTCCCATTACCAATTCAGACCAACTACCCAACCCACATGTAAAAATGAAGTTGTTTCTAGCAGAACTAAATTCAGAAAGGAACCACAAAGTCATAAATCTGCATCAGTGATGGTGTTATATTAGATCAATGCAAATGAGACTGGATCATAAAATAATCCAGTGCAGCACAGCAAAGGCAGGTTTTGTTTTGTTACTTTGTGTGCTAACTGTATGCATGTACATAGAGCTCTTAATCTATAGTTTAAACTAACCCTAACCCTTTTTAAATAGATACAACTAACTTTTGCAGTAGTTGTGTACAACTAATAGAGTAAGATTCATGATAAAGAATATACGCCCAAATGTAGAGTCCGTGACATCACGAGCATAATCAGTCATCAGGTGTCACATTTATTTCTCTGCTTTTGTGAGATGCATCTCCCCAAGAGCGCGCTTCATGACCGCGCACCCCAGCTGGGAAACATGCAGTGTATCAAGTAACGGGAGCGACCCTTCCTTCAGCCACAATGAAGGATAAACAGACCACTGGATATGTTTTGCGTGGCGCTTCGAAACCTCGCCCTGTTCTTATCTTACGGATAAACTTCAATAAAGTTCAATATTTTAGTTCAAGGTCTATTTTGCACATTTTTCAGGTGTGAGCACAACCATCACTCAATTGCTGGCGCACGGGAGCGCGCATCCTGTTCGCTCTTTAACTCAAGAAACCTTGATGTAAACTAAAGAAACATTACAAAATGATAGTCGTACTGTTTAACTGCAACGCTTAAAGTAAAACTAAAGAAATAAGAACATAAAAACGATTCAAAAATACTTCTCTCGGAAATAAACTGACAAAAAACAAAACACCAACAGGTTTGAGGAGAAGCAGCTTTAGCTCATTAACGCTATTTATTAATTCCTCAAGAGTATTAAAACACAAACCTACTTATGTTGTGTTTATTGTTCTGTTAATTACTGAAAACAAGACTAAACTCACTTGGGGAATTACGCACAAGCGAAATCAGGTTTAAAAGGCGTAACACCCAACGAACTGTGCGTAAGCAAGTTAATTAATTGAACAACTTACCGAGAGTTACTTGTCACTGATGTTTAGGAGTTATTTCCAAACTGCAGTTCGTGAACACAAAAGCGGCATCAATGAATATCTCAACAAACATATCTTGACAAACGAATGAGTTGCGTGAGCGCAGGGGAACCGCGCGCGCGTCCGTCTGTCATTCACGCTCACCAGCGCGCGCCTCGAACTTGCATTTGTCCTCAGCAGCAGCTTCCGGGAGACGTGAGTGTAATCTTAAAGGCATAGTTGATCCACCCAGAAAAGAAAAAAGTAAAGAAAAAAATCTATAATAATTTGCTCACCATCATGACGTTTCAAACCTGTATTGCTTTGTTTCTTCTGTGGAACACTAAAGGAGACTTTAGGGACTGGCAGAGACAGTCACCATTCACTTTCTTTGAAATCAATTCAATTGAATGGTGACTGAGGATGTTTTTCCAAACATCTACGTTTTGTTCGTTTTTGGGTTGAAACAATATACGGGTGAATGAAATATAGCCAACAACCCCTAAATTGAAATCGTACATGAAACCATAATAGACAT
Source organism: Labeobarbus marequensis (assembly GCA_034780575.1). NCBI lineage: Eukaryota > Metazoa > Chordata > Actinopteri > Cypriniformes > Cyprinidae > Labeobarbus > Labeobarbus marequensis. Next base: position 14,660,682 of record JAUZSZ010000114.1, on the reverse strand, counting down.
AACAATTGTTCCCTTATCATCAGCTGGTCCATTATTCATTATTTTGAATGAATATACAAACTGTCAGATACATCATTGTGGTTTGCAACCAAATTCCCTGCAATACAAATTCAGCTACAGCAATAAAGACATCTTTGTATTCAGAGAGCTGAAGTTTGAAAAGACAATGATTGTTAGTTGGCCAACATGAATTGAAACAGCATGCCAGCGTAACAAATTTGAAACAGGGAAAACACGTGGTTACCACGTATGAGACAATGGATCCAGAAGAGCTGGAATTGGAATCGTTCCAACATTGGTTACTTGCATTAACCAGACCTGGAAACCTTACAGTGCATTGACTCCAAGAAAAGTCGCTCTGAAGAAGCCAGAGGTTATGAATACATTGGTATTGAATCTGTCCATCCAGTTTATGAGTTAAACACCTGTGTTGGATGCAACACACTCAAACAAATTGATGCATTGTATGCATCAGTTTTTTTTTCTCAACAGTCAAATATATTCTCTGTGCGTAATTAAGATGAAATCTTAATTTAATTGTGAAGTTTACATATAAGACATTTGATTTCACTAATAAAACAACTGACCTAATTCAGTCCTCATTGTGAAGAGAAGCAAAATTCAGATGCTGAACCCTGTAAATAATGTTCCATGAGCAGTCATTTCACATGCAGCAGAAGGGAAATTTGATTGCAAATCCATTTGGTATTTTGATACATAGGAAACAGATGTGACCTTCCTCAGCATCTTGCTCTTTATGTCTTGATATTGCATTTCAAGTCTCATGCAAAGCTTGCAGGACTTCATCTAACAATAATGCATAAATCTGAATACACACATATATATGTGTGTGTGTGTGTGTGTGTGTGTGTGTGTGTGTGTGTGTGTGTGTTCTGTTCTAATCACTGTTGTTATTGCTTACTTAAACTACAACTATTAAAACATGTAATTGAAAACTGAAATTAAAAATAAATAAAAATAAAATAAATATTACAAAATGAAATAAATATTATTTTATTTTAAATGAAATAAAATAAAATATTACAAAAAGAACTTAAAAATGTTCATGAATATTAGGAAAAATGACAAAAGTACATAAAATTAATGAAACTAAAATTACAATGAAAACTGAAAATATAAAAATAAAAATATTAATGAATACTAATAGAATACTACTAAAATAACACTGATTCTAATGTTCTTTTGAGGCTAAGAAGACAAAGATAGGTTGAATGAGAACAAACAAAACTCACTGAAACTACAACCTTTTGAATTGAAGAAATAAAAAAGGATATGTAAGGTCAGTTCTGGTTTTTCAGCCATGACTGATCAACAGTGATCTTTTGACTCAGGCTGTTGTGATGCTACCAGTGTACCGAGGTGGTCAAAGACGTTCTGTTCCTTGGTCCCAGCAGTGTCTCATTTCCTCAGTTTCCAATAAAAGACATAAATAAATGTGCAGACTAAGACAACTTAAGTATAATTGTTACACATTTCATTTAAAACAGGGAAAAATGTGTTATGTGTATAATGACATCACACAGAGAATACAAGTTCACTAAATCAGTGTTATTTCAGTTTCAGCAGTGGTGTAAAAGCTTGAAAGAAAATTACCCAGTTTAAGATTACAACAAGGGAATGTTATGTAAAGGAGGACGCTATCAAACAGGTCAGCTTACACAGGAAGACCTCTTTATCCTGGCCTTTGTGAATCTGAAGGCAATTTTCAACTCTGACGTCAAAGAATATGTTAATGTAGTTTGATTAAAGAATGTATTGTTTAAGCATGTCATCTTTACGTTTCAGTAGATAAAGCCTATTGCATTTAAAACATTGAACTGGCAAATCACTATTAAAAGTATGTAGCATAGGATATAACTTTAGAACCACTGCTTTTTTTCTATGTAGGTTTTATGTATTAAATACATACATACAAAAGCCAGATCTTTATAGAACAGATCAGCAGGAAAAAGCATGAATGCTGTCGATTGGGAGCAACATATATGGAATAAAAATAACAAATGAATTATTCAATAGTTTTATGCACTGTGATAATCAAAGTGACGGCCTCTTGAAGACAACACTCTGTAAAGCCCAAGCTCTGGAGGCCTTTTTCTTCTTTTTCTTGTGAGGCCGTGAGACAGATAATGAAGGATGGGTGGTTCACAAGGGACAAGGAGGAACATATCTAAACAGAAAGGAATGAAGAAGCACACATGGAGAGTGAAATGAGAGTGACAACAACAGAACTTATTACATGGATCGTGTTGATGAGTCTCTGGGTTAGAGAAGCGAGCAAGAGCCATATTGAGTGTGAGCAATAGGAGGTCTATTTTGCCTAAAACAATGAATCTCCATGCTGTACAGATTTATGGGAGCAAGATGCTATTAGATCAGACATAACTTGGAAGTGTGAAGAAAAAAAGCCTAATATAAAACCCAATGGAGCCACATTACACCATATACTACAGTATCCAGATAATAGGGAAAATGTGTCTTTTGAGCGCGAAAACCATGAATCATAGATTCAAGTTGACCGGAGAATTACAAAGCTTGATGGTGTATTTCTTGCTGACCGGTTGTCCTTGGCAGTTTGCATGCACACTTATCTCCAACTTTATGATCCATTAATCACACATGGCACAAAGGCTTTGGTTGTTTTGGTTCTCTTTTGTAGAGAAAATAAGATAGGAACCCTAGTTTATACTGGATCTTAAATTAAAGCCCTTTATTCTAAAACTCTGTATAAGCTATAGCTACAAAGTTTTCAAAGAAGTTAGGACAAAAAAGAAACATAATATAATATAAACACTGCAAAACATCTGTGAAATGACATGTAAAACAGTCCTGACACAATGTATTAAAACAGATGTACAACAGCAAGTATCTCAGATGACTAAAACGACTGAAATTGTAATAAAACACATCACATGATCTTTATAATAATACAAATTGATAAAATTCTATCTGTAAATGTTTTATGCTCATGCTGAGCAGTGTCAGATGTCTTTAACCCCTGCTGAGACAAAGCCTGTGTTTACCTAAAAGAAAGCAAAGGAAAAGAATACAAAAGGCCTCAGATATGGCCACCATCCCCCACCCATTGAGTTAGACATCATAATAACATTATTACTCAACTATAACATGCCCGTGGCTGTATTGTGTTTATGTCAAATGTTCTCATCCAGTTTCTATTTTCATATGACTCTCAAATATGCATTATTCAGTCAAGCCCATTGAGAGGATGAATACAAAAAGATTTCATCCTGTATGTGGCCTCCGGTTACTCTCACTAAATAATTTAAAGACATCCACCCACTCACTCATATAAACAGAAACATTACAGAAGGAGAGAGAGAAACTGACAAATAGGCAGAGCAAATGAGTGAGAGATAAGTGACCTCTAGCTGAAATGGTTGAAGGTATTGGTGATCTATTAATAGAATTAAAGCAGATCCAACAAACCAAACTAAAAGGTAATTTCAACTGTAAGTTTCGCATTTAAACTATAGCAATTATATTCACAATGTGTATAACAAAAAACAATGTGACTATTTGGTAACAGGCTGAAAACATATATATTAGGCTACAATATATACTGTAGGCCTATAGTAAGAACAAGAAATTTAGCCCATGTAAACTGGTAACACATTTTATTATCCACCATAAAGCTTACAACAATTCAATAAAGAAAGAAGTTAATTTTGAGTATCCTACATTTTATTCAAATTATTGCCAGTTACATTTGCCCCGTTCAGCGACGATATGTTCAAAAACTTAAAAAACAAACAAACAAACAAACAAAAAACAATAGTAATATTACTATTGTTTTTTTGTTTTGTTTTGTTTTGTTTTGCTTTGCTTTGTTTTTTAAGTTTTTGAACATACTGTCACTGAGCAACAAATCGGTGTGTCATTCCTAAATGAATGGTTTTCAAATCAGCAGAAGGTAGGGACTGCATCAGAAAAAGATTTAGAAAACATGGAAGTGCTAGAAATGGTTTATCACTATGTATTTCACATAGACATCAGCTCTGTGATGTGAGGAGGTCCATAGACTTTCTTGGTAAGCTAAGTGGTGGATTCTAGTTTAGTGATGGGGCCAAGCTCATGAATAGGTTGGCCAAACCCTCCTATGGAGCTGGCCTTGATTTCAAACATGCTTTTGATTAAAAGAGTCACCAGTCAACGGCACACTATTTGATCTTTCTACTTTGTGAAGGCTACCAAGTAACTGTCTGGCAGGGGTAAACAGTAAACCATCTATCCTTGTCACAAGTACAATCACTTTAAACATTATCCAGGGCTTGGGAAAAGAAACCACACCATAATCAAACATTAAATGCATTTTGGTAGTGAATCTGATTGGATCACCCTGGACATGATGGGTAGGATACAAGGATTCAGTTGCATGACTATCTAGATCTGGATTGAAGTACTGACAGTAAGTAGTTCCTCAATTGCCAGGGGTGAGCGAGTGATCTGAGATTGCTCCGAAAGGTCGGTTAGGTGGTGAGATCAAACGTATTAGTTAGATGCTGACAATAAGCAGCTTTTTTTTCTGTGTCTGTCTAATTGGAATGAGCTCATGGCTGTTTGCCACCGACTGAATGCTCAACTAAGGGTCAGTCTTGGAAAAGGGCAGTGGCTCTGGTTCAGTCCCGGGAAGGGTAATTCTTTAGCCTAACCTTTTCTTTCTGTAAGCGGAGACACAAACACACATCCACAAACACTCATCAACTGACAATTTTGCCTGTGACTTTAATTGAACTTGGCTGGCGATTTATGCATCTGACCTTTTGAAATAACACAGAGCGGCATGAGAGGGAGGCAGACAGACTGACAGAGCGAGAGATGAAAGATTTACAATGAGTCAAACATGCATATATCGTTCATAAAATCTGTCCAGAATTTTCTGACAATTTTAAGCATTTGTACATCATTATATGTTACATATTTAAGAGGCAATGCAAATTAGAGGCAATGTCAAAACAGCTCTCAGCTGAAGTCCTAATTTGCTAATTTAATTTCACACTGTCACATCCTCTTTCCGCCTCACACCAATTTGTTAATCGTGGCTGGATAACAGTCCTGTGAGATCCATTCCCCATATCCTATATGTCATGTGACAAGGATTAAAACAGGCATGATTTACAAAGAATAACATTAGCCCCCGGTTTCACATACAAGGCTTCAGCCTAATCCTAGACTAAAATGTAAGTCTTGGCTGTTTCAACTGAAATAAGTTTGCACTGACTTGATCTTAAAATATATCAGTGCCTTTGTTTTGTCTCAAGATGCACCCCAGTGATGTTTTTCCTAAGCATGTTCATAAAAATGACTTAAATGTCCTAATTGACCTATGGCCTAATCCTGGCTTAGCCTAAACCCTGTGAAACCGGGCCTAGATGTCTAAAAATAGTAGAGGGGTTCCCGAGTGGTACACTGCATGAACTGAGGGGCCTGGGGTCCCAAGTTTAGCCTCGTTTGGCTTTGTTTTGGATGCAGTTTCCTGAGAGTAAATTTCACTTCTTTCCCCACTTTGCCTTCTTTAAAAATCTATTGATAAGATGGAATATTGATTAATATAAAGTGATAGTTTGCCAAAAAAAACTGAATGAATGTTTGATAAATTTAATCTTTATCACAATATGGGAAAACCAACTTCTCGGTGAAAGTGGGGAACAGTATTCAAAATAAGGGGTTAATGAGAAATGAGAGTAATGAGAGAGGATAATGAGAAAAAGGTTTTCTTTATTACTTGGCCTTTGTTCAGCAAGTGTTTTTGATTATCATTTATAGGTTTGTTTCCAGAAAGGATTCAACTTTATTAATACATTAACTGAATGAGAGAATCGTCATATTTGTGTCCGAAGTTACTAGTCCTGACATGTGAATTGTTTTGTTCTATGCATGAGTCTTCATAAAACTTTTAAAGAGGAAATAAGCATTCAAGCTGTTTCTCCTTTTCATATTACACGTAAAATTAACCAAAAGCTAAAAATAAAAACAACAGTCCATGCAAGGAGTTTATTAATGAGCAATCTGCTATAATATACAAAGGAGTTTCCTCTCAAACATTTCATTCACATTCACCCAATACTTCAAAGACACAAGTACTAAGGTGCACAGTAAATACTTCCCTTTCTGTAAAATATTCAAAAATAGCTTGTTTTGAATTTAAATATTGTTCAAAGCTTTTTTTGGCAGGATAAAAATGTGCACAATGTAATATAATGAATATATTTTTAATGTAGTACCAAATGCAGTTGTATGCAAAACATACATCTCTTATATCATGCAGAGAAGGCAAATCAATTCCAACCCAATACAAAATAATCATGTACAGTTTCTGTATGAAAATAGAAAAAGATATTAAATGCCATATAAGTTATATGCAACAATATAATCATCAGTTTTGAAAAACAAAATTGTACAAAATGGTAGAAACAATCAATAACTACTTACAACAATTATTTGATTCTAACTTACAAAAAATAAGACATAGCATTCATCACACTTACATTTTTTTCTAACCATCCACTGATTACAGAACATCTATCTGCATGAATTCATAGTTTATTATTATGCTTATGGAATATATTGACAATAATATTACTATAACATTATGGTATTGCACTCTCTATCCATAACAATAACTATATTCAGAGTAAATGGATGCAGTGACTTTCTTCTTGAGTTTTTGGCCACTATTGCCAGTTTTTGAATGTGGTAAATATTAAATTCATTTTAGTGCACTTTGGACTGCATTTATAAAACTATGTGATGGATATAACATTGAGGAACTATGTCCACCTCAACTTGGACACAGTCCAAGTCATAACAGAAAGCAACCAAGCAATTACAAGGGTAGATATATTCACAATATGAGTAAGCTTTCAGAATTGATATTGGACTTAAAATGCAGAATACTTTGTATGTGCATAAAGAAACACATGTAACACTTTCTGACATTTGTGCAACAAAAAGCACACCACACGGCACAATAAAAGAATCATTCATTGTCCGAGTAATACAGGATTAATAGACATATTCAGATATGATATATCCATAATGATTGTAAGCAAGCAAACAAATGCACAAGGTAAAATAAAAACACTTTTTGAATATATTTTCATCTGTACAGACTGCTGATAGCTTGATAAAAATAAATACATTTTTCTTTTTTTGATTGCATTTCGTGATGAGATGATACATGATCAGATTGCTACACTGAAAAGCTCAAACTGCGTATGAGATATATAAAAAACTTGAGTGAAGAAAGTCATTTTAAAGCAATAACTATGGGAACTGACTATTGAAAACACTTCAGTTAAGATTAAAGTTGCTAGAGACCAAGACTTCACACAAAATATTCTTAAATCTTTGCCTCTGTGTAGCTTTCTTCTTAGCTGCCTCATTTGGGTAAAAGCAGCCTATTCCATTTGCAAAAAATATAATTTTATATTGCAGTTTTACCACAGTGACATACATGGTTTCTCCCACCTGTAAAACAGATAATCACACTTTCCTTTTAACATTTCTTACAAAAATATTTCTCTGTCATTAAAAGCACAGTGTAATGTCACCTATTCAGCTGCTACCTCACCAGTCCAGTTCATTGCTTTAATACATCAAGGCCTCTTTCCTTTCTCTCATTGGTAATACTGCAGAAAATGAGAAGTGCAAGCTTTTGTGTCTTTCTTGTCGCTGTTGGCACAATGACACTGTGTTCTGTGAAAGTCCGACAGAACTCCAGCATTTGCTGGTGCAGAGAAACTTTAGAAAATTATTAAGTCTATACAGACTGATTTGTAGCTATTTCTGTAATGTCTGAGCTTTACTTGATATACATTATACATTCATATCTCATTGATAAACAACTAAGCTACTTCATCCATCACCAGCATAGAAGTTATGAAAATTAGTCTTAATATGTGGCATGAAGTCCATCTGCCTGCTTATGAACTTCTGTGATTATGTATTAGTAAATTGAGTCCAAGCCTGCATCATGTCCAGTATCAGATGAGTGTTTGTTGTCATTGTATATTCCAGTAAGAGTTTGCTTTGACAGTGTCCAAGATCAGACTCTCTCCACACGACTGGGGTCATACGCATCTGAAAACAAACACAAGTTATATTAGCCATTTTTGATTCAAAACCAAATTAATATAGTACAATATGTACAATATAACAGAAAAGCAGATGGTTAATATCAGTTTAGTCTAAACTTTTTTGGAGAAATATAATATAATATAATAAGATATGGATTGATTGTTTTGATCCATTATTCTGTGCTGATTTGTCATGGCAATGAGTATGATAAATCACACCACGCTTCCCTCTTGTGGTGAAGAAACTCATTGCTCATTACCCTCAAGTATTAAACCAGTTATTGTGGCTTGGCACCTCATGCTACAATTACTGTACATTTACATAATGTTACTCATAATTACTGAAGTTGACTTGTACTAGGGCACTACATAGAGTGGACTGCACACAATACCAATAACACAATAGCACATAAACAACATTAATATTAAAAGCAGAGTGGTAAACAACAGCTAAGTTATATGTACAGTCCTGGGCAAAGGGGGGGGGGGGGGTGCAGACATTAGCAAGAATTGCACAAATACTGTAGATTAAGTAACTTATTACAGGATAGCCTTTCCCTTTGTTTTGTTGCTGACTACTTTTTGCCGGAAGAAGAGTCATTGTTATTCCATTCAATATTGATGGTTTCAAACATTTCATGAGTAGTTAAAAAATGTCTCCCAGTAAGTTGGTGCTTTTATATTTTCAAATCTAGACTTTGACCAGGACAAAACATGAGCCTGATGGACTTGTTCTCAAGTCACTTCTTGGCTGTCTTTGCAGTCTTTGCAATAACATCTGTTTGTTCCTCTTTAGTTAACAACTTTTCAATTGTGAGAACAAGCCATTCTGCAATATTCTTCTATACTCCAAAGCATCACTTGCCTTTTCACAGTGAAGCAGCTCACCAGTACCAAGAGCTGAAAAGGCTCCCCACATCATGACTCACTGTGGTAGAGATGCCTTCATTATTGTATTTCTCACCAGATCTTCAAAG
>JAUZSZ010000114.1:14630191-14646416 GCA_034780575.1 Labeobarbus marequensis | reverse complement strand
CGGTTATGTTCCTCTGTGCTTAAGGCAGATTCTGGTCTCCGTTGCATGCCTTCTGGTTTGTTGGGAACCCCTCCTCCACTTCCACGTGGGTCCCTGAAGTCTGCATAATCCAAAAGCACACTAAAGTCCTGACCTCTTCTTTGCCAGTAGGACACATCCTGCTCAGATCTAGGCTGAGAATGTATTCCTCTGTGGGTCTCAAAAAACCTGCATTAAATCATACAGATGGAATTAAATAGAGGTTGGTTGTTGTATTTGATAAGCCATACTGTAACAGATATTGTCTATATGACTTGAGAATGTAGGATGAAGGATTTAATTTAGTTTTCAAACAACTACACATTTCTTGTTAAAAATAAGAAATATTATTAAGCACATACTTATTTTTTATGTTGGTGATTCTCAACTTTTATCAGAGGTCATGACCCGAAATAATAAATACAAATAATAAACTGGAACTGACAATTAAAATTGTGCATAATAATACATAACAAAATGTATAAACTTAATTTCAAATAGATTAAAATAGCAACTTTCCAAAGGGAGGAGAAAATGCTTCTGACATATTGTCCTAATCTTTTGATGTTGATATCAAAGGTCATGCATATAATCAAACTCTTTAAATTGATGTATTTTTCACTTAGTGTATTGGGCAGATGTCAACACTGACTTTTTGCTTTTTTACTTTTTCCATTTGCTTGTGTATAATACTTCATATCCTGGGTCCTGAAGCAAAGATATGAACCACTGAATTGGGTAAGACAACAAAAACTGGATAACAATCAACACATTTGTGTTCAAATCCCATTATGTAAGCACACAGGTAACGTCACACAGACACTAAACTAAGTAAAAAGGTATTCTGACAGTTTTATCAACAAAGCAGAGCACCTCAAATGGCCCAATAAATTGGGAGGCTTTAATGGTGCAAACAAACCAAGATAAATGAGCATTTTCTCTTAACCAGGAACACGACTAGCTTGTGTGGTGAAAACCATTGAGTCAGCACTAAATGTCTGTTCTCTCATCCAGTATCTTGGCAGCAGAGAGCATATGATCTACATGTTAAACAATCCTGACCTGCACTCATGAAAGGATAATCTAGCTTAGTAACAGTCACAGCAGTGGAGGTACTTCCTGCCCTGAACTGCTGAGTCTCAAACCATGTGACATGCAATTAATTTAAAGTGCAAAGATGCACTATAGCTTGATGCTATGCCAATAATAATGTCAAAAGAAATTAGCATCTATCTATCTATCTATCTATCTATCTATCTATCTATCTGTATCTTTCTATCTATCTATCTATCTATCTATTACATTAAAAATCTATGGCACAAGGACATTATGACTTACTGATCAACATACATAAAGAAAAAATGACATTGTTCCTATGTAAAATGAAACATTCTCATGTAACATTTTTTTGAAAGCAAATTAATCTCTGAAGCTGCTCTGCGACAATATGGCTGGCAAATTCAGATATTCACATTAATATTCATCATGTTTTATTAATAATGGTGTTATGTAAGAGATTGTTATAAGGAATGGAATATTGATCTGACAAAGGGCTCATGGGACATGTAGTTTACTGCTGCCTCTGCCTGCAGAACTAAGCATGCTCAGTAGGGGGTGCTGCGGGCTTTCTGACAACATTTGTGTTTATTCCACTAGGGTTCTGTGTGAAATGAGAGGAAATAAAAACCGCACTGCAAAATCTACTAAACATAGTTAATGAATTCATCAGCTACAGGGGGAGTGCAGTAGGAGAGAGTGCAGGGAAATGAGTGAGACGGAGGAAACGGAGTACATGAAAATGTAGGAAGTACAAAGATTTCAGAGGATGAGATAAGGATGAAAGAAAGTGCAAACAAAAATAAGAAATGGTGAGAGAAAGGCAACAGGGGAGGAATAAAAAAAAAGAAAAAGACAAAAACTGGGATCTGTCCTGGTGCGAAAGGGAAGTCCTTGACAGCCCCTACCTTTACGTAACACTCTTCATCATGCAAGACAGCTTAAATCTCAGATCAAAGGGACGAATGAAAAAGAAGGAAAGACAGCAGCAATACAAGAGCGCAGGGCAGAAGACGAAGAGGTCAAAAACAACTCATCAGCACAACTCACCCACTGTCCGTGGTCAGGCTATCTTCTGGCAAACGTCCACCTCCTAGGTTACCGTTGTCCATGTCTTGCGTCCTCTGCTTCCTGACCCTGTTCTCGGTGTCACCAGGGAATCCCCTGGCAGGAGCTTGTCTGATGCCTCCGCTGCTGTAAACATGGTCCCCCTCGTAGCCATTCACGCCGCTGTGTCCTTTACGCTTCTCAGCGATTTCACACCGGCTGTCGCTTCGCGTCGGCAGACATTTCTCATAGGTTGCGGGGTGCGGGGAAGACGAATGTGAGACAGGGACATTGTCGCTGTTCCTTTGAGGGACTTTGTATCCATGAGAGATGAGAAGGTCTTCCACGCTGTACATGGCTAAGCGGTGTGCTTTTGCTTTTAGTGGTGTGTGTGTGTGTGTGTGTTTGTGTGTGTCTGTGTGAGTGTCAGATGAATTCCGCTCCTAGACCAGATGAGGCAAGCTCATGAACAGCTGCACAGGAGAGGCCATCGCTGTGAAAGAAAACGGGACAGAGGGGAGTGAGAGAGAGAGAGAGAGAGAGAGACAGACACAGATGAAGATGAAGTTAAAATGATTCTCTCTCACAGTCTTTTTCATAAGAGGATTGCTGCTCACAGCCAAAACAAAACGAGAGAACCACGAGAGAAACGATTCCGGTCTGTCTGTCCACTGACCCAGTCTTCTCTTCTCCTCTTTCCTCTGTTCTCCATCCAGAAAGGAAAATCTCTCCAGATGACTGACTACCTCACGCTCAGAAACTTCGTATTACCTAGGTGTGGAATGTTGTGAAAAAACTCAAGCCACAATCCAAACTTAAGCAAACAACTAATAGTTAGACTCTGACTCTAATGAGATTTGTGGCAATTGACTATTTTAATAAGATGACAATTAGTAATGACATTGATTAAATATATAAACCTCAGTAAATTCTAATATGTAATTGTTTGAAGTATCTCCAAAGCAGTTTTTTTTTTTTTGGATATTTGATTCTTTGTGAATTGTTGAATCTACAAGGATAGAAATCCTGAAATCACTTACAATTTGGATAGAACTGGCCCTTCAAGTAAAACAGGTTAATCAAACTACTAAATAATGCCTTAATGAATATCTAAATGCAAAAAGTACGAAGTGTGTGTAAAGTGTAAGCGTTATATTTTTTTGGTTAAGGGTCGAAAAAAATCAACTACACTGCTAAAAATCCATATTACAATGATAGAAATCCAGAGTGTAATGAAACAGTCTCATAGATCAGCTTTATATGCAAACATGCAACAGAATAAACAACCCGATCTCACGGCAATTCCGACGTATTCATGAGGTGGCTAATTCATAAGAGTGAGGTTGTATGAATTCATATGAATTAGCCACCTGTGAAAAATTGTATGTATTTTACAAGGTGGCAAATTCGTACAAAGGACCACACATAACCCCGCCCTAAATCAACCACTCACAGAAATCATACAAAATAATTCATACGAATTAGTCACCTCATAAAATATGTATGAATTGGTTGTAAGATAGTGTTAGAATAAAGAGTAGTAGGCCCACTAGTGAAGACTTACAAGAACTTAGTGTAGTAGCAAGCAACAAAAACAAAACCTGCCTTGAAAAGACAGAAAAGGAACTGTCTGAGCAAGACTAAGAAAAGAGAGGTTACCTAACCTGCTCTGAACACACACACACTCAGAAAGAGAGAAGGACAAATCAAAATTGCCTGTAATCTCCCACCATTATAAGTAGGCTATTACAGTTATTTCTTTGATCTGTTAAGGTTAAAGTCCAAACTAAAGCTTAGACTTCCACAATACCTAAATGTTCTCCCTGCTTTGCAAGCTGAATGATTCTGTAATCTCCCTAAAACAAGCTAAAGCAGAATCTTACGTGATTATTTCATTATAACAGAGTCAATGCACAATTATCAACACCCACAACTTTGCTAAAATGAATGATTAATTTCAGCATGACTTTTTTTTTTTTAAATCTTAGTTTCAAATAAACCTTATAATAGATATTTAAATACCACACTCTAAAATATGCTGGGTTAAATACAACCTAGCGCTGGGTAAAATATTGACCAGCAATTGTGTTGTTTAGACCCAGCGGTTTGGTTACTGCCCAGAAGGTTGGGTTAAACATTTAACCCAACTGTTGGTTGAGAACAACCCAGCATGTGTTCTGTCCAGTATTTACCCGGGTTGTATTTAACCCAGCAAAGTACATCAAAAGATTAGGTGAGGCTGGTAGGGTACACTATTCATTTAAATGCACAGCTGTCTTTCACAGAATGCCAGAACACAAATATGATTTTCTCAAACCCATTAGTGCTGGAGGATTGACGTTTGAAAGTGAAACAGGTAACAAATGAGGTGACAGCTTACATGTTGGTGAGAAGTCACGGGTTGAGTTTTTACTGATGGCATTGAACGTTCACATGATGAAACAAATGCATAAACATTTTCATGCCGCTATATTTACTGAAAAGCGAAGTAGGAAAAAAACCTGTCATGTCTGTTTTGATCTAAATGATGTTTGTCAGAAGTAGAAGGAAGCAGTTAGCAGAGGTATGACTTTCACATTTTCACACTTTCCAGCCCAGATACTCCAGACTGATCCACATTCACCATTAAAGGCCCTTGGAGACAACTTCCTCTCACAGCATCATCTAGAACACACAGAGGTAAAAGAAGCACCAAAAATAATGCCAACTTTTTCCTTTTTTCTTTCCTCTAGCTCTTCATGTCTCCTCTTGCAGACACTCACACAGACAAATTCAGCACAAACAAAAAATGAGGGAGCTATATTTCCCATCTGTACTGCCACAGGGAAAACCCTTAATGTGAGTTTTATCAGTGCCATCCTTTATCATTAGCTATGTCTTTCAGAAACATTTAGGAGTCCAACTGCAAATACATACATACATATTTGAGCCCCACAATTTAGGAAAAATCTGACCTACATGTACTTGCATACTAAGGTCCAAATATCATATTTAAAAAAGGCAAAAAAAAAAAAAGGAAACGTTTGTTTAATAACATGGATGGATAACATGATCATCAGGTTTTACACAAACTTGTGCAGTTCATGTCAGCTGATGTGCTGCTGTCATTAAAGTCCATATGAAATCAAAATTCTTATTTTTTAGGGAATATTGCAGTTTATTTATAAATAATTTATTTGTGCACATCATTATTTTTTAATTAATGTGTCATCATAATATTTAATTAAAAACTTCCCCTGGCAATAACATCCCACATTTACATCACAACAGGGAAGAAAAGGTAATTGCAATTTCCGTTGCATGCAAAAAGAGGACAAACCAACCACTGAAAGATTTTAAAATCCATTCAACTGCTCAAATGAAATTCTACTGTAATTTTTACTCAAATTATTTGATAATGTAACATGTAACAAAAAATGTGGGTCTCAGGACCCATTATTTGCCTCTTCATCCCATAGCAACATAAAATTCAAAAGCCTAAGACTTGGGCAAAAAGTGGAAACAATTCAAGCCAGGTCCATGGAGACTTTAAATGGCATAGAAATGTCTACCTGCTTCAGAGCACAGCTGAAGTTTTAGGAATGACAAACTGCCTCTTAGAGCATGAGTAAATTCATAAAATTGGAGATACGTGATCTAGACTACTTTGCTTTTTTATTAATGACCTGCTTTTATGGTTAACACATGTCGCAAGCTAAAAATGAACAAAAGCACAGACAGTCCAGTTATGTCATGAGGTTTCCTGAGCCAAAACGCCACAATAACAGTGAATCATTTGATTCAACTCAGATATCAAGAACTTTAGATTTCTTTTTCCAGCAATAAACGCTGAGGACCACCTCTTTGTGCCATTCACTGCCTGAAAAATCCTTTATTCGTGGCTAAATGCTAAAGACATAACCCATAAAGGCTTTAGGCCTCTTACCTCAGACGAGACTGAACTCTTTTCCTCTATAGACTGTAAGGTATGCCTGTGGAGCCAGCACTGCCTTCTCTCATAAATGAATCACACATTTTTAGATCTGGCCCGCCTTGCGCCCCCCCTCACCAGCAGGCCTGCAGAGCCCAGAGCTGCCGCCATGACAATTTGGTGTCAACTCTTTATTCTTAGACTTAGTCAGATCTGTGGTGTGTGTTTGTGAAGGAAAAATGACCAAAAGAGCCTAATGAAAAGACACAGCATATTTTCACTCAGAATCAGATTTTTTGCAAAAATTTTATCGGTTATTGTGCAAAAGTGTGATTAAGATGTACACCAAACTTAAAACTTGCATGTCAGCCGAAAAGGAAAGTCATTTCAGAGGCGGAGCGAGTCATTACATTTTGATGAAGGATTCCAAAGACAACATTTTGTTTTCTTTCAAATAACGTTAACCAACGAATCGTGCATAATAAGACCAGGAACATGCATTAGAGAGTAAATAAGGTCAGTTTTGATTTCATGTTGACAGAACAACTGCAATGAAGTTCATGATGAACGACCTTATCAGACTAATGTCTCCTCACGGATTGCCTAATAACTGCCATAAACACGCACGTATTAAGCCTGAGAGCACAGCCACTGTACCATGACACGGCATCATTTCTTCCACTGATTCAAATTTAAAAAGGGATTCTGAGTGTCCATGGTTAACCAAAAAAAACAAGTTTTATAACAAACAATACAATGTCCACCCTGTCCTATAAAAAGTTCTTTCAGA
Source organism: Labeobarbus marequensis (assembly GCA_034780575.1). Classification (NCBI taxonomy): domain Eukaryota; kingdom Metazoa; phylum Chordata; class Actinopteri; order Cypriniformes; family Cyprinidae; genus Labeobarbus; species Labeobarbus marequensis. Next base: position 14,639,595 of record JAUZSZ010000114.1, on the reverse strand, counting down.
GCCTCACCCCTTCATTGTTCAGTCCATCCACATGGAACTCCTACACCGTCCCTCTTAACAGGCACGTGTGCACACTTGTACAACAGGCTCTTCATCGTAAACAATGTGACATCACCACTGTTGACCTCTGCTTCCTGAGGATGTGCACATTTCAAGGGACGGGGCATAGGGCTTGAATAAGCCTGCCAACCAGACACTGATACTGAGAGGAAAGAGCCAAAACAGACTGGATTTTGGGATCTAGATATCATCATTCTGTCAGTCATAACTCATAGGCCCTTCAGCATTTTACTTTGGTTCTAAACAAGTAGCCTGACAAACATCCACACGGTTTGTCCCCATCGCCAGTTCACCCATTCATTTATCCTTCTTAGGGCCTCTTGTAGGCTGTGGGATAAGTGTCAGTAGTCTCCATTCTCTGCTACAGTATGCAAGCCAATATATAAGGTTATATAATCTTACAGGCTATGTACAGTATGAGAAGGAACCATATCTCTGAAGTGGATTTCCTCTAGAGTGGATATTTATAGAGTGGAGATATAAATTAGTCTATGTTAGGCTTAGGTTTGGGTCAACAGTAATACACTGTATGAAGATTAAAATGTGTGTATGTGTGTGTGTATATATATATATATATATATATAAAATAGAACACTACACTACCTTTCAAAAGTTTGGAGTCAGTGCTGTTTCTTTAAAAAGGAACTAATACATTCACTCAGCAATAAGAATGTATTAATCTGATAATAAATGACAGTAAATAAATTCTGTTCAGATAAATTCTGTTCTTCCAAACCGAAATGAGTAGCAAATGAGCATGATTTGTGATGGATCATGTGACACTGAAGATTGGAGTAATGGCTACTGAAATTTCAGCTTTGCCATCACAGGGATAAATTATATCTTAAAATATATTTAAATAGAAAGCAGTTATTTTAAATCATAATAATAATTCATAATATATCTGATTTTACTGTATTTTGGTCAAATAAACTTAGCCTTGATAAGCACATAATAGAGTTCTTTCTAAAAACAGTAAAAAAGCAGTACAGTCCCCAGACGTTTAACTGGTAGTGTAACAATATGGAAAAAAACTAAGCAGTTTGTCAAACAGCAGTCAACAATATTGTTAGCACCACAGTACGGATTTTAAGAGTATGTTTTAAGAGCAGTAATGCAGATGTATAACTGTGAATAACAGAGGAAGTGAAGAAAGATGTATTTAAAGTTCATTTAGTGGTCACAGATGATGTCAGTGCTTTCGGATATTTTTTGAAGGGTATGATGGTTATAGTTGCTATCAAATTATTCATGCCTCTATTTTTACATGTGATAGACCTAAGCTATAGGTCTTTTGAGGAAAAACACAATCAGCTCTTGTTTTGTTTGAGCTGCGGCCATGGAGATGACCATTTTGCTTTCTTGAAAAGCGAGTTTTCAAACAATAGACTACAAGTATGGTGTCACCAACGACACTAAACAAATGTCTTCAAATTCTAGTAATTCAATTGGCAGGAGGACCAGAGGATCATCAAAGCAGGAAGAGAGCTTATTTATAACAGTCTGTGTAAACTCTAAATCCACATGCCATCTTAATAAAATTTCTTTGATCAGATTTAAAACAGTTTCCTGAAGAAATTAGATTATTGGGCCATGCTGGGTAAGTTTATCTACTCCTCATTTAAACCTAACACAACATTTAAAAGCATAAGCTGCTGTTTTTTTCTCCCAATCCTGAAATGTGATCTTTGTATCAATGCGTGAACGTACTTTCAAGGTCAACTGCTTCTCTGTGTCTTGTGCTAGTAATGTGGCAATTTAAACTGAACAGAATGGTCAGGACTTGAATGACCAATAAAACAAATCAAAATTTAGATGTCTATTAAAATATATGCCTGTGACTGTCACTAATGGGTGATATTTTTCAATGTCATTTGAGACATTCATGATTTGTACCCCAATCTTCTTACTTTATGACAGGAAGAACAAAGACCTTGAGGAAGACAATCCAACAAGAATGTATTACAACAATTTATCTGTGACGAAAAAATTGGTTGTGTTAGACCTTATGGCAGGTTCAATGATTTGACCAAGGACGTCTACAAATGTACACTTATAAAAAGCAACAATCAAACACAGAATACGATTTGACGCTGATGATAAGTATAAGACTTACAACAGGGTTCCACATGAACTAGCTCGCATGGCTGTACATAATTAGAGAAAGGAGACTTGACTTACAGAGAGATGACAGTGACAAGGTTTATCAGTTGAAAACACTTTGATCAAAGGACTGGCATACATAAGCATTCTGCTAACTATGCTCGTATCCTGCCAAAGAATATGATCTCAAATGAAGGGGAAGAAGCTTAGAGACATTTCAACAAACAGCAAACAGAGAGGAAAACTTGGTGACTACAGACGGTAAAATAATTTAGAAATAAACAGCAAAGTAAAAACACATAATATGCAGCGCTAACTCTGCTCAAGCCCTTCAAACCTTGAACAGTGAAGAAGGTTGCTGTTATAATAAAGAAAAAAAAGAAAAACCTGACCAGTGATCCTTATCGGTTTCTATTCATCCCCTGAGCTTAATCATCTCTGGCTAATGCATTTGACCAGAAGAATCCATACAGGAGCATATAGGAAAGTTCAGCAGTCCATCTGTTTTCCGTATGAGTTTAAGGCCTCTAATGTATGACTTCATCATACGCAAGGGCTATATACCAATCCTTTACCCTGCATCTCTTTTAATTAGCATTTGGCTGCTATTTCATTGCACAGTTTCATCTGCAGATGGTTGCACTTTGCTTGTTAAATGTTTATCACAACCAAAAAGCTTCTGATCTTAAAGCAATTCAATTGTTGGTCCGCCATCTTTCATTACTATGCAATATATAAGGAATTTGTGAGGGAATGCCAAGTGTCAACCAATATGTAGAAACTCAAACTACTGTCATTGACTCATTTTTAGTTTAGTAATATATAACTTAGTTTTTGAGTAACTGTCCTGAGGTGAAGTTTCTAAAAAAGTTTTTTTCTATACAGTGGTTAACCATTCCAAGAATAATAATAAAAAAGTGTCAGGAGTTATTTGTTTTGTTTCTAATAGGCAAGAACTAAAAAAAACAACATATATTGATGTTATCTATTCTCTGAATGAGCAATGGCCAAATATTTACTACGAAATAAATGTGAAATCATTCACGATCTGCACGTGAACCTATGCAATGATTTGCACTATGCTAATACAAAGGAGATTGTGAAAATATTCTGTTTTCTGAATGAGACAACTCTATTCATTAATCTCTATTATGGAGGACTTGTACACTCTATGGATGTTCACAAATTAAACTACACTTTAAAATTAAAACACCGCACCACTGCAAAGGGTCAAACATTCCACTGAAATTACTATCTAATACATCTGAATGACTAACTGGGTAGTTTTTAAGGCTAGGAAAGAATAATGTCATCAGTCTGCTCAGTAATGAACAGCCCTCACCACTTAATTCATTCAAAATTCCCTTTTGTGACCAACTGCATGTGTGCGCCAGCGGTATCAGCACATTTCCACATTTCCAGGAAACAGACTCCAGTCTTTCTCCACGTACCACTAGATAAGTGATGCTCTGTGATTCAGCTCTCTTCCTCTTTTGTCCTTCCATTGCCCTCTTGTTTCTTTAGACTTAAGAAATACTTAAGTAGACAGCTTTGAATGTACATGTTCCTAGTTCCGTGCTACTTGGTGAAGATGAAGTTGTGTAAAAAAATATCTTTAGTATGCATTTCTCAATGGACGAAACAATAACTAGAGAGTGGTAGAATGGTGATATACATGAAATGTAGGCTAAAGGCCCGTTCTCACCAAGGACGATAACTATAACAATAACTGTTACGTTTTAATTGTTGTAATTATCAGACATCCACATCACAGCTGTAACAATAATAACACAGTGAAATTATTTGCTTTTTAGCTGCTGGATGATAAAAACATTGACGGCCAATCAGAATGCACCAAACAATAACATGCATTACAATAACATTGGTGTGGTTATATTATTGTTATAGTTATTTTTCTAGTTTCTAGTTATGTATTTCAGTCTTCCGCCAATCTTTCACCAAAATTACACCACTGTTTGAACATTTGATCCTTCTGGCCTCAACTTGACCTATTCACATTTTTTATTGTGAGTGACCATTTGTTTTGTTTCTTCACCTTTTACAACAGCTTCCAACGTCCACAGCTTTAAATAACCACAGAATTCTTGCTTTTGAAACAAAACCCTGTAAACCACATGAGGACAGACTTGCTTCAATAGTTCCTTTCCAACAGCCTCCAAAAAAGGACCATGGCAATCAAAAGGCCTGTTATACATTGTACCAATTCCATTCTGATCACAAAACAACACTTCACACAAATAACAGCTCATTCTAACCCGGACTCTTCTGGCATCTACACAAGTCAAGGTCAAAAGCACCACCAGAAGCAGCTCTTCTTTTGAACAGTAGCTTCCCAGTTGAGTGGAGTTACCATCCGGCGCAGAGTTGTTGACCTCACACCTCACTCTTCGCATCCCGCAAACTCACACAGGTTGCTTCCTCTGCACGTGAGACACATGCCCTTTGATGTTATTCACTATTCAGCCGGTGTCAACACAACAGGAGGCTGTTTGTCTGAACAGTTTAACAACAACGGCTGACACAACCAATAGAAGCTGCCTGATCTTCATTCACATTTAGGCCATAAGTTCATTGTTTTCAGGAATGTCAATTTCATCTTGCCACACATCTTGCCTTATTGCCCCCAGTCAACTCAGCAACTTTTTATTTTTAAACTTTTTTTGTAACATAGACTTTATGCTATATAGCCTATGATAAAGTTTCAAATAACGGCAATACTTGCATTTTTGACGTTCCTAACGAATAAAGTTTGCTCAGACCACTGTTGCTATGGTTACCTCCTGACAATAGTTCCGGTCCTTAATTCTGATTGGTTGAGCCAAGTTCGAAGCTGTTGTAAATTACTCTACAAACATCAACCTTTGTTTACATTTGCGTGTTGCTTGGCAACCACTTTGTTGGAACCACAACCATTTCGGAGGAACTACACTGGTTGGCGGAAGAATAATGTTTTTATTATATCATTACACTTTATTTGCTCTGTTTTATTTTGTGAAACCTTACTACATATAGGGAATAAACATTTTATAAAATCACTAAGCCCCAACAACCCCCTGTTATAAATTCACAGGCTTCTTGGGGCTTATTGCATTATTTTACCGCCAATAATATAGCCACGCCCCTTTTCAGCGCTGCGTTCGTTGTCTTCTGTCTTCCGGTTTGCATTTCTACAGCATGGAGGTAAAATCTTACGAATTTATGAATGAACCTTTCGTTTAAAGATCTTCCCGATCTACTGACATCCGTTTCAAACATTATGATAGCTTTCAAGTAAATCCACTTAATTATGCTATACAGAGCAAGCTAACGCAAAAACGGAAGTTCAAAGATGGCTTATTTTAAAGATGGCTCCTGCTTGTTTCTCTGGCGCATAAAGTGTAACTTTTATGGTTATTAAAAAGTTTGAAAAAAGTTAAAACACAACCTGCTAATATTATAAATATGTAAGAGATATAGGCTAATTAGGAGGTTAGACAACACCCCCACACCCCACATTTTATTTTCATTTATTTTATTTTATTTTTGGATTGCACCAGTAATACCAAATAAATGGCGTGTGCGTGTACAGTGAAACATGAATGTTTGAAGCATTAAAAAAAAAAAAAAAACAGTTGTTATTAGCTGTGGATTTGAGCACTTTTGTAATAGGATACAGTCAATCCGTGTGCACATAATTTGACATCAAAGTTATAATGGCATGTTATGTGAAGCTCATCCCTCCTCTGCACTACACAATCTGCTCATCTCACCCTTTACCTCGCTAATGTAGCACACATCTTGCGCACTGCGCCCGACCCCTAAGCACACAATTCACAGACAAGCAGAAAGCTGTCTGCCTTCTGAAGTATTTTTTTTTTTTTCCACAGCGGAAAGCAACAAATTAGCAGATAATCATCAGTGCAATTCGTCTCAGTCCTCAATATCATTCCAGCGGTATCCGCGGTCATTTATTCTGTGATAGATGCAGGGACATTAGCCTACGGGACGATAGATGCAGGAGCCCGTTATCTCGCAAGTTCATCCCTTATGAGACGCTTCATCCCCTGCGTTTATTGAACGGGTCAGTGTTACTAACGTCAGCAGCTGAAATCGCGTTTAATTCTGCAGGGTCTACAAGAAAACCTCGTCAACGAGCCTATTTTGTCAAATGTTCATATATTTCAGTAAAATGTAACGTCCACGTACCTGAAATGTGCTCTTTTCGAGGTCCGTGTTTAGTTCGTGATGTAGTGTGTTGAATCCGTTCTGTGCTGAGCATATCTGAGGGAAAGGTTGTGCAGAGGAGAGGGAGAATTCAGCTCAAATGTGTCTTGTGTGGGTCGGCTGGCGAGGGGGAATGGTTCCTCCCAGCGTAAACAGGGTAAACTTTTACTGACGAGACTGTAACATACCCCACCCACCCCATCCCATTCCACTATTACACAAACCCATACTGGCTTATTCATGCTGGGCTGAACATATGATCTTTGATAACTACGACTGTTGAATAATGTTGAAAAAACATAAACATCTAAATATACTAGATCACTTCTTTACCCATCTGAAGAAAAAAGTTTCAACCAGATAAAGGGTGTTTGCTTTTCCAGCTGGGCAGCCAGACTAAAAACCACCCTGGGAGTTGCAATGTTATGTCCAATAAAAACAGTATCTCAAGACATATACCTATATATTTTAAATCTAATGTAGATCAGTTTCTCATTGAAAATATCAGTCTGAAATATGAAGGACATACCATCATTATAAAATAATATATATTTAGCATAATAAATTAAACTAAATACTGCATGTGTGTAGAATATGTTTAATGTATTACATTAAATTAGACATGACATACAGACTAAGTGATTGCTAATTAATATCAGCTGAAGTGTTGAAATGTTTTGCTTAGCCTGTGTGAACAGGAGCAAAGGGGAGACGCTTGGCAGCCTGAAACAGAACACAAGGTAATGGGCTTTGGAGGACAATCAATCAGCTGTGATAGCTAGCATAGCTCCAGCCCCTTTAGCTCAATCATACACATACACAACTTGGCGTGGTGAACAGAGAGATTGTCTACCACTCAAGGTTTCAGTGCCTCTTGGCCAATGTGCTTCACCTTGGACTGTCTGCTCGGCTCTGATCTGGTTCACTTGGCATTTACAGCCTGTCAACTAGAAACTGTCAGACAGATTATTTAATTGGCTTCCAGTTAATCTGTAAATAGATCAAGGGGGCTTCGTTATACACATTAAGCATGAATACCTCAACTGCTTTACCAGACTATATCATCTACAGTGTTAAAGACTGAAAAGTTGCAATCTGTAATTGCATTACATGCAAACTAAATACAAAAGCAAATGGACTCTAATCTCAGTTTTATATTTTAAAGATAAAGTAGGTGTTTGTGGGCTGACATCCCTTACAATGCTGTGGCTCTCCCATAGACATTCTGCCAGACTGAATAAAACACCAAAATACAGACTTGTGGTTTTAAGTTGGAAAACATTGCAGGGGTTCGCTAGTTCCTTAATTGCATAAAAGAAAGTTTCCAAACGCAGATCTGCTGGAATAACCACCAGTGTTCGTAGACATATTCTTAACATCCACCGAAATCAGGCTCTGCACTTTTTTGGGTCCAAAGTGAACCTATAATTTGGAGTGACTATTTTAGGGATTGCAGAATGGCCTGTGGTGACTGGACCCATGCCACCCGCAAAGCCAAATACCAGGTCGTGGAGTTATCCATTCCTCAGACTTGTTTGACCGAAACGGGTTGACTGTCTCCACACTGATTGTTGTTGACACATAAGTCTGTTAAAAAGGAAATTGAGAACCCAAGGGGAACATTTTTGAGATATTTTGGCCTAGTTTATTTGCATACAAGTTTGAGCGATGATTTATGGCGGCAATGCTGTTATTGTTGACAGAACTAATGTTGTTTGACACATTAGGCTTTAAGACCACATGGCAAATCATTGTTATTTGTAATATCATTGGATATTTAAATAATTTCAGTTCATATTTTCACAAAATACCCAGCTATTAGTCACTTTTAAATGGCATTCAGCATAAATGAAACTTGTTATGCTGGTATATGTCCATCACTGGAGACCTGGAAAGTCCTCTATCTAAATTAAACAGGATACTGCTGCTGTCTGAAGAACAGGCATTGTTTGCTCCACATCTGTTATGGTGCTCCCATTTTTATCTCATATAGTCTATTTTTCCTTCAGGTTAAAAAAAAAAGCTTGTGGGATGAGAAAAGCCATGATTTATGACACAATAGTCTGTTTGAGAGACCAAACTGAAATAAACTGGGTAAACAATTACAATATTTTTAAAGAAATATTAACACAAAAATAATGCATTAATATGTATACTCATATTATGAATGTATTATACAGTAAAATATTTTGATTTGATTTTTTAAATTTAATTAGAAATTTATCGAAACATTTTATTAAATAAAAATATTATTTATTTGTTTGTTTGTCTAAGGATCATGAGACAAAACTGGATTAGTGAATTTCTGATAATTCAGCCTTGCCATCACATGAATAAATTACATTTTAAATTATATTATTATTATTATATTTAGTTATTTTAAATTGTAATATTTCACAAGATTTTGGAGCAAATAAAAGCATGAGCATAAGAAAGAAAAAACTTACAAACCCCTAAACTTCGAACAGTAATGTAAATGCTATGTACGTATGCATTCATATATATTCATGTTTTAAATAATGTGTATTAATAGAGGGGAAAAAATTACACAAAACAAATGTAAGTTGGATATAATGGGATTATATTAAATAAAGAATAAAAAAACAGATTTTGGTTACTACAAATTAATATTAATCATATTTGCCAAACATAAACTTCATAATTAGATCTTCTCCTATGCAAAGACTCATTTTTCTCCACCTTAACCAGAACAGATCTATAAAATGACTGAAGCCTTGCCTACCACCTGTGCTGACAAAAAGCAAGTAGTATATGCTTAAGGAGAAGAATCGCAGTATTACTCCAGCCACAAAAGGGGTGCTGGGGTTGGACCAGGGCATCAGATCAGAGACTAAAGGCGGGGCCTAGTTTATGTTAACACCACAGCTGGGGCATCTGGATATCATGGACCGCTGGTGTGGCAGAGGGGTTGCATTAAACATAAGAGGATCATGTAGAACCCACTCACCTCTGAACTGCCTGTGCGAACAGCTGCCAGCTGTTGATATTAGGGCTCA
>JAUZSZ010000114.1:14539024-14551628 GCA_034780575.1 Labeobarbus marequensis | reverse complement strand
GGCCATTGCTTCATGTCATCTAGCCACTCCGTCATAAGGGATGGATGAGGGACTGTTACGGTACTGTCGTCGCGACTAGTTAAAACATCCATGGTGTGTATCCACCTCCGTTTTTTGTCCATTTGTGCTTCATCCATGGAGAAACACCGGCTTTTACAGCAAACAAGCTAGTAAGCTACAAGCTATCAAACGTACACAAGCTTCGAACCGGAAAAGGACAACCGGCTTCCGGTTCAAATCCGCTATGAATCATGGGTAAATTCGCTAACCAGGAAAAAGGTGGATACATGCGTGCATGCAGGGGAGGGGTGCGATTTTTGAATGATAATCGAATAATTCCCAGCGATCTTCGAATATTATTTTTGCTTGAAATGCCCATCCCTAGATATAATGTATACTGGCTAATATTATATCGCCAGCTAAGTGAATTGATGTCAGATCATCAACAAGTTATAATATTTACACTGTATGGAAAATCCAATTATGTGTTCCATGGAGGAAGGCCTTGATTTGAAAGGTAAGAGATAACAGAATTTAGAGTTTTGGGTGAAATATTCGTAAGCATTTCTTACTACACAACACCACACTATCTGTTCTACTACTATGGGCCTGCTAGCTTCCGTGGGGGAATGACTGTCATAGGCTGCTGCTGCTGCTTACTGATGAAGAAGCATGGTCACATGAGCTGCGTGCTGGAGTGGGACTCTAGATTAGAGACAGCGAGCTCTCTCCAAGCAGTGACCCATTTTCACAACAGTCTCTACGCACACATATACACAGAAGAGGCAAAATCCACACTCAAAAACAAAAACCCTTAAAAGCGGCGGCAGGCAGGGCCCAGGCATGCAATAAGCCCTGCTCTTAATGCACACATTCCAGAGCTGAGCCGTCCACCTGCCTGTTGGTACTAGTAGGGGCACCAACAAACTCAACGGCATCACATTCACAAATAAAAGCTACATCAACATATATCAATGTTCAAACATATATACTCTATTTAATGCAAGTGAGAAACACCAGCTCAAAGGGCCTAGATACTATTCTCAAACTGGCTAAAAATGAACAATATCTAAGGAAAATAAACATCCCACTACAGCCAGAGTCAGACAGATGCAGCCTCAGTTATGCTTCCTCAGTGTTTCAATATCCAACGTCACACCAAAAACAAGGAACTAGCCGCTAACAGTCAAATATTCATTACTAGCTGCAAAAGAAAGAAAGAAGGGATTTACCGATTCCATGGCCGTCTTCAGATGGGAAAGGTTAAAATCCAGCTAAAAATGCTGAAGATGCAGCTGTGAAGTCCAAGGAATCCTGCGAAAGCAAAATTAAAGAAAGATTAGTCTTGTGAATACTGATAGTTCACCTTTCAAACATGAACAGAGTCAATTCCTCAATGCAGATAAATTTTACTGTATTCCTTCATTTCAGCACACCGAACGTGACTTTTGATCAGAGGTCCATTTATTAGGAATGGGTTCATCACAATTTCAGGGACAGTTGGTGTGCTGGGACACGATGGGCACATTCCTATTTCGCTGTCACCCAATCCCACAAGCTCCTTTGCAACAGTTTCATCATGACAACAGCTGCAACAAGAGTGGTATTCAAGGCTTGATAGCAATGTCTACTGTACCCTTATTAGGGCTGGGCGATATGGCAAAAAATATAATCCAGATTTCTTTCAGAATGTTGACAGTTTCGAGATAATTTAACAAAAACAAATTCAAGAACAAAAGAATGAAATATGAACGCAAATATTGTACAAAATTGTAGCGAATCCTATACTCAGAAATAATATCAAATAAGAAAAATGCTAAATATTTCTATTTAGCCAATACGTAGATATTCAGTTTTACAAGTCAACTCAAAAAGTCAATTCAAATTCAAAATAACTGGAAGTATAACACCAGTAGAATGTTATAACAGTAAATGCTTTGTAAAAAAAATAAAATAACAGCACCATTAAGCCCTTCACCTTCATGCAAATATGAAATCAAACATACACTAGTAACTCTTTAGAGGTTTTTACATTTCACTGCACTGCTTTGCCATAGTTTTCTAGGTAAACATGCACTTAACGAATGTGTTTGACCACTGCACTCATGTCTCGCATCTTTTGCAGTTTGTCACATGACACAGCAGTCTGAAAACAGGGTGCTCAAGTTAAAAAAAAAAAAAAAAGTTATTTCGGCTCATAACATTGCTAATTTTTAGGGATGTAGAGATGAACCGCAAGCCGGTTGAAAATCGATTCAAATGTAACGATTCAAATCGGTTGAGATGCCAAACAAATTGCGATACAATTGGAGTAGTTTATATGAATGTACAGTGTTTCCCACAGGATTTTGAGAGACTTGTGGCAGCAGGTGACATCACATAACAATTTGCATATTTATGACGTCATTGTGTCAAGTTTGCGTTCAGACAATTTTTGGCACTTCAGATCTGTTCTACTTTATAAACTGTCACATATTGTAAGACAACCGAATGCCCAATAAAGCTGCTCACATTTACATATTTTCTGTTGTCATACATAAAACAAGTAGAAATAGTGACGAAACACGACCCATTAATACTATGTTAACCAGGAATCACTCTCACTATACTCCTTAAATCCTGATTTATTATCGCGACATCGTCTGATAAAATCAACATACATCTACACTAAAAAGCGACTATGTTGTGGTGTTGGCTATATTACTGTTTTGTCTCATTCAGCGCACTGCCTGCGTCTGAGTAACAAACTATGAGCATATTAACAGACGAATTATGTTCATATTTAAAAGTCCAAACATTCAGTAAGCGACAGGTGCTTGGAAACTCTGTTTTGTGAATGATTTATTGACGAGTCTGCTGCTTTTCGGCCAACTGAAAGCGCTGTTTCTCTGCGGCTCACTGCACAGAACAGATACAGAGAGAGGCGACACTGCGCCGCGAAAAGACTTCATGCTCGCGGAGCAGAACTGGAGACATCTTCCAACTGAACAATAGCTAAGGTTTTATCAAAAAAGTCGCTAGGTTTGTCAGTATGGACCTGTTATGGAAAAACACCGCCAAAAGCGTCTGAAAGTTGCTAAATATTGTGCTAAAGACGCGGGAGCTGATGGCAGTGGGCAGTGGGTATTGTGGCGGCTCACAGTACGAAACGCGTCGGGTGAGGGGAGATTTCCACTAGTTAATCGATCACGGATGGTTTCATTATCTCAGGTGGATAAAAAACAAGTGTAAGAGGATAATAATAGTAATAAAAACAAAAATGTGTCAAAAATTTGGGCGGCCGTTAATAAAGCACTTTTTTTTCTGAGAAATTATGCTAAATTTTCATTTTTGTCCATATTTTCAGTAACTGATTTTTTTTTTCACAAATTATTTCTTTAATTGAATTTGCTTATGATGCTTATAGAAAAAGAAACGGTTTCTAACGCAACTAAAAGTTTTACCATTTTGCAGTGTTTAAAAAAGTTACCGTTACTGAATGTTTATTTACTAGCCTAAAATAAAATTTGATTTTAATTTTGGTGCATCTCAAGTGCTCATTTTGGACACCGTTTTTCACAAAATCTAGACTAGATAAGACCAGGAACAAGACCAGATTGATCTCATGAACTTACGAGCAGATGGCATGCTGGGAGACGAAGGAAGCTGGACAGAAACAGCTTTATCTGTGATGGAGCGAGACGGTTCTGGAGAAAACAAAAGCAGAAGTTACATCAGTGAAGTTAAGTGTGTGATTTCAGCGATCGGACCACATACCCGCCTCAGTGTTTGTACAGGCGTCCTGGATTTCAGGAGGTCTCTTCTGCGTGGAGGCGAATGCATGGAGCTCAGCTGAGGTGACATAAGCCTTATCCAACAACCGCTGTCCCGACAATTCAGAGTCAAAGGAGCCTGAGCACAAAGACACGCACATTTCATCTACATCTGAGGAAAATAAGGGAGACAGGTGGAGTTTGGGAAGCAGTGATGTTATTTTTAACTAAAACTAGTAAAAACTGTTTTCAGTAGCTGAAATAAAGCTTAAATAAAATACAATATTAATATAAGATGAAAAAAATTAAACTTAAAAAACAAACAAAAATATATGAATGTTAAAAAACAGAAATGCTGCCTTGGCAATTACCGGAAATAAAATAAGTATGTATATGTATAACATGATGCGAATGCATCATATTTTCTCTCAACTCTTTTTACATTTTCTGACCCACTTCAGGTCATAAAGTCTCTATTAATGAGCTGACGAGTTGTATCGGGTGTGTTACATGAGGGAGACAGTGCTGGGCTGCTCCAGAACTGTTTGGAAAACCATTTCAGACATGTTCTTAAATGTGACTTATATAAAATTTATTACATGCATGCACAGTTTTAAGGCACCTTTTTTGGAAACTTCATGACTTAACTGACCATAACATTGCATTCACGTAGTTTATTTCGCGCTTAGATATGAAAGGATACGGGCTACAGCGCGCACTGGTGCCTTTGTGTGAAGATCACGCGCTGCGAGCACAGTACCGTTTCCGCACTCGTTTGACTCGCACCTGCTGCTGAAGTGAAGTGGAGTGCGCGTCTGAAACGTCTCCTGTTTGATGTGCTCGTAAAGACGTTCTGCGACTGAATAAATGCACTTCTTGTCAAGAGAAAAAGTGACAGAATTAGCAGTTATGAGTGGGGTGGCCAACCGTAGGCCCCGCCCCTGCGTTAACGGCGTAAAATAATAACGCGTTAAACTGAAAAAATTAGTCGCCTGCGTTAACGTGCTAATTTTGACAGCACTAAAAAATAGCCATGAGTTTTCAAAAGAAGCATATAATAGTTTCATATAAACGCATCTGTCGAACACGCTTCCAAAGTCATCGCATGACCCTTTGTTGAATTATTTAACTGGCTCATTTTGTTGCCATTTTAATGTTTGTAGCTTCTCAGTGGTAACAAAGAACAGTTTTGAATTATGACTAAGAGCATGTGTCGTCCAGTTGAATTTATCGTTGACATAGCGAACAGCTGCTATAGAAGTGCTGCTGGGTTTCCTATAGTCAGCAGGGACGAGGTTATATGTGAGCACGGCCTCTATTGTGTGACTTCATAATAAGTGTGGCATGTCCTGTTTGCAGCGTTTGTCTTGTCACTCCTGAGGCTTGTTACTCTTCTCAAGCATGTTTATGACATCCTGGGCTTGAAGTGGGCTGCTCTTTTCTCACCCGAGCGCCTCTGTCCTATTATGACCGCCGACTACAGATTTATCTTGGAGAGTCAGGAAGATCCCCAAAAAACGCTTTCCTGATCCCTTTCTCTTTGCGTCAATGTTCACTGTCCCCCAGAGGAACGCAGTCTTGCACTGAGCCCTCGATCCGTTTGTTTTTATGGCTCAGCAGTAGAGAGACGTGGCCCTCCTAAACCAGTAAACATGTTGAAGTCTTAATCAAATGCACTAAATCAAGCATGACAGCAAATTCCTTTTGTAGCGTTAAATCCAGCTGAATTACGACCCAGTGGCTTGTTGGATATGCAAGCTATATATAATATAATAAGTAATGTATTTATTTATATTCACAAAAATAAGAGTCAATGTGAAATTAGTTCACTCTGAGTCAGGGCTGCATATAGGCTACAGTGTTTTTAGAGTTGCGGAGCGGTAGATGGTTGTCAGAGGAAACATGAATATTTCATACAAGAATGGAAAGTGCTTATTGCCAAAGAAAATGAAAAATGACTCTCGGACTCCCTGTTTGTTATGATTTGGCTGTTGCCAAGGATGTTGTGGATGAACAAATTATATATAGTTAAATATGTCCATATTTTATATGATACATATAAAATTATACATTATGTAAATATATATTCACTCATAAACATAGGCTACCTGTGTGTGTATAAAACTACTGTGTATACAATATAAAATCCCCCCCAAAAATGACTTTTCTTTACAATTAAGCACAATGCAGGGTTATTATAGTTAACTAAAACTGTAAAACATTTGTTACTTTCGTAAATAAATTAACTGAAATAAAAGAATCAAAGTTATTTTATTTCATTTATTTGCAAAAGAAACATTCTCATTTTCATTTAATTTTATATACTGAAATAGCTAAACCCAAATCTGAAATAAAAATAAACTATAAAGGCCTTTAGAAAATACAAAATGACAAACACAACAAAATTACTAAAACTAGTAATTACAAAAAAAACTACTGAAGTTAAAAAGAAAATGGATATGTATAAACTAATTAAAAAATATAAATAAAACTATAAAAGTTTCTCAATGCAAAAATAACACTTGCACAATTCAGTTTACTTTGAAAATTATGGCAATGCAAAAAAAAAAAGATTAATTTGAGCGATTTATGTCTTTAAATTTATATGTAAATAAACATTTAAATATTTTTTGTAAAATAAAATGTGTGTGGTGGTAGCATTTATTGTTTTAAATTAAGAAAAAAATATTAAATTTTGTCAGTAAAATTTGCGTAATAAGATTCTAATGTAACCATTTGAATTAATTTATATTGATGAATTAATTAGTTTTTATTTTTTTCTTTATTCATAAAATCTGTCTGGACACTTTGCAGTAATGAGAATTTGTGCTTAAATTTCATATAAATAATATGCAAAAGACTTTGAATGGTACTCAAATATTCATTCTTTTTGCAAAATGCAGTTTCTTGTTTTTTTTTCTTTTGACTGGTGTGAAATACGATCTGGCGTTACTGAAAGGTTTTTCAGGTTATCTAAACAAAAGATCTAGCCACACAGCATCATCCAGGATCTTTCGTCGGATGTTAGACCATGTACTTCCTGTATGCCCCCTCACTTCCTCTCTACAGCTGCATTACAGTAAGAATGGTAATCATTGTTTAGGTCAGAGAGTGGAATTTCCTTCACCAGCCCGGCGTCTCGGGGTGCCTTATTGGTTCATCGCAGAACGCTAGCTTCTTAATGTAGGCAGCTGTTTCCTCCTATATTTAGGGCAGTGGTCAGATTCACTGGCCTCCTTTTTTTTCTTTTTTTTTTCTTCTTCTTGTGAACAAATGGGGGAGGGGATGAAATTAGATGATGTGATAAAAAGTAAATTAGTTAGAAATTGCTTCCATTTCCTGTCAGCAGACAGATTAGCTTTCTCCATGAAATCAGAATCTACATGCAAAACAATGACAGCATTGTATTCGTTTATAGTAGATAAACTACTAGCATTGTTGCTTTAGTCACTTTACTAGTAATGTTTCCGTCATCTTCTGCAATCGAGTGTGAAACTGTCCTGCTTTTATTTCCATAAGTCTGTTTTTATTTTAGTTGATAAGTTGAAATTGCTTACAAGCTTAATAGATATTGTCCGCATTTATAAGTTTGCATACCCTGCAACCTCATGCTTTTATTTCCTTAACCCCATATGACGTGTCTTGTTGCCCATTTCTTGAGACGTATGAAGGGAGACAACATGATATCAATTAGGAGTGCAATGCTTCAGCATTAAGCCGTAGCACAGCTCACATCAATCAATAATGAAGCCTCTTTAGCAGGAAAAGGCTTCCAGTGGCTTTTCCATTCTTGAGTTTGAGCTAAATTGGTTTTGCAGTTATGGAGTGTATCATAAGGTCGCTCTCTAGACGCTGCTGCTGCGCGCGGTTTCCTGTGGACCTGTACCTGAATCTCCAGCTCGGTGACCTAGCGCTAACCTTTCGCTCGAATCTGAGCAGCGATTGTTTGATGAATGAGTAATGTCATTCCCAGCATTAAATAACTGCCTTTCAAAGGTAGCTCTTGTTCCGGACTCTCCGGGGGGTGCTGGGCCTTGTCTTGGAGGCCTGGGCTTCTAAATTACACCGGGTAAATGAACGCTTTATGGCTGTTTGAGAACAGAACATTCTGATCCTGATCATTCAAGAGCAAGTAATCAAGAGCAAGATCATTCAAGAGCAAGTAAGTAACACAAACAACCACGAAACAGATATTTCGTGTTTGTTCGGAACTAGCGACTATGTCTCATTTGTGACCATCGAGACTACTGAACAAGTGTTTTCTGAACTTAAAATGATATATATTAAAATAATGTTAATATTTAACATTTGAATGTTTATAGTCCTATAACATAATTATTATTTTTATATATGTATGTGTATGTTTCTTTACATTTATGTATTTTATATTTATAATTTATTTAAATAGTAGGTTTGTAGATAATTGTATGTGCATGTGCATCCTTTTAATCTTTTAAAAAATTCACAAAAATCTAACCTTTCATTGGATAATAAGAATTTAAAATGGGGGGGTGGGGGTGGGTATCGTTTATGAAATGTTTTTCTCAAATACACGTTGGACACAATTATTGGCACCCCTAGAAATTCTTATGATTCTTAAATTCTTATATTCTTAAAATATCTCTGAAGTATATTCCCATTCATATTCACAATTTTGAGCACTCCAAGGTGATTATGAACATGAAATTATCCAGCCATGGCTTCCTGTTTCACAGAAATTTCTGTCACAGGAGGGAAAACAAAGCCCAAATTCCCTTAATCATCCATCACAATGAGAAAAAGGAAAGAATATATTTCTGATGTGCAGCAAAAGATAATTGAGCCTCACAAATTAGTGGAGTGTATTTAAGAAAAGAGCTAGAGTAGTGAAAATTCCCATTTCCACCATCAGGGCAATAATTAAGAATTTCCAATCAACATAAAATGTTACGAAACTGCGTGAAAGAGGATGTGTGTCTGTATCGGCCATGTTTGGATCTTCCAACCGTACAATAATCCAAACACAAACCTCAAAATACAACATAGCTTCTGCTATGGCCATTCCAATCCTCTGACCTGAACACCCCAAAGGGTGCTGATATATTTGGCCATGACTGTATGTCAAAGCACTGCCCAAAAGCCTATAGCTTCGACAAAAATTTGTTAGTTTAATAAAAAAATCTCCTCCTGGGACATAAAAGTATCAAAGGTTGAAGAAACACCCATACACAGGTGTGTGTTCTCATGTCTAGGTTTTTAAGGCACACTGCAGTGGTGTATTGATATTTCTCATTCAGCTGTTGATTATGATCAGATGACCAGATTCATGGGAAAAAAGGACATATGGCATCCTACTATTTGGATACAAACAGGAGAAAGAGGGAGAGGACACGGGAGAAAGTTCTGGGAAGCCAGCATGGTAGTTTGGTGCCAGACCGGATAGCGTTCCGGATGCCGCTCCACCTGGGAAAGTGACTGAAGTGGAGCAACCCTGGAAAAATAAGAGGGGTAAATTAGGACGATAATTAAAACAGAGTGCTGACAGAAGGAGAGAAGTTCAGCCAAGAGTCTGGCACAACAAACACTCAGTGCCCTGAGACGTCGGTCCAGTCGTGCCTACAGACATTGAAGATTTCAGGACACGTCACAAAACCACTAACGGTATACTTACAGAGCAAACAAAATGCTGCAGACATGACTTTTCTGATGTCAGTTAAGACCTCCAGACATTTGTTTATGGAAAAGGCATTTCCTTCAACAGGAATTGCAAGAGCATGCAGAAATTGTGTGTATTAATCTTAATTTTTGAGACCATGTACACATCTAAAGACATTTAGACAGGCACTATTTGCCTAGTCATTTGGATTTTAATATTAAACGCAGGCCTGGGGAAGTTTACCCTGCATCAAGTGTTACAGGAAATGCAGACACCACAGCATATTATTTTGAGAACGTCATCCTGACAGCAACCCTAGCAGCAAAGATGCATATACATAAAGTGTTTTCAGCAAACAGAGCTGTTCTTTGTTTAGATGGCACAAACTGCTCAGCACTCCGTCTCCATGTGTGTCTCTGAGGCCCTCAGTTTCTTTTCAGGCTTTCGTGTAGAGCAGACACTCCTCAAACACACCGGCCCACACGCATACACAAACACAATAAACAGTGGCGCCTGTCTTCATCTTCCTTTATTCCCGACCAAAAAACACACACACATGCAGTCACGCTCATGCACCCGTACACACACAAAAAGAGCCTTTCTCTGAGGAACGCAAATGCTAAAAAATCTGTGAGTGTTATTCATCGCTGAGGAGTCCCTGTCCGAGACAAATGGACAGAGATGCCATTCATCTGTTTGATTTACTGTGTGAAAAGCACACTTCATTTACACTGTGTTCACTGATTGGTCAGTTATATGTGTCCTTGAATCACTTTCTTACATGGGTTAGCTGGTGTCCTCACAAGTTCACTGACACATTACCTACACATCGTGCTTGAAAGGAAGTAAGTCTTACTGTTTAGTGACCCATTGGACTCAGCAGACACATGGTCTTTCCAAACAGAGCTTTCATTGACGCAAAGTGATAAAATCAGGCAGGAAAAACATTGAACGCTGAATAACATAGTGTATTAATGTTAGTTTAGATCAGGAGACAGCCTGCCGGAAACCTCTGGGATGTTTTTACAGGAAAAATTACTCCACAGCTATCAATCCACACTGCACCGAGAAACTTTTCTAAAAACGTTACCTGTAATTAGGAGTCCAGCAAATGGTCCTGGAATTAAAGCATGTGAGTCTATACAATCCAGTGGGGTACATGAGTGACAGTTATTTCCTCTAATGCTTGACGTCTTTGGTTTATGTCTTGAACTGAAATTTAGTTACTCTTTTTTTCCAAAACTTGGTGAGCTTTCTTTTGTAAGCAAAATCACAAATGACTGAATTGGTATGCTCAACATAGGCAGGTGCTTCCTGTTTCAAGAGATATGTGTGATGCAAGCATGTTGTTAAGCTAACATACACAATTGTGTAATTTATAAAGTAACAATATACATTAACGTTTAAAAGTTTGGGACAAGAAATTTGTACTTTTATTTAGCAAGAATACATTAAATCAGTCAAAAATGACAGTAAAAGCATTTATAATGTTACAAAAGATTTCTAATTCAAATAAATGCTGTTTTTCTTTAATGAATATAAGGTTCAAAAGAACAGCATTTCAAATAAATGCTGTTCTTTTGAACTTTATAGTCATTAAAGAATCCTTAAAAAAATGTTTTCAACATTGCTAGTAATGAGAAATGCTTCTTGAGCACCAAATCTGCATCTTAAAATGATTTCTGATGGATCATGTGGACACCGAAGACTGGAGTTTTTAAATTATAAAAAAAAAAATATTTCACAATATTTCTGTTTTTGCAGTATTTTTGATCAAATGAAGGCAGCTTTGATAATCATAAGAGACTTCTTTCAAAAACATAAAAAACTTACTGTTCCTAAACTAAGAGCTGTACTTGTTTTCTGACTGACTAGCCTCAAGGAAACAAATCAAACCAAACCACATTTATCATCACAAAAGTTTTGGTGTGCGCAGTACATAACATCACTGCAGTGTCATCAGAGCTCCAAACTTTCAAGGTTAGCTTAAAAACACAAAACAAACCGTAATTCTGTCAAGGAGACAAAACACTGTACTGTCTGAATGGAAGTCAACAGAGGAGATGCATTGGAAAGCTGAATAAACTACTTTTATGTGGAAAAAGTTTGGCACAATAAATTGAATGACTGTCTGGTAATCTTCAACATGTCTGCCATGACATATTCATTGTAGAGTGAGCTATATTTGGGGTAAACTACCAAAGATATCACTTTTTTATAGGAGAAGTCACAGTCAATTTGGCAACACGGGATCAGCAAACGTGACTGACCGTAAGCCAACATTTCCATCGCAGAAACTCTAATGCATGACATCTTTAGTTTATCCAATAAATGCCCAGTGTCTTGCCCTCTATGTGGAAGTACTGCAATGTTCAACACAATAAATAAGACATCATTATGAGCCTATTTGAAAAAGGCATGCATACAATTATATCTATAAACATCTAAAGCATAAAGCGGCAGGATGGAAACAGGATGAGAGTCTCCAAAAGACTCATTTAATGCAGAACAGAGGGAGTTTTATACCCTCTTTTGCGGAAGACCTTTTTTGTTTTTCCACTTCCTCTCTCTCATTCGGGTTTGAAGGAATGAGAAGGTGGGCAGAGATGATTTGGCTCATTGTTCTGTTCGGCTGTGATTAGGGATATTTAATTCCAAATGCATTTCACAGAGTGGTTACAGCATGAGCAACATGTAATGAGCACGTCACATGTTATCATCATTAATAATGTACTAAAAGGTCATTCTTTTGTTCGTGATATATATTAGCTGGTGTAGTTTATCCACTTTAAAGGGATAGTCCAGCCAAAAAATGAAAATTCTGCCCTCTGACATTTACTCAACCTCATGTCATTCCAAACTTGTAACTGACTTTATATCTTTTTTCTGTGGAACATAAAAGATCATTTGAGAATTTTTTTTTTGTCTTATTATTATTAATTTAATACAATGAAAGGCAGTGCTCACCAAAACTGTTTTGTTTATCAAAATTCTTAAATATATCTTCTTTTGTGCTCTGCAGAAGAAATAAATTCATACAGGTTTGGAAGGGTGAGTAAATAATGAAAGAATTTTCATTTTTGGGCAAACTATACCTTTAAATCAAACTTAAATGAGAGATGGGATAGATTTAGGAAAACCACTATGCACACACACACACACACACACACACACACACACACTGGTTTCCATGTTTTATGGGGACATCCCATAGGCG
>JAUZSZ010000114.1:14209177-14219812 GCA_034780575.1 Labeobarbus marequensis | reverse complement strand
AATCAGAGCTGTGAGGATGTATTTAGCCTTTTTAGTAAGTGCTCATGGCTGATCAAAGCCTCAGGGTCCCTGTAGACAGAGCTTTTATTAATGTACAGTATAACCCGATGTGTGCAGAAGCTGACTTCTTTCTTTCAGTTCCATCTATCTGTTTTTCTCTATTCCCTTTTCCTTCCATTTTCATTTTAGTTTATTGCCCAGTCCACAAGGACTAACTGTTGTTGAGGGCAGGCATTTGGAAAGGACATATGAGGGAATGTATTGGAAGCCTAACAGCAGCATTTCCACAATTGAATCTCAGTGAAATTGATGTGAAATGGTAACCTCAAATGTTACAAGGCATTTCAGACAGGATTAGTTCAGCCAAAAATGAAAATTCTGTCGTAATTCAGTTCTGTAGTATAACTTAGAGGACTTGAATATAGAACATGAGTCAAATGGACTTCAATGGTACTTTATTATTTTTGGTGCTCAACAGTCCCCTTCCAACTTAACCTGTGTGTAACACGTACATAGAAAGAATGTTATATATATTTGTAACTAGTGGAGCACTAGTGGTGCTCTAAAATTTCAGCAACCCAAATTGTTTCCAGCCTAAATAGTTTTGATAGAACCAATGATGCTTTTTGGATGATGCATTTGGACTGTCACAATCTATTTTGTGCACCTAAAGTGAATAAGGTACAAAAGGGTCAACATGTCAGCAGTCTGGATGCATTTCAGCATGAGAAAAAGAAAGCTAAAGTAGCAAAATGTAAAATTTGTTCGACTGAAATGTCTTAAAAAATCATTTTAGTGCATCACTAGTAACAACATGAGTGGGCATAAATGTCGACAGAATCGTCATTTATTGGGTGAACTAGGTGAAGACTTTTCAGACATTAAAGGGATAAAGATATGTTACTCAATGTGTTTTTGTTGTCATTTTCTTCTTTTAATACATTGGTTTCCAATCAGTGTCAATCTCTCACTCTGTATTGTTAGTGTATTTAGTTTAGTCCTGCAATCCACATAAACACAAATCAAAATCAAGGTGCACTGAGGTTTGTTCATTTGCTTCACTGTTATGTTTGTCCTTTCCTTGTTTTTCATATATTTCTGTTTTTATTTTCATACAAAACAGATTCAAACCTTTTGTCAAGCTTCAAAGTCTTTGTTGAATGAAATATGCAAAGTAAATACTGAATCCTGTATTTTAGTAATATACCTCTATATCTGATTGTCTATCCTCTGCCAAGTGGTCTCAGATGAATTTTGTGGAAGACTCATCTGAACAACAATTCATGTACCTGTATTGTTTCGTTCTGTCAGTGATCATGAGTTTACAACCTGTGCTCTTATAAAACATCTCCTCCAAATGGACATTAAATATGTTAATCAGTTATGTTCTGTGGAGAGATGTTTTTTGTTCATAGTCCCATAATTAATAACCAGTGTTTCCTTTAATAGTTAATTCACATTCAGACACAAAGGGCCAGCGGGACAGACTCATTGCTCAGGACTTGCTCACTACTGAGATCTCGCTGTCTGATGAAATGCCAAAACAAACCAGCAGCCAACACAGCGACCCATAATCCTCCAGCTCCCTCTCCATCACACAGTCCTGCTGCTGCCGCTCAGAGCTGATAGTGAGCTGATTGAATGTGACTGATGAAAGGGATGGATGACATGAGACAGGAAGATGAACAGGGGTTGAGTGTAGCTGGCCAACCATGTTTTTTAAGATTGATAGAAGCCCACTTCATGTGTCACTAATTTCTTTGTGTTTTCACCCTTGTTCTTAGTATTAGTAAAGGGAGAGTTCACCCAAATTACTCAGTTTCTTCTGTGGAACACAAAAGGTGAATTATTTAAAGTTTTATTTTGGCTCCAGGGCAACATAAATAACCATAAAAGTGGTCTATATGATTTGTGCAATGTTTACCAAGTGTTCTTAAGTCATACTATAGATAGACTTGTTAAATTTTAAAAAATTGACATGTTTGAGAGAAATAACAATCTCTGATTCACAAATGAACCATTCTTTTGAGTTGAGTCTTTTTAACAAATCTGTTCACCAGATTCACAAAACAGGCCTGAATCATTTGTTCATGAATCAGACAGATCAAGTTCTCAAGTTCAATGACTCAAGGTTACACAGCAGTTAACATCTCACTGAAGAAGTATATCATTGGTATATCAAAATTTAAAGGGATAGTTCACCAAAAAATTTAAGTTCTGTCACTTTTCTTGAAATATCTTTTTTGTTCAGCAGAAGAAAGTATAGTAAATCATGCAGATTTGGAATGACACGAGGATGACCAAACATTGACATTTTCATTTTAATTGTGCCTTTAAATTGTGTTACATTTCTCACAGACTTGCATTATAACACACTGGTCATAGTGACTCTCTTTATGCTTTTATTGTGCTTTTGTGTCCTTTTGAAGTGTAGTGTCCATTTATTTAAATTGGAAAAAGGGCAAACAGTGCAGTAATTTATTTTTTTTTTAAATTCCTGTTACATGAAAAAATTAAGTCATGGATTTGTGATGACAAATAAGGTGAGTAAATGATGACTGAATTGAACTATTCCTTTAAACATACAATAAAAAAAAAAAAAGTTTTGTTTTTTTCTAAATTATGAATAAAGGCAAGAACCAGAAAAAAGCAGGTCTTAAAACAAGGAAAGAGCCCAAAATGTCAGTGTTAAAGCATGCTTGAGCACGTCTTTACTCTCTTTTCCATCCATTTCCCCCTCACTTCTTTTCCTTTAGCCTGTCAAACACAGGAATTGTGTCACAGGACTGCTGATCTGATGAAGTGTGGGAATGTTGGGATGTTGTAATGCTGTTGTAATAATAATAAGGATGTGTTTGTGTGTGTCAGGTAGAGACCATTATACCAACCTCCTCTGATTACCATCTTTGTCGCAACAGGCCTGTCAGAAAGCCAGTGCCACTTACAGCCATGACGAAACTCAGCAGGTTTGGCAGGAGTAAAATGAGGAAATGAGAGAGCGAATCGGGCCGGAGGGGGAAAAGACAGACCGTCTACTTTAAACTTAATCAGCACTGGTGCCTCTGCGCCTTAGCACTTGTCTGTCTGAAGCCATGGCCGTTGTGTTGAAAACGTTTTGATGTCTTGCTCACTTAGCACACCTCCTGATCTCTTTGAGGCAGATCCTGGGGTGAAAAGTCCAGCAGCCCCACTTAGTTTGTCTGTTCTCTATTCATTTAGTCTTCATGGAGATTAATTTAGGTACCTCCATTTTTGTCAGAGGTTCTCAGGATTCTCTCAGAGTTCCCAGGGTTCTTGTGATGGTGCCACGCTTGGCTTTTCATTCTTAGTTAAACCGTGCAAACGGTGTGGATGAATGATGGTCTGTTTCATTAGGAAAGGTTGTGTGTAGTATGTAAGCGAGACGCTCTCAGGAGGAGGGAGAAATGAGCATCTTTATGTCTCAAGGTCGTGTTCATGACGTGTCCATCAAACAAACTAATGTGTGGCGTGTTTTTGAGAGAAACTCATGCATCCAGTGGCATCAAGGACATATTTTCGTACCTTTATTTAATTACTGTGTTTTTTTAACTATACTACTGTTCACAATATTGAGGTGAAATATTATTTGATTGTGAAATATTATTCATTTAAATAAACAGATTTCCATTTTAATATATTTTAAAATGTAATTTATTTCTGTGATGGCAAAGCTTAATTTCTCGAGTCTTCAGTGTCATATAATACTTCAGAAATCATTCTAATATGCTGATTTTGTGATCAAGAAACATTTCTTATTGCTATTATTAAAATATTAAAACAGTTGCGCTGCTTAATACTTTTATAGAAAATGTGATACCTGATTTCAGGATTCTTTGATAAATAGAAAAGTTTAAAAGAACAGCATTTATTGTATTTTATTTTTTATGTAATTTTTGCTACTTTGTGTTGTCTTATCATTTATTAACATTATTACTATTATTATTATTATTTAATAAATAAACCAAACTCAATTGTCAGTTTCAGTGATCGTAATGCATTTATGATGTTTGGATACAAGTTGGCATTTTAGTTAACATTTAACACTTTAATGTTTCATGAGGAAAAAGTTGTCAGTTTGAGCATCGTGTGTGTGTGTAATTTGTATTTATTTTAAACTAGTTATAATTTTTTGTTAGTCTTTAAAATCCACTTGGCTCTGAAATCTGAGGGTGTGCTTGATCCATCAGTTTAAATGGGCATGACTCTTCTGCTTGCACCAACTTCAGCTCCTCAAGCATGAGGATATCAGATGAAGAATCAGTGTTCAGTATGTTTGACAAACCCTTTGTGCGTGTTTCTTTCAACGCTTTTAGCCTTGCATCAGCCTGTTTGGTGTTCTCCCGCAGCTGAGATCAGAGCGGACAGGAAAGCATGTAGTCAGATTAGGTTTCTGCCACACTGTCCTTAATAATCAAGCAACCCCGGAGAGGAACGAGATCATTACCACTGACACATCTTCATTTGAACGAAAGGACCACATTCCCCCCTTCAGTCAGTCTCTCCCTCTTGTTCTGTTATTTCCCACCACAGCTCTTTTGCAGACAGTTATATTCACTATATATCACTGATTAAGTCAATGATGTTGATTGAAGATTATATACTGTACATTATCTTTCCATTCTGCATGCCCGCTCTAGGGAATGAAATCATCCCAAGCTTCTCTGGACCACGACGTGACTTAATATGAAGGTGGGGGAGTCAGAAGAGCATGGCTAAAGTGAAAGCTCCGTTTTCCACTTTGTTTTAAAGTGAACCGTTTAGTAAATACCGTTTAGTTTTTCAATTTTTTTTTAAATCCCTTAAAGTTTGTAAGAATAGCTTGCAGCAGTGTGATTATAAACATGCAGAGGCTGTAAAATTGGACTAGTGAGTAGATAAGTTTACCTGTTCAGCATAATGTTTAATGACCCCAACAACCTCTGTACACTGTATAAAAAAAAAAAAATAAAAAAAACTTAACTCTAAACTTAACTGTAAAATTTGCTAGCAATTTTTTCAGTGTTATAACAACTGCCTTTTCAAGATAAGTTTTTTTTTTTTTAAATCACAAAAGGGTATTATGTATTTTACGTTGTAGAATAATACATTGAGATTTTTCACCACAGACCTTATTTCACGCATTCAACCGAAAAACCCATTGACTTCAGAATGATGCAACCGGAAGTTTTAAAATGCTTTTTTCTGGGTTTTGACCTACAAAAATAAGTCATCCCTGCAGCACTCTATTAATCAGGCTCTTTGTCCAGGGACCACAGAGCAAGCTATCCAATCCTGATGTTTGAAACGTTTCTGCAGTGTTTCCCTCCTGCTGTATAGACTATTAGAGGTAAGTGATGAGGCCTCCTTCCTGATATACACTGCAATCATTTTGATTTAAAGGCCAATGTGAGGTTGTCTGGCCCCTTCTTCCTGATCCTGACCCCTCTCTCATGTGGATGTGGTGCAAGCCCTATTCTTCACTGGACTGGAAGAGTTACACAGAGCAGAAGTGGAGGTGGATGCGTGGGTGGGTCACTGGGGTTAGGGGGTCTCTCTACTACTACTACTGAAGTTTGATATTCGTCCAAAAAGACACTCTGGAGGGAAAAGCAATCTCTCTCGTGCTAAGATTCTCACTATTCCCAAACTTTAATCTCTCCACACTTTCCTCTTGTCTTCTTTGACCCATAATTCAAGCATTATCACTCGCTTTTTCACTCACATCAGTACATATCTCCTCTTTCTGTCCCTGTCCTGGCTGGATTTGAACACATAAGTCCTTGCGATGTGACACTTTACTGTCTGGCTAGTTAATACTTTGTCCTCATGCTGTTTGTCTGCTTTGGCTCTCAGTCCACTCTGGTTTTCTCATCTGACCTTAGAGAGACAGAGAAAAGGGTAACAGGAGACAAAGAGGAAAGGCATACAAGACAAAGGGTGGTGGAGTGGGTACAGAAGTGAAGAATGGGCTTTCTCTTGTATTAACTGTACGTTACTTCACGTCTGAAATGTAGACTCTTGCAGGTCTGTGTAACCTTGAGCTGCTCCTCTTAATCAAAATGAGACGTCAGAGCATTTCACCCCAGTGATGGTATTAGATATGTAGATATGAATTTAATGTCTAACAGTGAGGTCACCACTATGTGCATAATCATGCAATCTAAAAGCAGTTTGGAGGTCAAAGGTTAATGTACTTCATTTGATTCGAGCACTGTTGCAATCCAACTGATGTATGCAGACTTGAAACTCAGTTCAGGAACCTGTCTGCTAAAAACATAATGACAACAGGAACAAATGAGTAATTTTAAGGCATTATGCTGACAATGTGTAGACAATATGCAGAGGGACCACTGACGGTGTAAAGACGGACTGATGGAATGCATTGACTTCTACATCTACACATGGGGTGTTTAGGGAAATCATTGAAAATGTTTAGGGAATGTGCTGACAGTGTTTGCAGAGCAATTTGGCCGAGTCTTGAAAATGTTGGGGTAACCCGTAGGCTACTAAGAAAAGGCACCCCCTGTTTTTTTAAACCCTCCCTCACTGCTCTCAATGGAGCCCCTTCGCTCCTAACATTATACTAATTACACGACCAGAACAACCACACTCATAGTTAACAGAGCTGTGTGGGTGTCAGGAGCAAAATCATCTGAATGTACAATTGTGAAATGGAAAAAAAGTGCATGCATGAGGGAAATCTGTTTATTTTATATTCATTTGTTTTATTATATTTTTGTGTGTTTTCTCATCAAATAATTTATTGTATTATATTTTTAGTTTTTATTTATATTATTAGGAATGCTAAAGCTTATTTTCAATATTTTACATAAGTATGATATTCATTTGTTCATTCATTTAAGAAATTACTCTTTTTTTCAGTAAGCATGCATTAAAATGTTCAAATGACAAATACATTAATAATGTTACAAAAGTAAATGTTGTTTATTTGAACTTTCTATTCATCAAAGAATCTGAAAAAAATTCTATTATGGTTTGCACAAAAATATTAAGAATAATTAGAAATGTTTCTTATACACTACCTTATTGCATATGCATTTGTAGGTTTGTGGTAGTCAATTTAATTTTATTTGTGCCAGAATTTAAAGGGATAGTTCACCCAAAAATGAACATTCTGTCATTAATTACTAATTGTCATTAATTCATCTTTGGAACACAAATTAAGATCATTTTGAAACCCTGCATAGACAGTAACACACCTGACACATTCAGGGCCCAGAAAGGTAGTACTTTTTGTCCAGAAAGAAACCAAAAATAACTACTTGATTCAACAATTTCTTTGCGCACAAAAAGTATTCTCGTAGCTTCATAAAATTAAGGTAGAATCACTGATGTCACATGGAATATTTTAACAATGTCCTTACTACCTTTCTGGGCCTTGAACATGTCAGTTGCTTTGCAAAGTCAGAAATCTCAGATTTCATAAAAAATATCTTCATTTGTGTTCCGAACGACATGAGGGGGAGCAATTAATGACAGAATTGTTATTTTTGGGAGAACTATGCATTTAGCACCCCAAAAAAGCCACATCTTAACCCATTTTACACTTGATATGGCTGTGATAGTGTCACGGTTCATAGAATCGCTGTCTCATCCTTGCTTGTCTGTTGTTGTGTGCTGCGTGAGTGGGTGTGTCCGAGCTCGTGATTACGGGCTGATCAGCCCCAGCTGTGGCTCATTACTGGGGCTATTTAAGATCAGCTAACGCTCCTCTCATTGTCAGATCCTCAGAGTGTCTCTGTGTTCCTGTCCTGCTGCACGTTCTGTCTCCTGGTGTGTTCCTGTCTCTGGATTGGCTTCAGAGGATTCTTCAGCTGGACTTGACTGCCCATTGCGTCCCTGCGCCCGTCTTCCATCCACGCTGTGCACGAGCTCCGTTCCGACTAGTTACTTTGCTTGTTCCCTTAATAAATTGTTGTATATCCGCGATTGAATCCTTTCTCTTGATTTCATAACAGATAGTTTCTCATTTGCACTGCTCTTGGAAGATTGTGTTGATCCTTAATAGAAATGAGCTGTTTGTGTATTCTATTATCTGCGTCTTGTCAGTAGATCACCTGCATAACTTTTCACTTTCATTTGCACTTTTATGCTGATGCATCTCTAATTTGCCAGTTTGCCCTATTTTTAATAAATCTGTCTGCACATCAGCATATAAAAATGATTTCTGAAGGATCATGTGATATTGAAGCCTGGAGTAATGGCTTCTGAAAATTGAGTTTTGCCAATAAATTACATTTGAAAACAGTTTTTTAAATATTAATATTTCACAATATTGATGTTTTGTTATATTTAACATTAAACCTTACTGAGCCCAAACTTGTGAACTGTATACATAGTTTTTACTAACCATTTTCATTTCTGTTTTTCCCCATGTAGGAGGAGGAAGAATTTGTACAATGGAAGTGTTTGTAAGCGTGATGAGACTGTAGAACTGCAGCTTGAGTGAGAGTGAGAAGATACTGTGATTCAAGATTGGTCTCCAGACTAAAACTCAAACACACTCATTATGTACAGTGTTCACTGGCTGAGCCTGTCTGTCCTCAGACTCTGACATGGCAACGCTGAAGGAAACTGTGACAGTCGCAATCATCATCAACCAACAAATATTCCCCTGCAGGTTATGCACGCGCATACAAACTGACACACTCAGCAAGCTTACGCACAAACTTGTGATTAAGCAGGCTCCTCAGTTTTGACATAATATACACTTTCCCTAAATTGGCCACTGTAGCCTCATAGCAGAATTTCAGTGGGTTAGTTTTTGGCCCAGGTGTGTGTGTGTGTTAGCTCACTTAGCTCTTAGCCATTGACCAGTATATGTTGGACACTGATTATCCTTCATAACTATCTTTCCCAAAAAGACTTCTTTGATGAATCAGATTATTATTATCATTATTATTTATTAAATTAATATTTTTTATTCTGCAAGGACACATTAAATTGATCAAAAATGACAGTAAAGACATAATTATGTTACAAGACATTGTTCCAAAATTTTTTTATTTCATACAAACATTCTCTAAAGCTGTGGCCGTATGCTTTGTGTCTGCATGACCCGGTCTCTCTCCTTAACACTATGGTATGTTCACATCTCAAGGGTGTATGAACTTCCCCATAGCAATATTTAACCCTAACAGGTTGTCATCAGCTCTGAACATTTAAAGCGTGTCACACATAAGATGACTCATGCAACACACCATCAGCGCAAACACTACATAAAAGTGGCCTTTGCCCCTGACGAGAGCCTGGAACCACTAAAGCAATAAATCCTGGCCTGCGTGTAGAAATCCCTCTCTAAAGTAAGGTGCCGTAAACTGCATGCGAGAGCAGTCACCTTTAATTACGGCTTAAGAGGCAGATGTTGCACATATCACTATCTAATCTGAGTGAAGGGAATATAAAAGACTTCTAGTCGTAAGGCCCACATGGAATCTGTGCCTGCTGAACTCAATTTCCACAGAATTCCACTGTTTTTCACTTGGTTATGCTTTTTTGGCACTTATTTTTTATTTGATATTTTAGCTAAAATGATTATACTTTCTGCCTCGAAGTAAAATAAAGAAAAAGATATTAATATGACTCTATTACTTGTAATTGCAACTTTATCTCATAATTGTTTTTTCCCCTTATAATTGCAGCTGTATATCTTCCGGTTGTGATTTTTACATTTCATAATGTGACTTTTTACGTCAGAATATGATTCTTTTTAAATGCATAATTTAAACTTTTCACCATTACCCTTTTTATTTTTTATTCTGAGGCAAAAGGCTTCCACCTCAGCTGATGTTTTATGAGTAAATTGTTATGTCTTATTTGACAATTTTCCACAAGTCATTTTTGCACAAGAAAAATATTCTAGCTAGTTTTTAATGAGAAGATACATTTTTCAATGCCTTTTAATAATAATACAATATGTCAGTGATATCTAATTAGTAGCACTTTGTAAGGTAACGTAAGTTAATGCATTAACTAAAATTAACAATAAGCCATACATTTGTTACAGTATTTATTCTTTGTTCATGTTAGTTAATAAAATACAACTGTTCATTATTAGTTCATATTAGATGAGCTCCATTCAAGAATATTAACAGAAACAACTACTGGTTTTAATAATGTATTTGTAAATTTTGAAATTAATATTAACAAAGATTAATAAATACTCTTGTGTACGTTTCATTGTTCATCTGTTAGTTTGTGTTAACTTATGGAACCTTTTTGTCAAGTGTTACCATATGATCTTTTGCTACTCTGATTTCTTTTTGACTGAAATAGTATTTCCTTCTAAAACAATTTTTTTTTTGAACTTGTAAAAAAAAATTTACAGTGTATTTTAGACAGGATAATTTAATTTTTTATATATATATTTCAGATTTGTCCTGCTATTGTCTATAAACAGACTTTCAACTGTAGCACTAAAGGAAGATTGCTAGTAAATTTAAAAAATAATTGCAAAAACCACTCAGTTAAACATGAAATTTTTAAATAGAAAGACTGAAATAGTTTTCCTTGTAAAACAATCTAATTTTATTAATTTGTCTTTATTTACAACTTAGAAAATAAATCTTTTTTTTTTTTTTTAGAAATTTTAGATAAGATAATTGATTTTTTTTT
>JAUZSZ010000114.1:13588748-13601507 GCA_034780575.1 Labeobarbus marequensis | reverse complement strand
GAAAGTGTTTTTTGACCTTGCCTGCATGTCAACCTGTTGTTGGGGACTCCCAAAACCAAAATATCAACCTTTCATTATCCATAATAGGGGCACTTTAAATCCATTACAGCATTCAGAACGCTGGGAACAAATAGAACACACAAAAATAGTACTGCAGGCCTACTATTTATGCTGAAGTCCACTGGTTTCATTTTACAGTAAATACCGTCGATAACTGAGGTTCAAGATGATAACATTTGCGTTTGATTGAAACGAGAGAGTGTGCCGTGGTGTAGTATGAAAGACGTGAATGAAGAGACACCCGGATGAGCGGTATGTTATTTGCTGTTGCTAATGGGGAATATTACGGCTGACCAGTCAGAATCACGTTTTCCATAGAGCCATGTAATACAGTTTTTTCTTTAGAATAGCATGCACCATACTAGAAATATTGTTTAAGAAAGTAACTATATCTCTTTTTATATTGATCTTATTTTATATTAATTATAATCATCTTTTTATATACAGTATATGTATGAAAAGCATTCTGTTGCAGCATGAAGAAACCACATCCTGTTTCCATTAGATGCAGTCTTGTGCTGTGCTTGCTTGAGCAACTTCTGTAGCCTCTGCATCTGTGCATCTCATGTTGCTATCTGACATCTGACTTGATCTTGTCCTTGTCCGTCCCCTCTACAGGTATTTCCTGACCAGTTTCTATACAAAGTATGACAGGGTCCACTTCATCATCAACACCATTTCCCTGCTCACTGTGCTTATCCCCAAACTGCCTCAGTTCCACGGGGTCCGTCTCTTTGGAATTAATAAGTACTGAAGAGGCTTTGATCTTCAGCACAAGAGGATGTGTGGCCACTTACTCTGTGGGAATAAAAAGGGGGGAAATTTAGAGCTTCAATGGATGCTCTGCTGCTTTGCGGTCAAAGTGGCCGAACAATCTGCTATGGTATCACTTTTATTGATGTTTTTTTAATGACATTCAGTAGATACAAACACACTTGTAGAACCACCAGCAGAATGCAGCAAAAGAGGGTCTCTGGATATGTTAGGACCACCGTTATACTCTGTTTTGAAACAGACAGTGTTGGTTAACAGCGTTATATATGCCATTGGGAACCATGTGTTCGAGTTCAGTCACTTTAACAAAAATGCTGCATTGATGCAATGAATCAGATGGGTCAAAATAGGCTGATTCTTAACTGTTTTGTGGGCCTAGGTCAGCACGTCCCAGTGTTCAACAGAAGGTGTTTAGAAAGAGAAAAAAGGTATTGTGATTCTGAAGAAAGTGTGCAAGGCTATATTTAGCCCAGGTGCAAAATACTGGCTTCAGTCCCATCACTGGACAGTGTCACCCTGTCCTGATAAAAGTTTTACCAGAGCCGTATTTCATGTTTTTAGATTTAAAACGAAACTAGTTGAATTACATATATGCACAACCTGTTCAAATGTTTTATATGTCATATCTAGTGTTTTTTGCAGAGCCCTAACTGCCTCATACCTCAATCTTTTAAAACACTTAATAGTTTGATGCATGTAAAAACCTGTTAGAGTGGCTTCAGATGGGAAGAACGGGTGCAAGGGAATAATGGGTTGGAAAAAAATTTTCCCCCAAGAGAGAAACTGCAGTCTAACTGTGCATATGACCTTTGGACTGTCATCGGTCATCTTGGACTCTTGTGTACTCCTGCACTTCATGTCCAGGTATGAATGCGATAGATTAAATGTTAATGCAGTTTGCTAAGGTACAGAATATTTCTGTGAAGCACCATCAAACTGTGAATAAGATGTGTAATTGCTTATTATTGTTTACGGCCAATCACAGTGTCTGTCTCTCAAAGGCAGTTACTGAAACAGAATTCTTTTTTTTTTCCTTTTTTTTTTAAAGTTGTCTGTCACAGTACTGATCTACTGTACAGATGTTAGTTTTGGCCAAAAATGTAGTTACTGCATTTTGCCTTTGAACAGCAGTATGGACTGATGACAGGCCCTGTGATATGCATGAGCATAATTACTAATAATTAATAATTGTCTTAATTTTTGTACCAGAAAGTTATATTGGAATGATGTATGGTCTGTGACTTACCCTGGAGACATATTCTTAGTACCTACAAGATTCTCAAAAAGTTGCTTTGAAAATGACTTTGCTTGCCTTTATTGTCTTATACAGAGTTTCATTGACATTTAGTAGCAGTTTGTTATTTTGGTGTTTCGGTTTTATTGCTGCCCTCTCTTCAATGGTATAGATTACAGTCAGAGCAATTGTGAAACCAGTAATCCTGCTGCATACGTGGAGCAATGCCTTTTGTAGCAGATCAGTTGACCTTGGTCTATAAATTGTTCTTATCTTGGCTTGCTTTGTTTGTAAGTCATATTCAGTGTTTTCAACATTGTGACAGCTGCTTGTTTACTGTTGACATGATCAGTATTTGCAATAATACTTATTACAGAAACTGTATTTTACAAATAGCAATATTACAGTTGAGAATTACTTCAGATCAACATTGTGACAGGGCTGATATTTTCACTGCTGAGCACATTTGTTCATCAGCTGGGCTTCGTTCTCATCATTTGCATGTTTTGTCTCTCATTCAACTGGTTTCATCAGTAGCTAATGGGATGTTCCCTGAAATTAAATAAAATTTTGTCCCATGTTGTATTAGTACATTTCCACTGCTATTTAATCATGTCTAATCTTTTGTCACAGAGTTAATACTGCAAGCGGTGAGTCTTTGTTTTGGGAACTTTAAGAACAAGAACTCCGGTTTGAGAAGTTGTTCTGTTGTGGTGTGGTAATCAGTGTTGCGTACCATGCTGCATCTGGCCTCATCAGCTGGCAGGATATTGATGTCAGGGTTCATGCTGTGATATCAGAGCCTTTCTTTCTTATATAGTCAAGTACGATCTCTTTTAGGTGCAGCAGATTGTCAGTTGTAGTACTGTTCTGCTATCTCTATTTGACAGTTTCTCCTGGTTACGTTCACACAGTGATTGTGATTGACACCGACTCCATCAGCAATTCACTAGCTGCACGGCGGGATGCTGTGCAAGGTTAAACAGCAGGGATAATCTTATCCTGTGACTGATGAAGCGTATTCATCAGTTAATGTGAAACAATGCACAGTAATGAATGAATGAACTCTACCTGACATTTTACAGTGAGCCAGATGAATGAATCCAGACATTTAAAGGGACAGTTCAGCCAAAAGAGAAATTCTATCATTTATTAACCTCCATGTCAGTCCAAAGCTGATTTTCTTTCTTATGGGGAACACAAAAGGATATTCTGAGTACCTTTTTTTTTGGACCCCATTAACTTATTTTATGATCTACAGAAAAAAAGCTAGTCATGGAGGTTTAAAAATGACATGAGGGTGAGTAATTGATGGCCGAATTTTCATTTTTGGATGAACTGTGCTTTGATCTGTGGCTTCAACATTGATCAAACCAGGAAAATGACATTTGAAAGATGATTTCCTCTAGTTGAACAAATGAGAAAATGCACCTTAAAGACAGCGACAATATAAAGAAAGCACCACACCAATATTCCAGTGTGCAATGTGAGCCAGGACTGTGCTCTTTGGGCTGTTACCCAAAGCCAGCAACTTTTTAAACATTGACTGGGGTGAGAGTGAGGCCTCATGTGTCAGTGTCAGTTCTCCATTACTAGCTGCAGCCTGTGTAAGCTGTCTATCACCCTGTCAACACATCTCTCTCCCCTCAGTGAGCAGATCCATTCCAAACGTGAGATGTTTCCTTCCTTCTACACACATTTTACAGTGATTTAGCTGGTCTATTTCACTAGCATAATTTTGTATGACACCCCAGATGGTACGTGTTTTATTTTTAAATGTTGTATGCTATGGTTTTGTGTTTATTGCATTACAATAACATCAGCCCTGAAAAGTCTGCACCTGTAGCTTTTTATGTTATTATACAGTGATATTTATATTTGCACAAAGGGCTATCGGCAACAGGACCAAATCTGTTCTTCAAATTATAGCCTGGAGAAGGTTGAATATTCAGCACACTCCTGGGAATTTATTTTATAAACAGAGAGAATTGATTAATTTGGTGTGTAGTATTTGTAGACACACACACACACACAGCTTTTCAGAGGTCTGGCACTGTTAAGATTTTTTAAAGGTTTTTGAAAGAAGTCTCTTATGCTCTCCAAGACTGGATTTATTTGGTCAAAAATACAGTGAAATTAGTAATTTTAGTATAATACAATTATTACATATTATTACTGTTTAAAATAACTTTTCTGTTTTCATTTATTTTAAAGGGTAATTTATTCATGCGACGGTAAAGCTGTTTTTTTTTAAGCAGCCATTACTCCAGTCTTCAGTGTCATATGATCCTTCATACTTTCACTTTTGGTCAATTTAATGCATCCTCTCTTGATAAACAACACATTCTTTTTTTTTTTAACTCACTGATACCAAACCTTTGAATGGTAGTGTATGGAGTAGGTAATTGTTCGATTTACTGTATGTTGAAACATGATACTGAGAGCAGGTGTATTGGTAATTACATTAGTGATGGTATTTACATATTAAAAAATTTAAAAGGTACTGGTATTTTTCTGCCAGGATATTATCTGTTAAGATTACAGACATTTCCTTTAACCCTAAAACACAATGCAATGCATCATTTAAAATACTGGTAAAACACCTGTGAAAAATCAACACGGAAATTTTGTTCATAGTAACACATTTTTAGAGTGTGGTAGATGTTTAAATATTCCCTGTTCAACTAAAATGTTTTTACTTATCCATTTATGTAATGTCATTACAAATAAAAGTGAATTCTAAAGGAAACATCTTTTTGCCATCCTTTTCAGCATGCTGGTATGATGTGCAAACATTTAAAATATCTGAGTTGGTCACTAGGTGTCAGCGCAGCTACTGCTATAAAATGTTACATTTTTACAGTTCATTTACAGATACAGTAGCTATTAAATGTAGTTCGTGGTTACCATAGAGATAGACTTATCTGGGCATTAAGATTTTAATGGTATTCTTTTTTTTTTCTGTATCCGACTATTTTCAGGAACAAAACAGGATGTTGACCCTGTCAGCAGTCCTTGACTGTAGTTCCATCTTGATCCTGTGTGGTCTTTGATAATGTGACTTTGAAGGACCCTGCCTCATATTCCAGTGGTCTTTAAAAAGTGATCTGCTAATTAGTTTTTTTGATTTGGTTTTTTTGATTTTCTTTCTTCTGTTGAGCTCAAAAGATACTCTCTCAGAAGAACGTTGACCAAACAGTTAACGACAGCCATTGAATTCCAAAGTAAGAAGAAGAAGGGGAAAAATCCTTTGGAAGTCAATGGCTACCATCAACTGTTTGATTACCAGCATTTTTACAAAAATATCTTCTTTTGTGTTCAACAGAAGAAAGAAACACGAAGAGTTAAAACAATTTTTATTTTGGGCTGAACTATACCTTTAATATGATTAAGTATTTTTACTGAGTTTTAAAAAATATGCAACAGGGGTCCCTGCTCCATTTCCACCAAGGGGGTCCTTGGTCTAAAAAGGCTGAAGACTCCTGCTCTTCTAAATTACACTTCTGTTTTGTATAATGTAGTGTCTGTTTCAGTCAGCAGGGGGCAGTACATGCCACAAGTTGACGCTAATCCAAATTGTCATTTGCCACCTAAAAATAGGATTCGCCTGTGGATAAATGCTCTTTAGTTATTTTATTTTAGCCCAGATACTTAGCAGACATAATGAGTTTTGTATTAGCATATTAAACTCGTTACTGTTGTTAACAGTGATATTTTGTCACCTCGGTTTACTATTTAACATTTCGAAACGTTATCAAGGCTAATAAGCCTCTGTGGTCTTTCATTTGAAAATACACAAAGGCTGCTTTATCTTTTGCCACCCACAGCTTTCATTCTGTCCTCAAATCCTCTATGTCCTTGACTTTCTTTAATTCTTTCCATCTCTCTCTCTCTCTCCTTCTCTCTCTCTCTGTCTGTCAGGTTCTACCCATCAGTTCAGTCAGCTGGATGGAACATGGCTTAAATCTGTGCACTGGGAACACAGGGAACCCCATGGGTTTTGAAATATTCCTCACTTTCCTCTGCAGTGCGTTGGCATTTGAAGTTGCTTCTCTTCCTACAGAAACGTGATGTCTGTGATTTAAAGGAGCTCACATTGAAAGGCAGTGCATGTTTATTAAAAAACAAAAATCAGCTTTCAAAGCTCAGGATGTGAAATATAGATGCTCTGTGGTGTCTTATAGTTGTTTTTGCTTGCGTAGAAGTGCTTTTTTCCCTGAAACCGAACCTTGGGTAGGGGGATTATATTTACACATTTAAATAACCCATCAAACAAGGACTAGCCTATGTGAGGATTGTGGCTCCCAGTGTGTGAGGGCACACAGGAGACTCGGACACCACGGTCATGTCCCACGACCCCAAAAATAGAACTACTAAAGGGGAGGTTGCACTGAATTATGGATATAAATAGAGTTGCCCCTGATTAGGCGCATTAAACATGAAGAACTGGTTCCTCCAGGATCTGCATGATGGCGAGGACAACCACTGCTATGGAGAGAGGCCTAAAAACTCTGGATATGTTCAGTGTTTGGCACTGACAACCATGTGACTCTCAAGGTGCAGTCATATTAGCAAAATTTTGTGGACCAAAGGTCCAATAGTGTAGCGATGAATGAAGCAGAGCTCTCAATGAAGACACTTTCAAACCAAGCATCTTTCTGTTAGTAAATATTTCTGTTGAAATATCTGGGTTTTGCTCACGAATATTCGCTGAACTAAATATGACTACACCTTCAAACTATTCTGTTTGCTGTTTATATACAGCATTTTAGCTGCAGCTGTGTGACCGAATAGCACATCCATTTCCTATTTTAGTGATAAACTAGAGAAAATTACCTTTTTATACTGTTGCTGTTTTCATTTTACAGATAAATTCCAGTGATAAAGTGCAGATTTCATTCATGTTTAAAGTTGATCATGCAAAAATGCTGTGGTGACCAGCAGAATGCAGTCACTTCTGTGTGAGCTGCGCTTTATACATCACTACTCTAGTGACAATAAACAATGGAATTGTTTTTACTCGCCAAATTTTGTCTGCATCTTGCTAATGCAATCTGATGGGAGCAGCTCTGTACAGTGACTAAATCTAAAACCTTCAAATATAAACCACAGTGTAACTCTCTATCACTGCTGAGTTATCGAAATGCCACATGAAAACATGCAACACACATGTTCAATGCACAGAGATTCTTGCTATATTGTACTACGTACATCAAAAATGCAGTTGTGGCATCAGCTGTGCTACAAAACGCAGTTTTCACTTTAGAAAATAACCAAGTTAAGCACTGTAAAACAGGACTGATAAATGAATTCTGCTGCTAATTGAAATAAGTGTTAAGTCTTCCAATGTCCATGATTGATATATTGCCTATAAACTAATTTACACAGCTACCTTTGTACAAGGTTTTATTGCTTTCATTCAAAGTGTTTCTTAGCCTGTGTTTGCCCAATTGGCCTGATAACTTCATATGTAAGCACGTTTTTACATACATTAGACTTTTATTCGCAGCTGAACTGACCACATTTTACCTCAGGCTAACCACAGTGAAGCTGACAGGTTAAAAAAAGATGACTAAGATGAATTTAATATCTGAGGGATATCATTAATATCAGGTGTCGTCACTGGCACAAATGTTGAGGTTTACTTTTAATAACTTTATATTATGAGACATTAATCATGTCATGTATGCTCATTCAAAAATTATTTAATAGTGCATCTGTTTTGCAACCAAGATGTGTTTTCACAGAAACTATTACAGGATTACAGCTCTTGTCTCTGCAAATATAAGTCAATTAGAGTTCTGATTAAGTACACATTAAGGGCAAATTGGCATCCCAAGCACGAGGGATTATGTGTAACGTTTATCAGACATCTCAAATGCTTAATTAGAATGCTTAGAATCATAAATAATGCTACTGCCCATTAGAGCAGATAATGCAGACTTCCGCTCTAAATATTCAGCACACGCACAGACTCTGTATGTCTGTCTATGTTGCAGCGGTGGTGTGCTTAATGTAGTTGGACTAAATTTCATTTTCATTGTTGTTATTTTATTGAATTATATGATAATAGATATAAAATAATGCTATTTAATAATTATTAATATGACATTAATGTTTTATACACTAATTATGTTTATTATTTTAAATAGTATGATTCATGATATTGCTTTCTCAAGTGAAAAAGCTGTCTTGTCTGGATCAGGAGAGAAATATGCACAGATCAAGCATTGTTTACAAGCAAAAACAGTTCTAAACAAATATGTTTATCATTAAACCTTAATGATGGATTAGTTTCTTGCAGCTTTTTCTTAATAAGACTGGATTCATGTAAATTGTTTGTGGATGTTTTTATCAGCTGTTTGGACTCTCTTTCTGACTGCACCCATTCACTGAAGAGGATCTATTGGTGAGCAAGTGATTA
Organism: Labeobarbus marequensis; assembly: GCA_034780575.1. Taxonomy (NCBI): domain Eukaryota; kingdom Metazoa; phylum Chordata; class Actinopteri; order Cypriniformes; family Cyprinidae; genus Labeobarbus; species Labeobarbus marequensis. The sequence continues at coordinate 13,593,015 of JAUZSZ010000114.1, read as the reverse complement.
AAATGTTAAAGAAACTAACTCATTTACATCTTGGATGGCCTGAGGGTGAGTATATTTTAAGCAAATGTTCAGTTTTGGGTGAACTATTCCTTTACATTCTTTTTTTTTCTCCTTGGTGGTATAATGTTATTGTTCTAATAGAATGTTAGGCCACACTTTATTTTACGGTTCAATTCTCATCATTAACAAACCATTAACTAAGGCTTTTGCCTCAATAAACTCCTAATCTGCTGCTTATTAATAGTAAGGTAGATGATAAGTTTTGAAATTAGGTAGGATTAGGGATGTAGAATATGGTTATGCAGAATAAGTGCTTTATAAGTACTAATAAACAGCCAATATGTTATTAATAGGCATGCTAATAAGCAACTAATTAATAGTGAGAATTCTGTAACACTCTACTAAAGTGTCACAGAATGTTATTATTATTATTATTATTATTATTATTATTTAATGTGCATTTCATTTTTATTCCCGCATGCATTTCTCTCCTTTACCTTTTCAATTTTCAAGCAGTAAACACAATTTTTTTTATTGTTTTGTAACTTAAGGAATTTTTCAAACCATTTGTCCTATTGTAGGGTTGCAGGCAGTCTCTCCCAGTGTCTCGAGCCAAAGGCAGGTAATTAAGAGTTAATTTTGTCATATTGATTCACAAAGTAATTGCTGCTGATTGTTGTCAGTTTTTTGAAAAATGTACTCTTATGTAGACCCAGTGAACTCAGACTCCTTATTCACGCATGTGCAGACAGGCAATTAAAACACATGTTCAATCCATGTTCTCTTGATAATCACTCTCAGGGAAGACTCTAGTACTCTCTTTAAGTAAGAGATCACATTAGCTTCACTTACAGTTAGATTGATTTTCAAGGCTTTTAGTGTTGGAATGAGAGAAGTACCATGAAGTTTTCCAGTATTGGAACATGTCTTGTGTGTTTCACCTCTGCCAGAAGGTCTAATTGATTCCTGTTTTGCTTTACTGAAAATCCTTTAGAGTCGAAGACTCCAGGACTATACATCAATATATTCTGACTGAGATTTTCACACTAGTATTTTACTGCTTGTGTAAACATTGAATCAATTGCGTCTCATCCTGATTGAAAGGCTGTTTGATTGAATTTCAAGAGTATTTGCACTGGATTTTGAATTGTGTTGGACTTTTAAATTGTCTTTGAAGTAAGAGTGAATGTGGCCTGTGGGAGTTTGGTGAGTCGTACATTAACATCAGAAGGTAATTTGTGAAATAGTTCTGGGGCACATGAAGCTATCTCTCCCAAATGGAAACCTGGTGATCACAGGGCTTTTTATTGGGGTTAACATGGCACTTCTAATGTCCTTCATGCCTTCACATCTGCACATTAGAGAATTTCATTATTTCATCTCCAGGGTGGCATATGAAAAGGTAAAGGTGGAGCTGAGAGACATAGAGATGGTGATGTGTTATATGGGCTGTCTCGAGGGATGTAGCACATCATGTACTGTGTGCGGCACAGTTATACAATGTGTTTTTACTCCATTTCCCTGCACCACTGCATGTCTGATTTCATGCTTAACCAGAATTACCCAGCAGCCTCTGATGCCATGAAGCCAACAGAGTGAGCTGTCGCTACAATTCAACAATCCGTCCATCTTTTTGGTATAATTTGGTGAAAATCTCTTTGGTGTTTAATTCAAGTGTTTTGACTAAGACTTCAAGCTTACCTTTACTCTTTGCTCAGATATGATGTCTGTCCATGTGAGGATTGTTAGAGTCACATGACGGTTGCTCCAAATACGCCTCCAGATGGCTCCCTTTATACAGAGCTAAGGATCAATGACAGTGTTTGCTCAGGAATTGCAGATACAGTGCAAACAGCATGCTCTGCTACATGAACCTTCCCCCTCTCCTATAAGAGCTCAACCAGATCAGCTGATGGCTATGCAGTGCATTAGGTGTGTTTATGTGCAACAATGGAATGGATAGGCAGCTCGTCACATCTCGTTAAGCAGGAGTATTCTTGGTATTCTTTTTTTTTTCCTGTATCCGACTATTTTCAGGAACAAAACAGGATGTTGATCCTGTCAGCAGTCCTTGACTGTAGTTCCATCTTGATCCTGTGTGGTCTTTGATAATGTGACTTTGAAGGACCCTACCCTCAACTAGCCCAGCAGGCACACAAAAGGCACACAACGTCATAAGACGTTGATATTTGGTTAAATTTCGGTTGCGACGTCGGGTGACCAAAATTCAATGTAAATTCATCATCTAATGTCAATGTTAAATTGATGTCCGATACCGACGTCAGCTGACGTTGAGATTTGAGTTGTTTTTGAGTTGAGTTTTTGAGATTTTGAGTTGTTTTTAGGTTGTGTAACCAAAATCCAACGTTAAGTCAACCCGATTTTCATTTTCAACCAAAATGCAACGTCTGTCTGACGTCATGTCCAATGTCAACCTGACATTATATAGACGTTTGGTGCCTGCTGGGAGGAGTCACGCAATACCAGGTCTATCAAAACTTCTTGCAACCCTTCATTTTTTGGCCTCCGGTTCTTTTCAACGTACTCTGCCTTCTTTATTTCCTTATTCTTTATTTGCGACCACTCTAATTTGTGCTGCGCTTGGTATATTGCGTTGATCGATATGTAAATGAGATGTATGTCTGTGTTCTTTAATTTGCGCATTGTTAGTAAATCACCCGCAGAAATTTCCACGCCCATCGGAGCTGTTTTGGAATTGCGCTCTCGTGCTAATTTGCCCTGTTTAGTAAAACTGGCCCTAAGTGACAGGCAGTTTAGTAGCTTTCAGTTCATTCATTTATAAATGTTACTAACTGATAGCAACAGTACCTATTGTCAAATTATGATTTTCTAGTAACAAGTATCAATTTTCTAACATCTCTATTTTTTGCAGAGGTAAAAATCAACACACACTCTGTCTTTCGTATGAACTGAATCAGTGAATTGATTTTGAACTGAATGAACTGATTTAGAATTCATAAAACCAGTTCAACTGGAGGGAATTGATTTCTTCAAATGATTCATGTCAAAAAATATTTCATATGCAGTATTAACAAATTATTATATTTGTATTTATTTACACTCATTAAATAGTTTAGTTTTAGTGTTCTAGTATAAATTTACCAACTGAAGTTTAAAGCTGTCACTTATTATTATTGTTTTCAAGCCATTCAAACAATTTCTGGTTTTAAAGTTTTTGAGCTGCATTTGTTTGTGTTTATTTGGCTGCATTTATTTGATCATAAATGTAGTAAAATCAGTAATATTGTGAAATATTGTTACATGTTAAATAACTTTTTTCTGTTTTTTTTTTAAATATATATTATTATATATAAATTAAAAAAATATATATTAAAAAATATATTTTTAAAATGAAATTAATTCTTGTGATGACAAAGCTGAATTTTCAGTGGCTACTTCAGTGTTTAGTGTCACATGATCTTTTAGAAATCATTCTAATACGCTTTTAAAAAACTTGTAAAACTTTTTATCAATGTTGAAAACAGTTACACTACATAATATTTTTTTATGGAAAACCTGATACATTTTTTCAGGATTGTTTGATGAATATAAAGTTAAAAAAACATTTATTTGACAACGTTTATTTTTTCCTTTTAAAAATGTAAAATTATTCACTTTTGATCAGTTGGACACATCCTTGCTTAATAAATGTAGTCTCTTTCAATAAATAAATAAATATTGCATCTTCTGACATTCTTATATTTAAAAATATATTGCCTCCTTAAATAATAATTTGTCATAACCTGGTAACTAACTCTTTAGAACTGTAGTTTTCTAAGTATCATCATAAAGCTTCAGTTGTAACAGCTTTACCAACTATGGTGACAGGGAAACTGTGCAATGTGCGATTGGTGGAGCTAAGCTAATGACTTTGCATGAAGGTATTCAATACCTGCAACAAAACTCCCCAGCACCAGCCCTGAGTCATAAGAGGGTTGTCCGTCTGCTCTCCCTGCATACATCACCCTGACGGTCGGAGCCGAGCTTGCATTTGCGGTCCCATTAGTGGTAATTTACAGGCATATTTCATAGGGCATGCAGGAGGATGGATAGCTCATATTAAGGGCTGTGGACGGGAGGTGCGTATGTGTGTGTCTGTGAGTCAGACTTTAGGGGGCTCTTCTCTCATTTGCTTCAGAGGGCACCTGCCTCAAGAGAGAAGTGCTTCTCAATGAGCGCTGAAAAGTAATGCTCACAAGGGCTTACATCGATTAACTGTTCACGCAAAATTGTTCCTCATCTCCAG
>JAUZSZ010000114.1:13330121-13341219 GCA_034780575.1 Labeobarbus marequensis | reverse complement strand
GGAATAATTGATGTTTCTGCAGAGAGCAAGCGCTAACTTGGCTGTGATTTATTTATTTGATTTACCCCTCCCATCCATTTCTGACTAGGCAGAATCCTCTGAGGTTTCTTTTTATAGTCAGTGTCAAAGTGGAAAAAAAAAACTTCTCTTACTTTATGCCTCTGTCTGCCTCTCTTTCTATGGCACTGTATATGTTTATCTTCTTAAAGGGATATTTTCACATTGCTTTTGCCATGATGGAATTGTGATTACATGAATCTTGTATTCAGTACTGATTACTGGTGGTGTGTCGAAGTTGTTGCCTGTCTGAATTGTGAAATCGGCAATGTTTCTTTGTGACGAGCAGGTTCTCACGAGGACATCAGATGATTGACAGTTGTATTGGTAAAACAATCCACGACAGCAAATCAGAGTGATTGTGACGAAGACAACGCAGCTTTAGAGTGACATTTCCGTGTGCCCAAGAGAACGAGAGAGAAAAAAGTCTAGAGGCTTCTGCGTCCTCGCTGAACCTCAGTCAGACATATTAAATGACATTCATAAATGATGTTCCACAGCTGCAGAATCAATACAGTAAATGACAAAAACAATGTGAAAGAACACACAAGTCAGTATTAGACTTTGAACCTTTTATAATCTTTTCCCCATGGCTTTGAACAAAGATGGTCTTCTTTGTATTTATGTGTGTGACATCGCGATGGCTTAAGGGAGCACATCACATGAACCTTGTTTTGTGTTCTCTTGGTAATTTCCAGAAGATTCTATCAAATAAGAAAAGGGCAAACTCGAGACACAAACTCGAGACACAAACAGGTGTTGAGAGACTAGCACCAAATGCTAACAGATTTGCCTGCATTATTTTTTACACTTTGTTACATAACCCTGCTGTCTTTCTCCCAGCGTAGAGCTGAGCCACTCCAGCCCTTTAATCACAGCCAGACTCGATGTACCCAGAGACTGTGGCGTTCACACATATATGTTGCTGGAGGTCGTAGAGTGGCTGTATTGTTAAGCCACGATGTCCGGCTGTATAAGTCGGATCACCGTATGCAGTCTCATTGGTAGTTGCCGCATTTCATCATTTGCCCTGCTCATCTTTGTTACATCAGCAACTCTTTCTGTCTCACATGATTCCGGAAATCGCCAGCTCTCATTGATTATTAATGATGTTCGGTCATTTTAGTGCAGAAAGTCTATGTCAATGTTCTTGCCTCTTCAGTCGGAATGGGTGTTCTTACTGCTAGATTACCTGATGTTATTGGTGGGCTGCAAAACTAGACATAGTTTTTGAGAAGTTGGGATCAGAAGTGGGATATATTGCTGTTTAAAAAAAATCAGATGACATTTTAAAATACCGTCATAAAAATGCATCTTTATTTACCTCCAGAGATTTTTCATTTCTAATCACTTAATCACTCTTAATGTTTTTGTTTTGTTGTTGTGTTTAGTTTATACTTGTTTTGTTTTTGTTTTGGGTATTACTCAAAGACAATAAACTGTATTATTGTACAATTTTTAAACCTCATTTTGTTCTTATTTTTTTAATGAATGGTAGGATTTCTTTTTAAAATATTCATAAGCTCTTTTAAGGTTTTTATTATTTTTTTTATTTTTTTATTTTTAAATTGTCAAATCACATTAAAGAGGATTTCTTGATGCTTTATCATGGTTAAATCCTTGTTGTTTTGAAATTGTTTAGTGTTTTATTATTATTATTATTGGGGATTGTTGCAATGATTTAAATTTTTAATATTAGGGAAGAGTCTTTTTAAAGAGGAATATTTAAAAAAATCTTTTTATTTTAATAATTATTATTATTGTGAATTATTGAAAATCGGCAGCTCCCGGTTGCTTTGTCGCTATATGCTAAATCGCTGTTTTTGTTCTTGTGCTTTGGGCCTTTATCATTTTATTTAAGTACCCCTACCCAATTTTTTTTTTTTTTACAAAAATATCAAAGGTCAAAATCCTTATTTAAACCCAAAGGTAACATTGTCTTTAAATAACACATCCACAATGCCTGTCTTTGTAGTTTTTGATGTTAAAGTGGAGATTAATTATAATCACCTGATATATGTCGTCTGTTATGTAATCATGGAGAAACAATGAATTGTCAAACTGACTAAGGCAGATAGCCGAAACGTTTGTATACTTTATCTCCTGCTTGATTCAAATAAAAAGATTTTAGAGTGCAGACCAACCTTGATTAGGTTAGGTATGTTAAAATATATGAGAAAGTTGCAGGAAATTATTGAAAAGAGAGAATGGGAACGAGCTCGCTCCTTTTTCAGTCGAGACATGAACGTGTCAAGAACACGTGCATAGAGGCTCTGATGGTTGCGTTTATTTGCAATCTTCTTTTTTGTGATCCTCACTCCGTCAAATCAAAATGACAGGGTTGTCATGTTGCTGGAGCACTTGGAGCTGACTGTGTGCTGGTTAAAAATATAAAGTGATACCACAGGGAACTGCAGACATCAAATCAGCACAAAGACTTCCTGTGTGCCATCTTTCGGAAATGTACTAATCCCGACCTCTTTCTCTCTGTCTCTCTGCTCTTTTTTTCCAGGTGGCTCGATGGCCCGAAAAGGAAGAGAAAGAACAGCCAGTGTTCGGTGAAGAGCATGTCTGGTAAGATGTCTGACAGAAGATATGGATGCTCTTGCCAAGAGCCATAGAAGTATGCTTTGCCCACTCCTCTGTCCTCCCAGAATGCATCACTGACTGCACATTTCTGAGAAACACACGAGAGTCCTAGAGGGAGAGAAGGGTTTTCAATTGCCCCGTGATCCTCCTCACATCAGCTCCAGCATCAGTTAGCTCAATAGATTTGTTGTTATGCGACGTTCTGGTGATCCTCCTTCAGGATGTCGTAACTCATGTTAAAGCGATCTCTCTCCCAGGGTAAATGGCTCTGTAAGGATTGACTTCGTATTGGTGTAAGGAGTGGCTGTTCAGTTGAGGAAGTTCAATACATTTACTCACCCCACCTCTGCTTGGTGAAGACCCATCAGGCCTCAGTAGCTGCATTTTTATGCTTGTCCCTGCTGCTCTGTCTTGTTCACCTAATGCCCACAGCAGCCAAATAAACTAGATTAGTCCCAAAATTATCTCTAAACTTTTAGTTTTCCCATACTGGTGCTGTCGCATTCACTTGGGAAAGAAAGATGCTAAAAGCAGTTTGGTGTAAGATTTGCTATTCCATGCAGACCTACACTGCTGTTTAATGTTTCATTTTGTATAAAGGGTATGTTGTTAAAAAGAATGATAGCTTAAAACAAGTCTACAAAATGCACCCCGATAAAAATGGAATACTTTTCATTACGTTACCTAGTATGAATTTTTCATTAGACCCATTTTTGCACCACCTGCTGGTAACCTTTGCAGATGTTAATGAAACATTTTTCAGTTTTCATTTTTCATCTTTTCACCTATTTTAGTTTTCAAAATGGTGAATCCAGAAGACAAATAGCTAGTATTCAGCTTTGTATAAACTAGAACTTTTTTTTTTCTTTGACAAAGTAAAATAAAATTAAAAACCCTGTCCTGTACTGATTTAAAAACAGATATGGATGAATTGGAAAACTGATCAAACATTAGATTTCAGATTCTAAGTTACTAAATAAAACACTTGTAGTGAGTTAAAGCCTCAAACACTACAAATCACATATGTTTAGTTTAATTTAGTTAAATTGTTTGGGTTTTTTTTTTACAGTAGTTTATGAGCTATTTTTCAAAAGTTTGTGGTCAGTTTTATCCAGCAAAGATGGATTCAGTTAATCAGCAATCTTAGTAAAGACATTTATATGGTTGCTATATTACTATTTCAAATAAATGCATAAAATATTACTATTTCAAATAAATGCTGTTTTGTAATAAAACAAATATCACCATTTGACCTAAAGTATTTGAACTGAGCTGTTTTATTATTAAATTAGTAGTGCCAAATAAGTAGATTAGATATTTCTGAATTAACAGAATTTTAAATTGTAGCAATATTTCATAATATTACTCACTTTATCTACTATATCTTTACTGTATTCAAATACATTTAGCCTTAGTAAACATAAGGGACTTTAAAGAAACATTTTAAAACTCCAAACTTTTGAATGGTTGTGAATGCAGTATTTAGTGAAATAGTGAGCAGTGGACTATTTCCCCTTGCTGAATGCAATAGCATGTATTGCAATTAATAATTTGTTTCTTATCTATGAAAAGGCTTCGCAAATTTGCATGAAGGCAGTTAACTAGCTTAAGATGTCACAAACACTTGCGGATCTTAAACGCTGTCAAGTGACACTCTCAAACTCACTCAGGGCTCTTCAGGGCTTTCACCAATCAAGGTTAACAAGACTTAAATGGGTACTCCGATAAGTCTGAAGTATGTAATTTCTGCAGTATTGCAGCTCCAAACAGAATTTGAAATCATGTTTTGTAACATTTTCCCAATTTCTACCCCCAAACACAGTTGGTTGAGTTAATATACAGACACTTCAGAAAAGAAAAAAAAACCTAGAAATTACGAACAGCTTCTTTGCGTTTGAAGCTAGGAGCTTTTTATATTTAATATTTATTGTGGTATTGATTTGCTAATGTCTGTACTTGTTTGTTGCTATCAGTTAACATTAGATTTTTTATGTATGGTAGGGTACATCCCCAGCTATCTGGAGAAGGATGAGCCGTGTGTTGTGTGTGGAGACAAAGCTACTGGCTATCACTACCGCTGCATCACCTGCGAGGGCTGTAAGGTGGGGCATCTCTGCTATCACTTGAGCACAGTGTTAACAGACATCTCAGTCCCACACGCTAGACAATATGCAGACTAGACTGTCACCTCACGTGGAGTCATGGTGTGGCGCAGGTCTGATCTGTTCAACAAAACATCCTGTTGTCATTTATGAAACTTACACTCCTATCATTCTCTATCCTGTCAAATCACAAGCCTAAGAATAGTGTCAGCCATCTTATCCGCTGTCTGTCTCTCTTCATGAAGGGAGTGAATTGTGCGAGTCTTTGACTGGGACTCCTGCTTAAACTGGTTGATTTGAAGAGTTCTTGAGAGCTTGCAGATTCCATCACTGCAATAAAAAAGGGGCAAAAAAGGCTACATTTTCTAATCAGACTTTTCGCTTATTAGTCAGTAATATAGATATGCATCCTTATAGTTAGGGATGTCACCAAGATAGGTTTGTCAGCAGTGAGTATAAAGTACACAAACAAGTGTTGACTGACAGCACCTGCTTTCCAGCTCTCATGTTTGCACTTGCTCTGTTTATGTTTTGATTTAATTTAATTGTATTTTATTTTATGTATACGTTTAGTAGTACAAGTTTAGTTTAGTTTTTATTTTAAGGTTTTATTTTATTTTTATTTTTTTCATTTTATGATTTTTTACATTTATTTTATTTATTCTATTTATTTTTATTTTATGATTTATTTTGTTTTGTTTTGATAGGAATTCCCTAGGAATGCATTCAAAAGCCTATTAGTTTTTGCTGTGGTATTGAATGACTGCTGAAATGTGTTTTAGCAACTCTACTGAAAGCAAAACAAATTTCCTTGGGAACCAAAATAGTTTTTACTTTTTGTGTTTGTTTGTTTTTTATTTTTATTGTATTGCATTTTATTTTTGTTTTGAATTTCTTAAATAAGGGAAGTCATTCAAAAGCATATTTTTACTGATTAAGACTAAAGTTTTACTAAAATTTTTATTGACTACTGAAATGTTAGCACTTTTTGAACACTCTTTAACCTTTTCTGGATGATAAAATTGCTTAAAAACAGGCTTGTGCTTAAAACCAAGTTAATTATCATACATAGGATTGCTTTTCAAAATGATTAGATATTTTTACAGTGAAGCAAGTCAAAAAAGCTTTTGCTGTCCACTTGCTTATGTGGGACAGGAAGCACAGTTTGCGACAGATTACACCTGTCTGACTCCCTGCCTCTGAATACGCTCTTTATCCTCCTCACTGTCTCTGTCTCTCAGGGATTCTTCAGGCGCACCATCCAGAAGAACCTCCACCCCTCTTACTCCTGTAAGTACGATGGCTGCTGCATCATCGACAAGATCACCCGCAACCAGTGCCAGCTGTGCCGCTTCAAGAAGTGCACCGCCGTGGGCATGGCCATGGATCGTGAGTGACCTCCCACATGCTCATGCAAATAAAATACAAAATGCTTGGACCTCACCGTACTGGATCACGAATGCAGCCCTGCTCCTTACATATACAAATACATGCTGACAGCGAATATACATTAATCTTATGCAAACTGAAGTGCTCAGTCTGGGGTTTCCCTTACATTTGTCCATATGCCTCACATATGTACAGCACATGTTCAACCCAGACCACATTTCTTCTTCCTCTGTCACTCCCTCTCTCTCCCTCTGTTCTATAATGTTTTATGGATGTCTCGTTTCTACTTTGATCCCTCCTCGATGCTCTTACTCTTTCTGTCACTGCCATTCTGCACCTCAGAATCAGTTTGTTATTCGGTATTTGTCTTGTTTTCCAGGAAAAATGTCTAAACATCTTTAAAATTAAAAGGAAATGGAAATGGAAAAGCCACTTTGATTTGTTGATTTATGCATCGAGCAAGTGGAAGAATTAACCCATTTTTCTGTTTGGTGTAGTGGTTCTGGACGACTCCAAGCGTGTTGCGAAGCGGCGCTTGATTGAGGAGAACCGTGAGAAGCGGAAGAAGGAGGAGATGGTCAAATCCATGTATAATCGGCCAGAACCCACCAGCTCAGAGTGGGAGCTGATCCGTATGGTGACAGAAGCTCACCGCCATACCAATGCACAGGGCTCTCACTGGAAACAGAAACGCAAGTTCCTGGTGAGCAAGAACCTTGTTATATATATATATACACCTGAAATAAGTAAGTTTGAAGTATGAAATTACTAAAACTGAAATAAATGACAAAAGCGCACACCAAAATTACTTAAAGGCCACCTATTTTACAAGATGTAATATAAGTGTCAGGTGCCCCCAGAATGTGTCTGTGAAGTTTCAGCTCAAAGTACCCCACAGATCATTTATTATATCATTTTGAAATAGCTATTTTGAGTAGAAGCAGAAACAGGCTGTTTTCGTGCATGTCTCTTTAAATGCAAATGAGATGCTGCTTCCCACCCCCTTTTCCAGAATAGGGCTGTACCTTTACAGCTCATACCTCAGATACTAAAAGACAGCCCATACCTCAGATAATTAAAAACAACTGTTTGATTTTGATTATAATGTCTGTTGTACTGAAATCATTCGTTTTAAACCATATTAGTTTAAACTTCTGATGCACGGTTTTCTGAGCACACACATCCAAAGCACGCACACAGAAAGGGGCTGTCACACAGCATGTGAGTTCTAAACTAAGTTCTCATTCATGTCTTGTTTCGCTTAAACTGTCAAATACACACAAGTTTGTTAAAAACACACATAAATTACAAAAACACAGTCTGTTATGACTGTGAAGGTAAACAGCTGGGAAAGACATTGCACGTTTATATTAGATCTGTGTATTAAGTGACAGCAGCATAATATACAGTAGCTATACTGCTGTCTACGCTGTTAATATGACCTGAACAATAAAATAAAAACAGAAAATCACTCACTGCTCTTGAATGAATACTTTCTGTAGCTCTAATAAGCAGATATTTATTACTGGAATGCTGCTTTTAAATGGTCTAGCGTAAAGATAAACATGGCGGATTGTGTGCGGCTAGGGTTGGGTACCGAACTCTGTACTTTAAAGGGTACCGACCGAATTGCGTTGGTACTACTGAGTACCGAGAGAGAGAGACGTTATGTCACCACTGCAACTCGTTCAAGCACACAGGACAAACCGAAATGTTCTGAAGTGGTTCCCTCAAAAATGTGGACGACATTGCGGAGTTCATTCATAAAAACGGAATTTACTCTATAGCACGGAATGCCACGGAATTCATCTATTTTTAGATGAATAAATGAAAAGTAGGTCTGTCACTTAATTAGAATCACGATATAGACTAGTGTCTGTGAATATTAAAATGCAAAAAGATGGTTTAAATATGAATCCTACATGTTCCGCTTGCCTCGATACATATGAATGGTGGAGACGCGGTTTTGTTTACATCACATAAGCAGGAGTGCAAAAGCACCTGTTTGCCAATGCATCAATTAATTTGCTGCTTTTTACTTTATTTAAACTTTGTGTATTTTATTTATTTTATTTTACGTCAACGTGTATGTCGTGCCTCCAAGCTTTCTTATTCGTTTTGCTAGTAAACGTTCTATATTTATTTGGTTCCACAGTGTTTGCTGATTTTCAGTTTTGTATACCTACGTATTTAAACTTTGTGTAGCCTAAGTAATTTGTTATTTCATATTACGTATATAGCATGGTGTATTTTTATTCATTTTGTTAATAAAAGTTCAATGAGTTTGACATTGTATTTTGCTGTTGCTTGAACTGAATCGACGGCGAATTGCTGCTAATTTAAAAGTGGAAGTAAAATGCGCACACAGCGCTTTTACAAGCTATTTAAAGCCGAAGGAAAGCGAGGAAAAGAGGGAAAACTCTAACGAACTAACCTGTTTTGGGTTTATTTTTTCACTGAAATAATAAAGTACCGAAAAAAGGTACCGTTAGGTATCAGTACCTGAAATTCAGTACCGGTACCTAACGGTACCTTTTTTCGGTACTACATTATTTTATAACCGGTACCGTCCCGGTTAAAATGTGAATAGTACCCAACCCTATGTGCGGCTGACTCAGGGCGGGGTCTCTACTAATACAGCAGTGTCCGTCAACAGTTGTGGGCAGGGCCTGTAAAATGTGACATCACATTTTACGGATTCTGCAAACAGCTTGTCCTGAGACACTGCTTATGATTTACAGGGATTAAAAAATAGTGGGTGGATTTTTATTATTATAGGGTGGTTGTGTACACACACTGCCAACACACATTTATTTCTAAACAACATATGAAAGTGAATTTTGCATAATAGGTGCCCTTTAAGAAAAAAAATGAACAAATAAAAGATGTCAGTAGCTTGAAAACAGAAAATAGTAGTTTCTAAATTCTAAGGAAAAACATGTTTATGTAGAAAGGAGAGAACACTTTTTTATTGTTTTATTTGTATGCATACATTTCTGTGAGTCTGCTCGCTACATTTTATTTTCAGTTTAGCGCATCGCTATGGCCTTTTCTGTCAGTACAGATTAGCATTTGTTTACACAGCTTGCTAATCAATGTAATGAGTGACAATACCAGTCTGCACATATCAGTTGTGACCAGGCAGCAGTGAGCATTAAAGCAACTGTTAGTGACGGGTATAACAGGAATGCAGCATTGCCATGCAGGGCCTTTGTAAAAGCACCTCTATTTATGAAGAAGGAAGGAAAGAGAGTTTACTATTAATCGCTCATTCGCTCAGACAATATACCACCCACTGTGAATAGTGGTAGGATAAAAGAAGCGAAAATGGAATAAAAGAGACACACAGACCCACAGGCTATGGATATCTGAAAGAACTGTTGATCTTTAAGAGAAAGAAAATAAATAAATCTGTTGGAATTTTCTCACACTCATATCTTTCCAAACCTTTGTCTTTTTCTGTCTCTTTGTTTTTAATGGGATCTAGTGTTGATTTGGAACCCATTTACTTTGATTGCAAGAACAAAATCAGTTCTTCAAAATTATCTTCTTACAAACATTCAAGCAAGCGTGTGCACAATATCCCAGCGTGTCTTACTGGCAGAATAGCTGATTTGGAAATTCTCCATCATAGAACCAAAGTTGGTTTTCTCAGCCCACCAAACACCCGCTGCCTTCCCAGCGGTTATGAGCGCTATCAAAGCCCTGACGCACACCATCTAAACATTCGGCTTGCACTAGACCCTGTGACGATCGGCCATGGGGGACAGAGAAACCACTTCCCCGGCCAGCTGAGAACTCCCTATAAAATGGCCCATAAAAAATTCAGCCTGTATAACATTTACTACCAAGATATGCCTCCAATGACACTGCAAGGCCAAGACCCCGAATGACCCCGATAAACTGCAGTCTCTCTCTCCATGGGCACGCTCACTCGGTCCTGACAGTAGTCCAACTGGGCTGTCTTAAGATCTCTGTAGTGAGAAAGTGCAGTGCCAAGTTCTCAGCAGTGAGAAGGCCAGGGTGGACCAGCAGAGGGGATAGTTTACACTGGGGTCTTACAGGCGAAGGCTGCGTTGGGACGTATCCAGCACAACCCCCACCTCCTTAAGGAATAGACACACACACACACTTTGGTTCATGCTTGTTAAAACTTACACAAATACACCAGTGCGGCACAGTTAAAACAGTCCTTTTTGTTTGAGACAGCGCATGTAAACACAAAGACACAAATCTTAAGCGGCAGGCAGAAGTTCCTCAGAGGCACATTCTGAAACTCTGAACAGATTACTTTGTGTTTTATTTATCTCTCGGTGCGGTCTGGGCTGTAATTTCTGATCTGTATACTTTACATGAAGGCTTCCCATCAGCTATAGGGCGAATTTAGGTAATATTAATGCTTGTAATTATTCAATCAGCTTGAACCTTGAACCTCCTGAACATTTTTTTTCATCTCACAGTCTCACAATAAAACAGAGCAGTGTTTGTGTGTAGGCCAGCACTACACTGTTTTCTGCAGTGTTGTCTTGATTTCAGTGCCTTTGATTTATCAGTAACAAAGAAATTAATGTGATTGCACAGTTTGAAGTCTTTAGGGACTGTCGCATTTGTCCTGCAAGGGGTGACGTCCACCACATGGACATGTTTTAAAATGTAAATTTTTAGATGGGGTTGTTTATCAGCACACATTGGTTGTGAGATTACAGAATTACTTTCATGATTCATATTATGTTGTTTGTTTGTTTGTTTGTTTATTTATTTTTATTTATTTACTTACTATTTTGATAGATTATTTATTTATATATATACAGTGGGTACGGAAAGTATTCAGACCCCCTTAAATTTTGTCAATTTTTTTTATGTTGCAGCCTGATACTACAATTGTTTTTTCTCATTAATCTACATGCCGTACCTCATAATGACAAAGTGAAAACAGAATTTTAATAATGTCTGTAAATTTA
>JAUZSZ010000114.1:13273944-13287324 GCA_034780575.1 Labeobarbus marequensis | reverse complement strand
GAATATATAATTGGCAAGCAGCTGAATGACTAACTTTCTCGCTGCAATGACTGATGCCCCCATAATGTCCTCTACCAGCGCCAGTACGTGAATAACAGTTAAATCTTCACACTGTGCCACCTGCAGTGAAAATATCAGCTGAGCTGAGTCACCGTCATCATCCTTCCACCCTGCCGTTGAGAAATAATAGCAAAGAATGCGTCAATCCACAGAGCCATTACTTGGGTGAGAAATAAGGGGAGAAGAGAAATGACACTACCTGAGCAACTGTAAGAAACCATGGTTTCCAGGAAATGAAGCGAGTCGTCAGGTGACAGAGTGCAAATACCCCCGTAGGGAGGATGGTTGGGGACTAAGGTGATGCTGGCCGACCCCCAAAGCCCAGAGGCTGGTTCAGACATGTTGAGAGTAAAGGTATATTCTTGGACCTCCATTAACACCCCTGGTTTAATGACTAGTTCTCTCCAGAGACTTCCTGTCGAGGTAGTGACCTCGTTCAGTGTTAGAGCTTCACCTTTCTGATTCTCTGCAGTCCACCTGTACTGTAGTTGAAGTGTTTTAAAACATTATTAAGGTGTGTGTGTGTGTGTGTGAGAGAGAGACTTATGAAGGCATATGAAGTTATTTTAAAGGGACGTTGTTAATTGAATACCTGTACAGTGTCTTGACATAAGGAACAATGACCAGCCAATGTAACGTAACTGCCATGACTCACATGGAATGACAGCAGGGAATTACATGAGACACACTTTACAGTCGCATGAAGCAATGTGGTATTGTACACTGTAACCTGCAAGAAGAAAAACAGATTTTTTTCATTCTAAACCCATAAGACTTCCCTTCATCTTGGAAACACACAAAAAAAGATATTTTAATCTATATTTTTAACATATTGATTTGTTCATTAGGTGATGATCAATGTTTATACATGAATCAAAGCCTACATTAAATTGGTTTATCATATAAAACAACCACGTCTTTTCAGAAGTTATGGATTAAACCACTCGATTCATATTGATTCATTTTACAATGTCTTTTTGTACTTTTTCATGTGTCAAATTTTTGATTGAGTAGGCTTTCAATGGATGGACAAAAATAAAGAGGGAATATCAAAATTATCTTTTGTGTGTGTGTGTGTGTGTGTTCCAAAGATGAACTAAAGTCTTATGCATTTTGAATGACAAGAGACTATATGATTTTCATTTTTGGATGAACTATCCCTTTAACAGAATGTCCCATTAGAATGAAGATTTCCATGAACATAATTTTAAGTAAAATGTTCTCATATAGTTCATATTGATTTTTCTTCTGTAATTTTTCTTTATTCTATGAATAGAAATTGTGGAGAGTGCAAATCGAGACAAAAATGTATTTTTCAAGAATATTTCATTTGAACGTCACTGGAGTCCAAAACAACATTAGACCCCACTGAATTTCATTTTATGAATTTTAATGTTTTAATAAAAAAAAAACACAATTTAAAAAATATCATACTTATGTTCCACAGAAGAAAGTAAGTCATACAGTTGTAACACAAAATGAGAGTGAGGAAATTATGACAAATACTGTATGTTCATATTGTGGAGAGCAAAGTGAACTAAAATAAGTTGACACTCACCGACTGTGATATAGACACAGGTTGTCGTCCACTTTTGTAAAGGATGAGAGTAAAGTGGTACATTCTGTCTGGCAGCAGTGCACTTCAGGGAAGAAGCAGTATACTTCCATTTCCAGGAATATGCTGATGAAGGGGCGGAAACAGCTGAAGACAACGCTGTTGTGTTCTGGAAGCAGAAAATACAGCATCAGTTGAATGTTTACATTAAGTGAATTAAGTATTCAGTGTTTTTTTGATGTACCGTACCTCTATAGTGTAACCCCACTGGTACTGAAACAGCTCATTATCATTCTCTTCTGAATCTGGATCAAAAGACTCAGTTGCATCCAAAACCAGATCGTACTGACTTGACCAGAACCTGTGAGAACCACCATTAATCACAGGCACCAACGCACTGTGGAACACAGTTAGCTGTACGGTCCTGTTCTGATATAGAGGAGTTCCTTGAAGTCCAGCGGTAAATGTCAGGCAGTAGTTTCCCACTTTCAGAGCGTGCTTCGGCAGAGAAAGAAGCGGCGTTGTGACATCCACTGAATCATTTAAGGACACCTTGTCCATTCCTGAGCAATCTTGGCCACTGAAGATCTCCCAGAAATAATATGCTTTGTGTGTAACACAACCATTAAAGTCCACTCTTGTTTCAAAGAAACTTGGTCTGGATTTTAATATTTTATATTGTTCTTTTACTACATGGATATGTGGCTGGGTACACTCCAGCTTTTGTATTTCAACTGTCATTTGAGTTGAGACCTCACTTATGTTGTTGAAAGCTGTTAATTTTACAACAAACTCTCCAGTAACATTATATTTGTGGACTCTATTGGATTCTGTAACCAGGACTCCTTCACTGCCATCACCAAAATCCCAAAGGAATTTAAGGTTGCTGCCTCCATCTGTGGTTGCTATAAATGTGATCGGATAATCAATAAAAGCTCCATCATGGGCGGTAAATAGCTTCAATTTCTTCACATGCTTCTGTATTGTTGCTGTACTGGTCAGGGACTGTGAACAGAAGCCATTATCAGCTTCCACTGTGACAGACAGGGATCAATTAGTGAAAGGTGTGAAGTGAACATTTTGCCCGATTTCCCGAGAGAACTGGACTCCATTTAATAGGAAAGTCCAGTGGTAATTGGCTTGTGAGCCACTGGACGCTTGAAAACTGATGTTTTTGGATGCCTCCAGGACAGCAGAGCAACATCCGATCAAATGCAGACCTTTAATTTTTTCCACAACTCTGACAATCACTGTTGCACTTTGGTAAGTGACATGATTTGTTGCTGTTGCTCTTACAAGGTGGTTTCCGACTGAAAGAGAAGAGATGGTAAAATTCTGCCAAATGTCCACAGAATAACTTGTATTAACAAACTCCAAAGAAAAGGAAACTTCTGTTCCTTGGGAGAAAGCTGGTGTGAAAGTAATTGGATCGTCCTCACATATAACTTCGCTGCTAGCCGCAAGTATAAGTCCCTGGATGGCATCCTGAACGGTAATGGTATATGAAACAGTTTGCCAGCTAATGTCATTTGATGCATTAAGTGAGATACGGTGATCTGCAACATCCGCAAAAGAATAGCTAACAGTTTGATTGTATGCAAGAACCATACCAGTGGTGTTGTGAAACATTAAAATCCATTCCCAATGCAGGACATTTCCTGTTCCTGCAGAGCCATGGAGCAACAGGAGGCTGTTTGATTTTACAAAAAATGGTCTGAATTGTCCATCTATCTGAAAGTCTACTTTAGAGATGTTCTCCTGAATTATTAGTAGCTTGGTTGCATCATCAGACCCAAATACATTTGAGACTGATACCCTGATCTTGGCCACACCGATAACTTTAAAAACATGCAGAACAAAATGCACATCTGATATTACAGGACTGCTCTCAGAATCCAAGAACCATGAGTACCGAAGGTCTGTTCCAGATGACACACTCACAGATATCCTCACTGGCTTTCCTTTGGCTACAGTATTCATTGGTGATGAAATACTCAGACCAGACACAAGCTCTATTGCTCTGAGTGAAAGGTCAGTATCTACTGATCCAAGAACATTGGATACTACCAGCTTGATGTGTATATCACCAGGGCTGTTTGTAAAAAGTGGAAATTGTTTGCTAGTGCTTGCCATTCTTTGGTTTGCAGTCCACTCATATGTCAAGTTAGAACCACATGTCACTGATGCCGTCAAGAGCACGGTCTGATTTGTCAGAAAATATATTGCAGACTGTAGCCCTTGAGATTGAATTTGAACCCCATGTATTCTTTCTACAACCTCAATGTGCGTTATGGATTGTACTTGACTGACAAGATTTTGTGCTGTGACTTTAATTTGAAACACCCCTGCATTAGGAAACACATGCATGAACGTGGACATCCCAGGCTTTGGAGGTGATGAAGGATTCACCGTCCAATAAAACACAACATTTTCATTAACATCAGTCTGAGCTGTAATCAATATCTCTTTTCCAGCCTCCACAAATGGCTGACTGGTATTAACTGTTAAGTATGACAGTGGTGCCTGCACCTCAATCTCTATAGACACAGAATCTGAATTTATCACATTGGATGCGGTGGCTGTTACACGAAATCGCCCAGGAAAGCAGAAAACATGTGATTGATTCTGACCCTCCTTTTTGAAACCATTGCCAAAATCCCACTGAAAAGAAGCTATTTTACCAGGAAGTTCAGCCCAAAAGTAATAGGACTGATTCACAGTCAATGCATCATGGTTACCCTCATATTTAATGGATAGATTAGATACAGGCCTTTGAACTGTAATGGTTGCTTTTGCTGTTTCACTGCTGACTTTGTTATGGACCTGCACTGACATTTCATGCAAACCCTCCTCGAGAAAAACAAAGCAATGGTGTGACAGGCCTTTGACTGGGACTAAATCACTAGAAACATTGTTATACCACCAAAACAGATAATCTGTTATTTTGGGAAGCACAGAAACTTCAAAGCATATTTCCTCATTCACAGCTACAGCACTCTTGGCTGAATGCAGAGTAACATCTGTTATTTGAGTCTCAACACATATGCCGGTTTCATAATTTGCAGAAGCCACTAGGCTATGAACATTTACACCAACTGTGTAAGTTCCCGAAGTTAGAAAAGTATGAGTGATAGTTGTAGCTCCTTTAATGACAGAAAATATTGTGCCATCTCCAAAATCCCAGGAGAAAGTCAAAAACGGAACATATCCTTTGACCAATACCTCAAAACTGGTCTCTGTTTTACTTGCAATGCAGTCTGTTGGGATAATTTTGCTAATTATCAAACAATAAACTTCCACACTGGCAAACTGGTGTTCTTTACTTACAGAATTATAAGCAGTAACCTGAACGGTGTAATTTCCGAGAGACTTATAAATGTGAGAGGCTGAGCTTTCACTGTGATCTTTAAGTACTGAACCATCTCCAAAGTCAAAGGTCCATTTTAGACCTGTGCCTAAAGATACTCTGCCACTGATTTCAAAGGTGCAGTTCGGTTCAATGGAGCTGTTGTAATATAGCTGGAGACCTGAGACAGCCTCAACTACCTCAACTGCTGTAGAGTTAGTCAAGGCCGACAGGGAGTTGTTGGCACATATGGTAACATTGTATGTGCCGGGTCTTTTAAAAACATGCCTGACTTCACTGTAATATTCCTTCACTTGGTCAGAGTCATCAGCAAAATTCCATGAATAAAGCACTCCGTATGAAGACGGCCATAGGGAGACCTCAAAGAGGATGGTGTGGTTGACTTGACATACAATAGGAGATGATGACACCAACAGTCTTGATATTGGAGTCCTTATTTTAACAGTTACAAATGTTTCAGTTTGGTCATATTGATTGTAAGCCTTGATTTTCAGTGTGTAGTCACCTAAAAAAATTCAATAATTCAAAATGTGGAGGAAAAATAAATATGAGTTAGTTTTTTTTTTTAAGTATTATTAATGGAATAAAATGTTTAATGAGGACTTAAATATATTTTTTAAATATTAGACCTAATTATAATTTAGTTATTAAAAATATTCCTAAAACAAAAAATTATAATAAATATTTTTAAAAATAATTATAAAGTAAATATTAATTATTTATAGTACCTGGAAAAGAATATGTATGATGGATGGAATCTTGCAGATAGATATATTTGGCGCTTTGGTGAACATAGCTGTCTTCCATCTCTAAAGGAGCAGAAACTGGGTGACTGACAGATGTTGTATTATCACCAAAATACCATCTGGACATATAAATCATTATACATTCAGAAGTGGTCAACCTTAATTTAATCAGTTTAACTCAATTATAATTCAGAGACATTAACCTGATTGTAGCGCCTATAGAGATGTCAGCTTTTACTCGAATTGTGTAGCGAGTTGAGGTGTTTACAGCAATGGCCTCTGGCATGGAAATTACTGCTAGGTCAGCTAAAGGGGTCATTACATCAGCTGTGAGCTTCACCTCAATTAACTAAGAGCTCACAGGGTTATTTGCCATTACCTAGAGCAGAGAAAGCAGTAAAGATTTGAAGAAATTATAAACATGAAATCATTCATAACAAAACCTAAAGCAATGATTCTCAGTTGGTGGGTCATGACTTCAAAATGGTCCATAGGGTCATTGGTGGCAGGAAAACAGCAATGCTAAATGCAAATAATAAAATGCAGATAATGCTTAAAATAAATAATCGTGCATACGAAGTTTAACAAAATAAATAGGGTTTTAAAATAGAGGAGAAACTGCTTAATATATCTTTTGTTGTTGACATCAAGGGTTGTGCATGTATTTGTGTATGTTGTGCATGAAATAAAGATACATATGGATTGTGCCACTACCAAAAATAATTTTGTGGAATGAGTTATTGGCTGCAGAGAGCATGAACCCAATGTATTTCAACATTATGGGACCAAATAGTCAAACTAATGTTAATAGTTTAGCACTTTTTTAAAAAGTAATTTTTCATTTGTTAGTTACTTCAATTTGTAGTGGTACATAAGTTAGTAAATATTCAATTTATTGTTGTGCAAATGCAGTTAATTGTAATATTAATACATTTTAAAGTTTGATTCGAAAAACTTTTTTTTTTTTGTTCTTGAAACAAAATCAGCAGAAAACCATTGACCTCTGAAGACCTGGATCACTGTATCATTGCTTTAGGCTCAGTTTCACAAAGGGGTTTAAACTTGTACTTCAAAATATTTCTGTTATATTAACATGTTTACCTTTAGCTTGTATTCTGCTGGCTTCTTAAAAACCACGCTGTAAGACTCTCCTGTGTGTGAAAACTGGACCAGGTCATCAATAACCCAAGTATAGTTCACTGATGAGCCTGTGACTACTGAAGCTGTGAACAACTGTAGAAAAACAACAACAGAGTAAACACCCTGTTTAATGTCTAGTTATGACATTCTAAAAACCTTTTCTTCAAATACCATGTAAATACCATTAGCACATCAAATTCTAAAAGGTTACTGGTGAACTTTTGAGGTAATATTTTCTTTCCTAATGACACAATAAAAAAATTGATACCTGTGGTATGTCTACTAGAACTCTCCTGAAGCCCTGAGGCTGGATTCTCAGCCCAGTTACAGGAATATGAGACACAACTCTCACACTCAGAGTCTGGGAGTTCAAGCTGTTTGAAGCCATGATGTTTAGTATATGTTCCACTTGACTAGAAAGCTTCATGTATACATGAGAGAACCACATGTCAATAGAAGCCCTAACACATCCTCCTTCAATCTCAGCAGGGCAAGAGGATACAAAAGGGACTTCATTCTTAGACACAGGGTCTGACCAAGAACTTGTTGCGTTTTCTCCTGAAATGATCTGGATGACAATGAGGGTTGGGACATTGACAGCAACATGCATTTGGTTGTCTCTGTCAAGTTTTGGATGCAAAACTTGCAACCCTGTGACAGGACTCTCTGCTTTGATTTGACTATTGCTCTGTGAGGTGCTGGGTATTGGTGAAACTCCAAAGTGTGGCATTGTGTCCTCGTAAATCACCCGGAGGTCACAGACCAGCTCATCTAGCCATTGGTCCTGTCCTGAATGTGCAGACAGACCCCCCTCTAACCAGCCCCCCCACTCAGGCCCATGCAGGGAGAGGAAACTCTGCCGCCAGGATGAGTTGGTGCTGGCAACACAATGTAGAAATTCGCCTGCTCTTCTAGTGTGTTGCAATGCCAGAATGTCATCAGGATAGACAGTGATATGTTTGTCTTTTACTATAACCTGCACAAACACAAAAACAAATATCTTTGATTTTAGGTCATTGTTAAACTTTCTACTATCATTTGAAATAATAACTGAGAAATACGTTCTGTTCCAGAAACCTAGTGAGCTGCCTAGAAAAGGTAGAAAACATATTTATATAAGTTTAAAAGTTACAAAATAAATCCATGATTTCTGGAAATTTAACTTTGTATATTCAGGGTTTTCTGATTAATTAACTGATTAATTGTCACCCTGGTGTTTTAGGAATCCAATCAAACTGAATGTAATAACAGGCCTAACAATTATGCCTTAAATTTCTAAATGTTTACACCCTTAAGCTTTTAACATTTCAAAGCCTCAAGCTTTAAGTTTGGAGGAATACTGGTAAAAACACAATAAACTTGTGTCCACAAAATTTAGGAAATTATGTAAAAATGTATTGAGTTCTCAAATTGCCTTTAAACTGATGTAAATGTAAAGATGGAGTTTGTTGCTTGACTGTAAACCGAGTTGCTCTGAGATGCTGAAAACACCGGATCATGAGCTGCTCATGTGTAAATGGACACAGTGTTGCTCTTTACTCTGCAACTGACCCTTCACAATGATCTGCCCCACTTCATTACTGTTGCTATGTCTGACAAGCCATGGCGCTATCCTGCCACACATTCTCACACAGTGAAAAATACATCGCAGAGCAATGAGGAAACTGACAATGTGCCGACAGACAAGACAGAACTGGTTATTTCTGGTGTGAAACAAAGTAAATAAATACCATTTTGTGGCTCTTTTAATGTGTTGTGACAGATCACTGTAGCCCTCAGTTCGAATGGCATGTGAACTGATCGTCTTCTAATATTTTCATTAAAGCAGAAATAAACATGAATGAACATCAGAACGTATTTTATTTCAACCATGGAAAGATGTCAATATGCACAATTTTTCAAGTTTGTTTAAGTCCACCAAAGTTAATCTACTCTCCTGTCTGATTTGAAAAATGCCGGATTTGGCGTTATGATTGGTCTGATCAGTCAAGCTCCCTACGATATTACTGTGATATTGATGCAGTGGTCATCTTGTTGCTAGGCCTATTATTGAGTACAGTTGAACAGATTATTTTACTTTGCAGACATGTTAAAACTAAAATAATTATTATAATAGTTATTAATTAATTAAGATAAATAATATAAAACTTTTTTTTGTTTATTTTGCCTACTTATGCTTATTAGGTTTTGGAACAGAGTCAACAAGTCAAGTGTTGCCACCTACACTGATGTGTGTGTGTTCAGTGCTTGGGGTCAGTCTCAGTGACATGTCTGCCATCAAGTGGAAGAATGGTGGCGTCGCAGGGTAGCGGGGAGGCAGGGGGAATACATGTCCCCCGTTAAAAGAGTGGTAAGGGCTGCACGGACTGGTGACGGGCAGACAGATCTCCAGCAGGTGACACCAGTACTGCCCACTGGCACAGCCACTAGTGGTGTTGCACATGGGCACCAGTGAACAGCAGCTGAAAGGGTTCAGGAGAGAACTACAACCTGAGAGAAAAGATGTTTTTTAAGTTGTACTTCTTGAACTGATTATTTGACATACTGTTAGCAATGTGTTTCTCCTTAGCGCTAAATATACTCACCAGGTGGTACTAGGTGATGACTTGGACTGCAGTACGGCCGTAAGATTTGCACTCTAGCAAAGGTCAGTTTATCACTTGGCTGTGTCACCAAATCCAAAGACAGGACTCGACCCTCATGACTGAACCAAAGACCTGGGAACAACATAATCTGTGCAGATACACACACATTTAAAAATAGACATGTATTAAGTTTTAAATGATAAAACGAACATCTGTGTGTGTGTGTGTGTGTGTGTGTGTGTGTGTGTGTGTGTGTGTGTGTACTTGTTTATGGATAACAAGGATAGCAAAACCTGAAATGTTGTGGTCCCCACAAGGGAAAATGATTTTAAAAAATAGTAAATGATGCTTATCTTAAAGTGTAACAATGCAAACAGGTTTTCTGTAAGGGGTAGGTTTAGGGTTAGGGGATAAAAAAATAATTTGGTCAGTATAAAAGTAATAGAAGTCTAGATTCAAGATTCAAGATTCAAGATTCATTTTTATTTGTCACATACACAGTTATAGAGAGTATAACCAGCAGTGAAATGATAGAAATGTCTATGGAAAGTCCCCACAATTCACAGAAACAAACGTGTGTGTGCGTGTGTGTGTGTGTGTGTGTGTTATGTTCTCTACATTATGAGGACCAAATGTCTGCACAAGTATAGTAATGCCACTAAATTTTGCTTATGAATCATATAGAAGTGTTTTGAAAATCTAAAATAGCATTTTGTGTGAGTTTTGTGTGAGGGGTAGGTTTAGGTGTAGAGTTAGGGAAAGGGGATAGGAAATACAGTTTGTACAATATAAAAGCTATTACGTCTATGGAATGTCCCCTCTAAAATGGAGATGTGTGTCTGTGTGTGTGTGCGTGCGTGCGTGTGAGTGTGTGTTTTGTATTATTTTTCAAATGTTTTCCTTGAGTTTCAATTATAATATTTATATACTAAATATATTTCACAAAATACTTCTTTTACAGTATTTTGATTAAATAAATGCAGCCTTGGTTATCATAACAGAGTTATAATCAGTTAAAATTGTACCAATCTTGAACTTTTTAAAAGTAGTATCTTTAACACTCTAATTTTCATAAAATTAAATGTTCTTAAATCTATATAATTTATTCCCTTAAACTGCAGATTCCTTGATAAACAATACCTCAACCATTTGTGGTCCTGGGTCTGGTGGAGAGGGTAGCAGTTGTATCTGGGACACTGTGTAAATGCCTGACATTAGTGGGACACCTGCCACGTAGCTCTCCAGCGATGGCAAAGACACTTTAAAGAAAAAGTGAATGATGCTGCTGTCAGCTCTGATAAAGGATTTGAAAAATAGCTTATATTTACTGAATGTGACCAGAAAAAAAAAGTAAACAAATGTATGATGTGCTTTGTCACCCTCTAGCTTGCTAAAATGAAACGAAAAGCAAACTAGAGCATCATAATGCTAAAAGTATTTTAGTTCCAGAAATAATAATACGGTATAATGTAAAAAATATTATATATTACATAATGCTGAATTCAATGATTATAAATAATTAAACTACAAATTGTTTATTTTTTCCTGAAGAAAATTTTGCTGGTGCTTGATTATGCAAAAGGTTTTGTTTGAAAGTGTAGGTGATTATTTGCCCACCATTTAGTTTCTGTGATGATTATCATTTGGATAATGTCATTTTCTTTTCTTATCAGTGGAGTTAAAACAGTTTTATTGGCTTACCTGATATCTTCTTCTCACAGATAATGAAATTTCCTTTATTACATTGTTCATTCATCCACTGTCCAGAGGCCAAAGCCATTGAAGTGCACTTCTTCACCTCACTTTCCTCAGTATCTAAATCATCGAACGGACCGTGTGCTATTCCATTTCTCAACCAGACCCCAGCTGGAGCTTCTCTAGAATAAAACACACAAAATAAGAACAAACACAGAAACAGTCAGAAGTTCATACATTTCTTTCTTTCTTTTTTTTTTCTTTTTTTTTTTTTAAAAACGCAGCCTTGTCTGCAAAACCATATACAATCTTGTGATCTCTTACAGTTGAAATGAATTTTGTATGAAGGTCTGTACAGTCACACTGTCCACCACAGCAAGGTCTCCTCTCTCCTCTCTCTGACAGATGCCTTTTGCTTCTAGCCATGTTGACTTGAATGTGGGCATCCAGTAACAGCGCAAACCATCACGGTCGATTTTTGCCCCCTTTGGGCAATAATATTCTAGTGGAAAGCATGAAATATTCCAAAAAACATTGTGTTCATATTAGCTGCATCCACAAATAGCGAACACAAGTCACGTAATGCAATGCTCAATGACTGAAAATAATTAGCAAGAAAAATATCCATTACTGAGCAAGGCAGATAAAACATCTCACCACTGAAGCAGCTTGTAAAAACACAGAGAATCCAAATGAGAGGCAGGTGCACAATATTTGCCATTTTATCTGATCCCCAGGTAGAGCATAATAAATATTACTAATAGTGAATCATACACGAGAGAGACTACAAACGGGTCCATTTCATGCTCAGACTGTATCCGTCCATTTAACTTTTCCTTCTGCCTTTAAGTTCTCTTCACCCTGTCTCCCTCTCTCTCTCCGGCCTCTATCCTTTTGTCTTTCTGTCTTACTTGTCCTTTTATTGCATGGTAACTTATTAGCATTGTGCGTTTCAGCACATAGTTTCACCCCCCCTTTAACATTCACATGACTCTTGGTTTGTCTCACAGCAACAGTCCCAGAAGAGAGTGAGAGTGGACAGAGCCCTCATTAACATGCTGTAAAATCCCGTGTGATGAATAGGCAGTTAAAACTGCTCATCCAGGTTAAATGCGTCACCACCTCCTTTGTTATGCTAAAAATATATATCTATATAAAATAAAAAGATGAAAAAGTGAGTTTGAGTGTTCTGGCATCAGTGGTACTTTTTGATTTCAGAATATAATATATATTTTGAGCAACTTCTGCCTAACGTTTTTTGCCTTCTTGTTTTCCCCCCTCCAGGCCACACCGTCATTCTCCACTCCAATTCAAATGTACAGAAAATAAGAGTGAGGAAATGCAGAAAAGGGGAAAGAGCAAGCTCTTCTCAGAAGACACACCAGCTGCTGCTAAGCAACAGAGTAGATAGAGCAGGGGTTGACAGTCATTCTTTTCAAAGCAGAGCAGACAAAAGTAACAAGGCTTCCTTGGCTGAATACTGGGTCACAGCTTTCAGGGGTGAACAATGGAACAGCATCTAACAGTTTTCAGCAAAAAGGCCAACGAGAATCAGATTGGATTCCAGTGACCTTTCTCCAAACCTTACCGGACCTAAATTTTAAATTGAGAATTGCAAACTGTATGATTCTTAGTCAAACCTGTTTTACTTTCTTTATGCGGAATACAAAAGAAGATACTTTTGAAAATTTTATAGGGGCCAAACAACATTATTCCATTGACTTTTATTATGTGGAGAAAAAAACAACAACATTTATATGGAGAAAGTCAGGGTAAAATAAAAGAAGGCATCACTGTCATTTTTTTTTTTTTGGGGGGGGGGGGGGGGGGTTAACTATCCCTTTAACTATAATTTTCTAACTCATTTCTCTTATATTTGATAAGTTTGGGAAAAATACCCGAGGGCTCTGTGGCTATAAATAAGATTCCCTGGTGATGAATCCAAATTAAATGGCCTTGTCCTGATGAGCATTTCAATAAAAAAAAGAATATGTTTGTGCAAATATGACATTAACACCTTCAAACGGTTTACATGCAGGTAAAACTGAACCATTGTTTGCTTCTTACAAATTCTGCATCAGTGTCATTAGCTACATTTCAGTGATGTTTATTTGTAAATTAAATTTTAAAATTATTCATGATGTATTTGATTATATTGTTTATACTAAATTTTGCTCCGATACACCATTTGCATCGTGCTTCTCCTGAAATATAGTGTGGCAGGCTGTTGTT
>JAUZSZ010000114.1:13260293-13270526 GCA_034780575.1 Labeobarbus marequensis | reverse complement strand
CGAGCGCAGTTTATGGTGGAGGCGCAGCAGAGTTTTAGAGGAAGCAGGATGTACCATGAAGACGGCGCTAACTCTCTTAGACCACGATATGGATGTAAGTAGAGCCATTTCACATCATGTCAGTTTTGACACTACTCTTTAAATATGAAACTAAATGAGTGTTAATTGAATTTGAATGCACTATAGTGCTCTAGAGAGTTGGTCAGCAAGAGTAGCTGCCACAGTAATCTGACATCTATGATCAGTGGAGTGGTTGGTTAGATTGGTGTGCACATGTACATGCATAATATTGAGGAAATGTATATGTTTCTTCAATAGTATGAATATACATGTAAATATTATATATAAATATACAATATTTGGAAGCACACTGATGCTGATGCTTTAAAAAAATGAGTTCAATATGAGCTAATGTATTCAGGCAGATTTTAAGTAACATTTTGACTTGAATAAAGCCAGTTAACTTTTAGGTTACCTGAACTTTAGAGTGCATGAAATGTGTGTTTGAAGTCAATATTCCTGATTTATCAGCCTATCACTAGTTTGAGTTGACATTTTTATAAAATCAATCAAGGTGTTATAACTGCAAGGCAGTGGTTCAAGACAATTTAAATTTATATCAAGATGTATGACTGAACTGACTGACTTGTCCAGTAAGAGATAAAGTAGAAATGTGTGAAAATTGTTAAAAAAAACAAACAAACAAAAAAAACAGTCAAGATAATAGAGCTGATGATGAATCTAACTATAGTTTATATTTCTGTCAAACCAACTTCCCATGTTTTAATCTAGAAAGTGATGTGCTAATGATAATTTCTATGAGACATTGCAATGTCGTCTGGGCCTTACAGATATGCTATATTAACTATTTTGTCTGTTCAGTGCTAGATCCCTGAACTTTCTTTGCCATGTCTTTATAATATGTTGCCTCAGAAAGGTGTTTGTGTATCTTTGGCATTAGATCTCATGCTGTGGCCTGAGCAAAGAGAAGCTCCATGAGAGTTTTCTCCAGTTAAACATTACCTCTGCCCTTTGTAAAAGCACCAGACAGTCTGTACAGTCCAGATTAGGGGTGCTCCGATCAGGATTTTTTAGGCCGATCACCGATCACGGAAAGCAGTATCTGCTGATCCGATCACCGATATCGATCTTTTTAAAGCCATCTTTTTATCATGTAGAATTATTTATAGTGATACTCCAATCTTTATTTTTAGACATTTATTCAGTGCCTGAATAAGACATTTATTCAGGCACTGAATAATTATTAGACATTTTTCAAAAATATACATTTATCTCACCTAAATGTTTGATCATCCAGTGCATTTTTGTTTTTTCAATTGTGCAATTGTTGCAGAAAAGCTTACAAACAGCACAAGCCTGATTTCAGGAGTCCACTACTGATTAATCTGTTTACCACAAACACAACATTTATCCATTATTTTGATTTCAAATCCAAACATTGTTACTGAAAATGCTTTTTCATTGTGATCATTTTTTCTTTTACAGTAATACAATCTTTATAGATGTGTTTAAATGCAATAAATATAAGAAACACATTATTCAATGCTTTTTACTTTTGCATTTAGGCTACTTCTAGATTTATATATTGAGTTGCTCAAGCAAGTGGCAAAACATTTAAACTACTTTTCTTATGTTATCACAAACATTCTAAATTAACTTATGATTGGCAGAAACAGTCAGCTCTACTGCATTTTCTTTTGCATTTAAATCTTTATTACAAGCTATCCTGCTTTCCATTCCTCCATGAGTGCCATCTATTATTGCCTTATCTAAAAGTGCTCTTTTCCTTTAAACCTAGCCAAAAAGCCACATGTGATGACTCTGAAACACAGTAGACTTTAATTATATGCATTTACAGTGTAATTACTACATTTTCGTGTCAATCCATGTTCATATTTACCCCAAACAATGCGCTGTCACTTTAATTCAGTGTGTGCAGTACAGCAAAGATAGACTCTGTGCGGAAACAATCTCTGTACTGAACGCACTGACGGACTGCAACCACGTGCAGAACGCTCTGATCCGTTAACATGATGAGCACGGAAAAATATGTGCTGCAAACGGAGTGATGTGAACCTGGCATTATGTGTGTGCGCTGCGAGTGTGCATTAGCGCACGGTCTCCAGGAGAGCACGCGAGAGCTGAATGGTTAAACACTGGCAAGAATTAACAAGAAAAGCAATTTATAAACTTTAGTAACATGTGACACTGCCTCTATTGTGCAAATGACAATTCATGTGTCAACTATGCAGCATGCAGCTCGCTTATAATGCAGACGCGATATGATTTGAAACCGTTTGTGCATTTTGAGTGAAAGCGCGCGCGGTGATTATAACAAATTACTTTGTGTTATTTAATGAATAAATATGAATTGTACCTCACCTTCAGCATTATAATTATTTCACCTGTGCCATACAGAGACCGAGACAGTGCGCTGCATGTCATGCCAATTCTCTCACGGCACGTGTGTCATCAGCTAGAGATCGTTTTTTTGAGATCAGCCTTTTTAGAGACCACCGATCAAACATCCCTAAGAGATTATCGGCCGATAGTGATCGCTACCCGATCAATCGGAGCACCCCTAGTCCAGATATTTGAGGAATTTTGTTTAAGGAGTTTATCTGTGGAGGTTTTATTAAACACACACATTGCACCATGCTGGTAGACCTGGTGTTTTACTATTTACAGTGCCTTGCAGAAGTATTCATACCCCTTCATTTTTTTCACATTTTATGTTGCTGCCATATGTTAAACTGCTTTAAATTACTTTACACCATAATGACAAAGCAAAAGACAGGTTTTTAACATCTTTGCAAATTTATTAAAAATAGTAAACTTAAATGATTCCATTGCATAAGTATTCATATCCTTATCTGGGACAGATTAAATTTATCTCAGAAGCATTCATATTGCTTGTAGATGTTACTGTACTTTGAGTGAAGTTAACCTGTGGCAAATTCAGTTGAATGGGTATGATTTGGAAAGGCACACATGTCTTAATAAAAGGTCTAACAGCTGAAAATGCATATCAGAGGAGACACCAAGTCCTAAGGTAAAAAAAAAACTGCCTGTAGAGCTCAGAAACAGGATTGCATCAAGCCACACATCTGGGGAAGGGTTCAGAAAAAATTCTGCTGCATTGAAGGTTCACAGAAGCATGTAGTCTCTGTTACCCTTAATGGAAGAGGTTTGAAACAACCAGGACTCTTCCTATAGCTGGCCCCCTGGCCAAACTGAGCAATTGATGGAGAAGGGCTTTGGTTAGAGTGGTGACTAAGAACCTGATGGTCACTCTAGTTGAGCTCTATGATCATATGTGGAGACAGGAGAAACCTACAGAAGGACAAACATCACTGCGACACTCCAACATTCTGGACTTTATGCTAGCATGGCAAGAATCAATCTTCTCCTCAGAGAAGACACATGAAAACACACTTGGAATTTGCAAAAAAGCACCTAAAGGACACTCAGACTGTGAGAAACAAGATTCTCTCATCTGATGAACCTCAATTCCAAGCATCATGTTTGAAGGAAACCACACTGCTCATCACCTGCAGAGTACCATCCCAAAAGTAAAGTGTGCTGGTAGCAGGCTCATGCTATGGGGCTGTTCTTCAGCAGCAGGGACTGAGGGACTCATCAGAGTAGAAGACAAGCTCAATGCACCATATTGAGATTTCTTTAATTGCCTTAAAGAAAACCCAGTCCAGAGCATTCAGAACCTAAGACTGGGCAGAAGGTTTACCTTCCAAGAGGACAATGACCCTAAACACACAGCAAGGGTGGCCTATAGACAACTTTGTGAATGTCCTTGAGTGGCCCAGCCAGATCCTGGGCTTGAACCCAATCAAATATTTCTGGAGAAACCTGAAAATGTGCATCTGCCCATCCAACCCGACAGAGCTTGAGAGGTGAAGAGGTGAGGAAAAGAATGGCAGATAATTGCCAAATGCTGATGTGCAAAGCTTGTCGCATCATACCCCAAAATACTTGAGGCTGCAAAGGTAAGAGTTAAGGGTTTGAATACTTATGCAATGTACTAATTTCAGGTTTTTTTTTTTATAAATTTTGTGACAGTTCTGTTTTTGCTTTGCCATTATGGAGTTTAGATTGATGTGAAAAAAAGTAATTTAAAGCAATTTAACATAAGGCTGCAACATAACAAAACATGAAAGAAATGAAGGGGTTTGAATACTTTTGCAAGGCACTGTGTACATACACTGCCATTCAAAGTCTGGGATCAGTATGATGATTTGTAATGGTTTTAATGGAGCCTCTGATGCTCATCAAGGCTGTATTTATTTGAAAAATAGAACAGTCAGACTGTGAAATATTATTGGAATTTCTAATATTGGTTTCCTATTTTAATATACTTTAAAATATCATTTATTTCTGTGACGTAGTGCTGAATTTTCATCAGCCATTACTCCAGCCTTCATTGTCACATGATCCTTCAGAAATCATTCTAAAATGCTGATTTATTATCAGTGTTGAAACTGTTTTTGCTGTTTTTTGGAACCTGTGATACTTTTCTTCTTTGATGAATAAAAAGATCAAATGGAAATCTTTTCTAACAATATTAATAATATAACCCTTTACAATCACTTTTTTATCAATTTAACATCCTAGCTGAATAAACGTATTTATTAAAAAAATAAATAAATTGACTCACCCCAAACTTTCACAAAATTCAGCTTTGCTTCACAGGAATAAATTATATTTAAAAGCATATTAAAACAGAAACCTGTTATTTTTAACTGCAATACTTAAAAAAAATAAAAAATACAGTTTCTGTATTTGTGATCAAATAGATACAGTCTTGGTAAGCAAAGATTTAAAAATGAAAACAATTTTGAAGCACAAAATAAATTCATAAAAAATTGGTATTGTACAAAAATACCAAAGTATGGTTTTGGTGACCATATATTGTAATTAATAAACTGTAAAAAACAAACAAACAAACAAACAAACAAACAAACAAACAGAAAACACATGATAACTTGCCCCAGCCAGACACAGCTATAGATATAATACAGCTACTCATAAGAAAACATTTGATTCCAAATATCTTACATGAGCTCCAGGCTGCCAGCGCATTAGACCCTTGCGTTGTGTAGCCAGGATGTTGCCCGCATGTACAAAGTTCCCTTAAAAGTAGGAAAGATAAAACATGTGTTATAATGCAAGTTCATGGTGGATTATAAAGACTACTCACAGTAACAGCACACAAAATCTCTAAATGTTCCTCCTATGAGATCAAAATCAACAGTAAAAAAGTACCATCTTGTTTCTTGTAACCATATCTGCGGCCAGCACTCTTCCCTCCTAGGTTTTTGCTGCTTCCTCCTGATTTCTTTGAAGCAAATCTCGTCAGTACAACTGTTGGTGTTTGACTGAACAGAGTACCTGCAAAGACCAGAGGAACACTGAAATCATTGCCTGCAACATAGTAGGTGATGCTGAAACTGTCATTCACATCAAAGGCATCAGTTTAATATAAGTTAACCGTTTGCTGGGCATTAAATTAACATAACGATCTACATTACATTTACAAAATGTAAGCCAAATCAGTTCGCCTATCACAGTTTAAATGCTGTCGATGTTGCTGTCAACATGCTCACTGGGAATGGTGGCTCAGCACGCTACCACCGTCTCACAGTCATTTCAAAAGGCTGAGAGGGCTCAATTATTTCATATTATTGTTGTCTCGCTTGCACTGTTCATAATACAATCCGAAAAAGTGATAAAAATAGTCATTCTACTTACAGGCTCTGGATTGCAGGATCAAGGACGCGAGCGCCGCCATCTTGAATGACGTGAGTGTGACGCCGCTGGCGCGCTCCCGTGATCCTTCGGAACCCGCGAACTGCAGAACTTGCCTGACTAGCGTGAGTATGATCTGTAACACTACAATTGAACGCTTGAGAATATACTGAGTTACATGAGCACTTGTATTGTGATGTTTTATGTGGTGTGCTGTCTTGAGCTGGAAACCTTTGCTGTTTTTTGTCTTTGTGCGCGCGCAAGTGTAAATAATAGTTGTGTGGAGCCACATGCGACGGATCTAGTTCTTGGTTTTGGTTCAGTATCGCACTGTTTCTCTTAACCGAACATTAATTGGTCATGTTTCAGCAACATATTAATGTAAAAGTGTTTTATTAACTTAGCCATATTTTTTTCTACTTAACCGTGGTTACTAGTGTTTGTACTGCTACGGGTTTAAAAAAACTGTGTTAGTTTATCCACTGCATGCTTTTCCTGTTTCTCTTTTGATTGTATTGAAAACTGTTGTGAATTCTGCTGATTTAAAAAATATATATCTCGTTAGCAGATAATATTTTGCTGAAACTGTAAGAATGATTTGTGGTAGTGTTGAAAACACAAGTTATAATATTTTAAAAATTGACTAACAATTATATACCATCGTGTGCCAGCAAAAGTATGTTTGTGAATGTTTGTGTCTTGGAGTTAAATTGTAGCTGCACTGTTTTCATTATTATTATTATTGTTATTATTATTATTATTTTAAAAGAATGAATAACATAATATTGAAGTTGTGAATGTTAGTATAAAAATAAAAAAATATATATTTTTTTATAAAAGTATTGAATATATAGAAAATCTGTATTGGTGAGCCCTGTGTGTTAAATTGTATTTTAATTTGAACTTTCCTTCAGAGCGCAGATTTCTGTGTGACAGCTCAGCATGACCTGCATCGGTAGACCTGGATTCCTCCGAAGTGACAGTGACTCCAGTGATTCAGAGGAGCTGCCTGTCTTTGATTTCTCACAGTCAAAATCCAGACAGCCCAAGTTGGTGGTTTTATACAGTTCAGACTAAGAAATGGCTCCTGTTGCTGATCCAGTTTCATCTCTGGAGGGCCACGCCTCCGCTGGAGCTGCTGGAAGTGAAGTGTTGATGGTCAGTAGTGACAGCGAAGAGGAGGAGGAGGCCATAATTCCCTTAGCTGTAAGACTGAAACAAAAACAGCTTGGCCTGGGTACAGCAGCCATCAGTGCAGAGGAGACCCGGGCTTCCAATGCGGTTTCCAATGGATGTTCTCACCCCTTAGATGTTCCGGCACGTCATATTAACCCCGAGGCCCAGCCAGTTGAACGTAACAAGATCTGTAGCAATATAACAAGGCAGTGCAGCTCAAACAACAATGTACCATACCTCACAAAAGAACCTCCACCTGAAGCAGAGAATGGCACTTATCTGGCCAAACGCAAGAAAACGCCAGCAGAAGTGGAGGCTGCCAGACAGGAAGCCCTGAGGAAAAGAGCAATGCGAGAGCATCAGCAGGAAGAGAAGGAGAGATTGAGGATGGAGAAGAAAGCTCTGGCTGATGCTGTGAAAGCCCTAAGGCCAGAGGAGTGCATCAAACACATGGTGGTGACGGTCGACCCAGGTAGGTGGCAGTGTGTGCCTGCAGTGCTCAGCTTTGCTGTCACAGTTGCTTTCAGGGCTCTGTGTGCTTTGATACTTTTCCCGAGTTGTTAAAAAGTACTGGCATGAGGTATTAAGCTGCATTTGTTGAATGGATTAGTATTGATTAGCTGTCTCATCCCCATAGGCCTACTGCAGCTGGAAGGTGGTGGCGCTCTCCTGACTTCCCTGCATGCCATGGGCTGCAACTGTGCCATAGAGAAGCAGTCTCTTCCTCGTAGTGTCACCTGGGCTAGGCGCTCACCCTGCTCTCAGGCATGACAGCACTATACACATACAAATGCCGAAAAGAAAACATTTTAACCACAATCCTTGTCATTTGCTTTGAGATGCAGATGAGGATAAAAAAATTTAATTTCCTATGGCTGGATATTTTAAATTGTATCTTTTTTAAAAATAAATATTATAAAATGATGATGATTATTATTATTATTATAAATAATAATAAAATGCTATGATAACACTAATATCACTCAATAAATATTTTTTAATTTAGACATCACAACATAATATAGTGTACAGTACAGAAAGTGGTTATTTATTAAGAGATTTGCTAAAGATTACGTTTAACAGTGTAATTATTAATGTTTTAGAGTGAGATTACATGATGGCAAAGGCAATTTACCAGTAAATGTTACAATACAGGAAATGAGCCTGAACAATTAAATATCCAATTAATTATGTTCATTTTTGTTTAGGTGATGTAATTGCCAGAGTATCGCTGTTCTGCAATATGTCACCTAAGGGATTTCTGTTGAATGTCATGGATACAGATGATGAATGTGTGGCATTTTGAATTTCAAATACATGAATACAACATTATAAGATCTATATAGATTTATCTAATATTTGTAGATAAAGAAGATGCTTATATATCTGTGTGATGTCTCATGTCTGGGTAGAAGTTATGAACATCTTAACCAGTGGTTCTCAACCCGGAGGCCAGGATCCACTAGGGTGCCTTGAAAAAACTTTTAGGGGGGCCCAGTAAAGTCTTAAAGTCTAAATTTCTAGTCTAAAAGTCTAAAAAGTCAAAATTTACAATATTTATTTTCTTAGTGCACATTGCTAATCTTACAGTGAATAATTAATCCATGCAAATTAATCCATTAATTGTTTGGTAATCTGATCATTTGCTTCTGCTCTGATGACTTCAGTTTGACAGCATGGGCAGAATATACTTAACCATGCCCCTACAACAGTTAGATTGCTGTGAGTGAGAGATGAGAGGAGGAGCACAAAAAAACCCCTGCCCTCTATTTAATATGCTGTTTCAGTTAGGAATGCATCACCATACTGAAGTAAAGTTGGCAGCAACTTCCAGTTCACAAGATTTTAAAAGTATTTAAATGTGCTTTTAGTTACACGCTATCATCTTAATATGATACTAAACAACAACAAAAAAAGATGTACCACATTTATCTGTCATTATTTTTTTGTGTTCAGTTGTTTTGTTACATCAGATTTGCTAGAGGTTTGTGTTAGGTAAGATAGGAGATAAATTGAATATTGTTTTGGACAAAAGGGGGCCTTGTAGTAAAAATGTTGAGAACCTCTAATTTAAATCTTTTACACACATTTTTATAGTTCATTTGAATGTTTTATTTACAGATTGGGGAGCTGATGTCCATTCCAGACTCAAATACTGTAATCCAAGTTCCTGTGGATGACTTTGTAACCATGATTAATAACTATTGCAAGGTAGGCACATTATGTTCTGGTATAAGTTCCTATTGGACCATTATAATGACCTAATTAACCATTAATAGGATAATTGTTTGATGTGCCCTTTTTGTATGATGTGCCAACTAAAATTTAAATTAAAAGAGTTTTGTGGCTGAAAGGGCAGCAGAAAAACTAGCAGTTATGACCTTTTCAAGAAGAGTCAGAGCAATTAAGGGTAATGAATATAATTACAGGATCACCTATCAATTATGTAAAAAAATGATCCATAAGCCGTTTAAAATATGCTGTTGCTCAATCTTTGAGAAATGCATTTCTTCAGAATTTTGACAGCCTTGGGCTCTATGTGGGGCTTTTTTTTTTTTTTTAATGTAGAGGCAATGCAACGGTGTGTTGACCGAAAGCGGCATATCTCTGACCGCCTGGATCCAAGGACTTATGAGCAGGAACCCAGGCAGAACCCTCAGTCTGGTTGTGATTGACATAGAGAAGTACTTCAGGTGAGTGACTGAGATTCAGGCATTGTTTTAGTTTTTGACAATTTATTTAAAATGTCATCTAAAAGCTTTGACAAATATACAAGCTTTACACTTATTTAATACCTTATGTATACTTTACTTTTATGTTTATGAATTTTTTTATCCATAAATTGAGCAGTAATCATAAAACAAACATTAGCATATGTATGTTAGATTTTAAATGACAGATTAGTGAAGAGTTTATAATTGTTTAATTTTGCATTAAATGTTCTTTTGCAGAAGCCAGAATTCAAAATGTCAGAAGAAATACCGTGAGGCAGTGCTTGGCGAGGAGAAGAATGTGGGACTTCAGGGAGGGCAGAAAAAGAGAAGAAAGAAAGACGATATCAATCAGCTTCCTGAGGTCTCGCGAGTGCAGGTGGAGGAGGTAAGCTGAACCACCTCACTGGCAGTCGATATACATTCATGGTCATATTTGAGGTGCTCTGCTTCAACTCAGTCTTTTTTCCCTCACCTGTCCATCCGGCTTTGGTAGACCTGCAGCTGCAAACTGGGGTGCAGGTTCGCTTCCTCTCTACCTGGAAAGACTTCACTGATTATA
>JAUZSZ010000114.1:13227042-13238325 GCA_034780575.1 Labeobarbus marequensis | reverse complement strand
CTGAAGACTAGAGTAATGATGCTGAAAATTCAGCTTTGCATCACAGGAATAAATTTCATTTCAAAATATATTCACATAGAGGGCTGATATTTTAAATGGTACTATTCCAATACTATTCCACAATATTACTGTTTTTACAGTAAAAAAGAAAAGAAAAAAGTTACTTTTCAATTAAAATGTATCCTTGGTGGGCATAAGAAGCATTTTCAAAAAAGGAAAAACCTTATCGCCTCATTTTTCAACTTGAAACATTTACCCGATTCTCTTATTTTAACATTTTTAATTATTATATTTCACTATAACTGAATATTTATCTGTGCATATTTAAAGTAAACCTGTAACTGCGATATGTCAAATGGCTTAAAGCACGGATTCATATGCCTTATGATTCATTCATTTTTCAAATATTCTAGACTAGTTTTATGTCCACATTTTTACATAATATATAAGACATGAATACAAAAAGAATTAGTTTGATTGCACACAAGATTATCGTGAATGCTATTGTTGTTTTATCAGTTTCATAAGATATTTCTGAACAAGGAGAGCACAGACTTGAGGTTGTACATTACAGTGGAGGACACTGTCCATTAGCATTGCCATCTCACAGGCACTTGACAGAGGCAGAAGCCAATGATTTGAATTCTGCCCTTGGGAACTGATGTGATGATGGTACCAGAGAAACAAGCATATAGTTTTAAGTGCTGCTCAATAGAGAAATAATTCAATTGAAATAATGTAAATAATATTTTTGGATTACAAAAAAAATGTATTATTATAATTATTAAATTATATAATTTATTAGAATTATTGCTAAAATGTTTTATTTTTTTACTTTATTTTCTTTTAATTGAATTGAATCAAATTTATTATTGTAATATATTGTATTTTACTTTATTTTTTATTTTACTTGAATTGAATTTTAATTGAATTGAACTGAATTTATTTTTTATTTTATTTTTTTAATTTAATTAATTTTTATTGTATTTTATTTTATTTTACTTTACTTTTTAAATTTAATTTAATTATTATTTTATTTTTAATTTAATTACATTTTTTGTTGTATTTTATTTGATTTGACTTTTTTAAAATTTAATTGTAATTTAATTTAATTTTTAAATTTCATTTCATTTCATTCTATTTTATTTTATTTTACGGACCATGCTAACAAGCCAGTCCTCAAGTTTATTTGATTTTGGCATAACCCTGTAATTGCTGTAACATGTTGTTTCACTGCCACATTGCTTTGTTTGACCTTTTGTGCCTCAGCTTGCTTCAAAACAACAAACAAGTATCAACATTGTATTTTTATATCTCCTCAGGACTTTGACATTGACATTGTGGCTGTGATCAATGACACCGTCGGCACCATGATGACCTGCGGATACGATGACCATCACTGTGAGATCGGCCTCATCGTCGGTGAGTCGCTGTCTTGCATTTGCACTTATATGCAAGCTGAGATCAGTGGGAAATATCAGCCAGCGTGTCAGGGATATTGTCAGGTGTGCTTAGTGTGAATGAAAGGTGCTTTATTCAAACACGGACCTTTTGTTCTGTCATTTGTTTTGGTTATTGGTTGTGGGAATATTACAGCGCACGTTTTATAGCCTGTTCAGGCCTATTATTATGGCCTAACAAAATGATGTTGCTGGCATCTTCACAATGCTAATTCCCACACTCCACTTAAAAAAACTAATTGTTTTGATTCATGTTCCCCAATAGTGTGTCAATGTGTGTAATTATAGAGGCTAGAGCAGATGTACCCGAGCCTTTCACACAACTTTATATGCCATGCACAGCCTCAGTTATTACAGTCTCTAATTTGTACATAATTTTAACACTCTCTCACATTAGATGACAAATACACAGCTAAATTTAGGAAAAACAGCCAATGTTTTTTTAGAGCGAAAACAGCTGGAGTGAAGGCTTTTTTTTAAAAGAAATTAATAATTATAGCTTCTAATTCAAATAAATAATAATAAAAAAAACTTCTCTTTATTAAAGAATCAAACTGTCATTATTTTCAGAAAATATTAGGCAGCGACTGTTTTCAACATTGATAAGAAAACAATTTCTTGGGCACAAAATCTGCTGAAATTCAGCTTTGCAATCACATTAAATGTAATATATTACATTTAAAATGTATTAAAAATTTAAAAAACAGTTATATTCAATTGTAGTAATATTTCAAATATTGCATATTTTCTTTTATATGAAATGAAAAACAAATATTAAAATGTTTTAAATAACAGTTTTAATGCCCAATTTCAGTATATAATGTGTAAATTGATATTTAATAAATAATAGGAACCTATCATAACAAGAAGAAATGCAGAAAATCCTGTCTAGCTGAAGGCAGCTGGTTTATTTTGACTCATCAGTCAGTGTTGAGAGACTACAGTAGGCTTTACGTATAGCTGGGTTAATAAAACAAACTTACCCGAGGCTTACCTTGTCATTTCCCGCTGAGCCAGACCACTGTTGAGTCTACAATTGAAGCATAATTGAACATCATGAAGATGTAATGAA
This sequence comes from Labeobarbus marequensis, assembly GCA_034780575.1. Classification (NCBI taxonomy): domain Eukaryota; kingdom Metazoa; phylum Chordata; class Actinopteri; order Cypriniformes; family Cyprinidae; genus Labeobarbus; species Labeobarbus marequensis. The sequence goes on along the minus strand of JAUZSZ010000114.1, from coordinate 13,235,793 downwards.
GTATATTCCCCTGCGTCCAATGTTGAACACAATATTGTAGGATTTACAGGAATCTGTTGAGTATGTGCTTTTCACAGTGCTTAAAAACCAACAGGCTGTGGTTTCAAAGAAGAATTGCGTTGCAGAAAAAAATGTATTGTAGAGAAATCAACACACATTCCTCCCTGACATTACACAACTTTAAGGCACGAGCTGTTATATTCTTAACTAAGCTTTGTGTTTTAAACTCCCACACACATAAAGAAATAATGTTTCACAATCTCAGAAGATGAACTGGTTGCGCTGCTCAAGTCTTTGTAAGAGTAATAGAGCAAAAGGCATGATGTATCAGCAGGCTTAGCTCCAGAACAGACCCACCCAGCATGCATCATACCTTTGGCATTTTCTTGAAGTTCCCAGTTTGTTATCAGCTTTAGTAGGAGTTCAAATACGCAAAGCAAAGACGGGCGATAACAGTCATTTTTATCACGGGACATGATGATGGATTTGTACCACTTCACCTGGCGAGACATTTCAATTACTCTGGTGTCTTCTCATTGAATTAGAGACTATCAGTAGATGTTTTTATTAAAGAATAGTTCATATGTAAAGCACAGACTGTAAATGTGTTATCTTTTAAAATACAGGTAAAGGGAATTTTGTCACTATTTGCTCTTCCTCGTGTCATTTCATTTGCAATTCCTTGACATGATCCTAATCTTTCAAAAGCTGTCTGGCCTCAACATGCATCATGACTTTGTCATTGCAGGACAAATTTAGCATGTTTACAGGCTTCATGCATAATGATTCATACATAATAAAACTGAACTATCTCCTTTCTTTTGTTGCTCATGTGCATCGGCTGCTGCAGAGATGGAATAAACTTTCTTTATAATAATTCACCACCAAAGATTCAACATTGCACTGCATACATATTAAATATGGTTGCACAATGTTATATATTAGATTTCTTACATTTACATTTACATTTAGTCATTTGGCAGACGCTTTTATCCAAAGCGACTTACAATTGGGGAATACAAAAAGCGATTCATCTTGAAGAGGCAAACAGACAGAGGAAGTGCTCAAAACACCAAGTCTCAGTCATTGTTCAAATAAGTACAAGCTAGCAAGGGAAGGAGAGAAAGATAGAGGGAAAGATTAAGGGTGTTTTTTTTTTTTATATAACTGCACTGCATGTTCAGTGATGCAGTGCGGTTAAAGATTACACACATAGTAAACTGTCTCAATCGTCTTGTGTTCAAAGTGAGTTTGATTTAAGCATTGATAATTATTCTTGTTCATGATATGATGCATTATGTAATGCTTGAATTTATATTCAAACCATACCTCTTAGAATGTTCATTTTTAGCAGCAAGCAAACATATCCTTTACCCTATATGTTTTAAATCTCCACCTATGACTTCAGGGCATCCAGAGACACACTTTATGTCCAGATGTCACTCAGCAACTGTGAACATCCCATTATGCTGTACGCTCTTGCCCTTGTTTTTATTATTTATTTATTTTTTCCAAGTAGCCTAGTGGATACATTTCAAGTTCATTAACATCTAATTTATAAGTTAAAATATTCAGAAAGTGGATAGACTGAGTTTAGACTCGTTAACAGATGTTCTCCTTTCATCGGGCTCTTAATGAAATACGGTCATCTCATGGAATGTCTGAAGGCAGTCTTCAGTTTTCAAGACCCCAAACAGTTTCTGTAAATCTTAAAAGTACAAAATGTACCATTTTGAGAAATGCATTTAAAATATGTAGAATGTGTTTGTATTTTTAGAATTATGTTTTATATATGTCCACAGACCTGCTGCAGGTCCTTTGTGGACCCACAGGTTTCTCAAGACTGATAACATGATTTATAATTCATGGAAGTCGGAGTTTTAAAGCCTTTACTATGAATTTGCCCTCATAAATGTTTAGTTCTTGCACAGTATCCATAGTTTTAAGTGTAGTATTTATTAGATTTTGCAGCATTTAAACTACCCAAGGCTTGTATAAACACAAATACAAAGAATATACTTTTCAGATTGAAAAAGTATAAGTTGTTCAGTGCTAAGTGTAGAAAATTTGACATTGAATATTTTAAATTCAATAATATTGGGTGAAGTTCATCTTGTCTAAAATAGCTTGAAAAGAAATTCCATGGCATGGCAAGAGTATATGTGCCTCATCAATGTTTTGTATATTAAAAAATTAGATCTGGTTTAATCTTGGCCCTTCATTTTTCAAAATACTGATGTTTAAATAAAGGGATAGTTCACCCAAAATGAAAATTCTTTAATTACTCAGTCTCATGTTGTTCCAAACCTGTAAGACAACCTTAATTTTCTGAAGTTATGAGAATACATTTTGTGTGCACATAAAATAAGAAAATAAAAGAAAATAACAACTTGTTCAACAATTTCAACGCATGAACATTCCGCTGATTGTAAACAATTCACAGTGCATCCGTTTTCTTCCTGCTTTAGCAGCACCACACACGTTGTGATACTCCTATGAATGAGCGTCGAAAAGCGAAGAGAAGAGATTATTGAATAAAGCTGTTATTTTTATTTCCTTTGCTCACAAAATGTATTCTCGTAGCTTCATAAAATTAAGGTTGAACCACTGATGTCACTATTCTATGATTGTGGACTATTTTATCGATGTCCTTACTACCTTTCTTGGCTTTGTATGTGGTATTTGCATTGCTGCCTACGCAGGGTCAAAAAGCTCTTGGATTTCATCACAAATATCTTAATTTGTTCCCCGAAGATGAACAAAGGTCTTATGTGTTCAGATAGACATGAGGGTAAGTAATGACAGAATTTTCGTTTTTTAACATTTTCTAGGAAGGCTGAAATTAGGGTTAGAGTTGAAGCAGAGTTGAGAGCATAGAAAATGCCATTAACTCAGTGTAAAACACTAGAATCAACTCCATGATATGTGTGTGTGTGTCGGTTAGACTAGTTTATCTCAGCGCTAGCCTGTGACATGTTCCCATTCACAATTATATTTGTCTACAGTAAACAATACAGTTACAATACTCTCTGATTCTTCTCTGCTGTTGAATTGTCACTGTGTTGTGATGATTGTGTCTTGAAATTGTTGTATAAATATATATGCTATCAAATCCAGACCATGACAAAACAGTAAAAACAACACCAGATGATACAAAAAATGTAATATGCCATTTTATATAAATGCCTCATGGGTCTCTTCACTAGCAAAGCTTTAAGCAGTGCCATGTTTGTTTCAGTGGATACATCCTTCAACTAGAGTACACTTGCTTTATATTTGGTAGCTTTGTGAAGAGGAAGTTTGTTTGAGGGTCACTTAGTTTGGCTTGAAGTTTGACATTTTTATGACCACACAGGTAGGCTATTCCTACAAGTATACTCATGTTTTCGAAATGCCAATAAGTTGTCCATAGTACATAATATCACTTAAATTTCATATTTTAAGTCATACTTCTGGGGTGTCAAAGTCAGCCAAGCACCAACAGTATGAAATGATTTTTCATGCCACAGTTCTGTGCACTAGATTGTATGTTAGGTAATTAAAAAGGGCATTTCACACATTTTGTGAACTGAGTTTTGTGGAGAGCTATTTTGTTATTGACTTTCGTTTGCTCAAAATTAGAGCTGTCATGATTCCTTGATTCAATCTGAGCACTAAATTAAAAAAAAAATCCTCAATTGCATTTTGATTGTCGGTTATCCGGCAAAATAGCAGAAGTGGCACATTTGTGAAGTCTGTGCTATTGTGAATTCACAAATGCTACGATTCAAATAAATGTATGCAATGCAGGTTTAATACTGTAGATGCGCTTTAATTCTTTACATACATATGTGTAGGTTATGTACGTGCGTGTCAGACCGGCTCTGTTCACAGTAAATACGGCTCCACACAAACTGTTGTCATTTACATGTGTGGAGTGTCTCAAACTCCATCTCTGCATATTGTTGTGGGTTTGGGTTTATTTTAATGTTCAACTGGGAATGCAACATTTCATTAGATTTTTAAGGTAAATCGTTTATAAATCTATGCAAACACAGGAGGTTACATCAATATCTTTCTCAACATACTGTTTATCGCAACTTCAAAATAAGGGTTTAAACCCTTGCTTTGAGTTCACACATTTTGATGTCTACATATTCAAGACATTACAGTGGCTGTAGCATTTCTGTCATAAAGAAAAAGAAAAAAAAAAGATTAAGTGGATTCATAGTGAATTAAACGTTGTATAGTCAATATTAAACGATTAGATTGTGCTGTGAAGTATAAAAACAATCGTCCGGGCGTTGGCACCTTCTGCAGTCATTTGTTATAACGCATTATGCACATTAGCTCTGTTTATAATAAATTATGTATTTTAACACTTTTATTCAATAAAACCATATGATTACTTGCTTGTATTGAAAGTAATTTTAAAGGCAATTTTTTTCACTTAGGTCTCTTTTTATTACCACAAAAATTTAATTCTAATTATCCGATTACTCGATTAATCACCATACTAATCGACCGATTACTCGGATTACCAAAAATAATCATTAGTGACAGCCCTAATACTTTATTCTTTTTGAAGCAAACATTTCTACACAATACTCAAAATATGATCCTGCATTTGCAAACTTATGAAACAAATGTAACCACAGAATGCTTAATGGACAGCTCCCTCCAGGTGTTATAGAACTCCCCAGGTTAAAACATTGCAATGTGTGGCTAAAGATAATCAGAGAATCCTCAGGCAGTAAATTATCTGGTTGTTGAAACATTATAAACTGATGATTTATGTTTGAATGTTTGACAGTGGGAACACAAATTTCATCTAATAGATTCAGATTTGTGTGTTTTCAGTAGACTAATTATGCCATTTATGTTTTTCTTTTTAAACAATCAGCAGTCTAGATACACAAGATGAAATGTCACAGACTGCATCACTGTCTAAAAACACAGAGAAGGCTGGAACACAAATAGCGGAATATCACAACACCATCAACAAGAAGAACTGCTGGGTGATCTCACCTTTCTGTCATAAGAGACAGTGTGACCAGTCATTACCGGAGTCATTCAGCACTTGCTGATTTGTACCTGTTAGCAGTATCAGTGATGTACTACAGATCAGTTGTTACCATGGTCACAGCAATGGAAATGCCAGTTATATTTTGTGCTGGTGTAATATCTTATAGACTCAGAAGCAATTTCAAAGTTTTTTTCACTGTGTATCACACCGTATGTACACTGACAATATTTCTTAGAGCAAGCCGAGTCTTTTGTGTAGCTTTCTTCAATTCAGATTGTGCAGGTAAAAATTTTGGGCTGGGTCCAAAATTGCGTGCTCGGAGTATGTGCTTCTTTTTAAATAAGTAATTACTTTGCAGTTTTAAAAAGTATGTTTTATACAGTATAGTATGAATGTGTATAGTATGACTTTAATCTAGATGTACTACACTCTAAAAAACATGGTTCTTTAAAGGTTCTTTACACATAGTAACAGTTCTATTTAGAACCATATAATCCTGAAGAACAATTTTATGCTGAAATTGTTCTTTGTGTTAGAGTTTAGGATTTATTCCCACATTTTTGTTTTTTAAATCTGTAACTGTCAAAGTCATATCATTATTGATTTACTGGAGTTCAACCATCAAATTATACAGACTGTCAACATACTCTCAACAGGTAAATGAAGGTGAGTAATTAATGACAGAATTTTCATTTTTGGGTGAACTGTCCCTTTAAAGGCCATGTTTTCTTTGAGAATGAGAATGAGCTTTATTGGCATATTAGTGTCAGCTGCTTTACTTCTCTGTCATTCACAGATCTTCTCCTGTGGCCTCATGGGATATCCTCATGGATGCATGCTTCAGAATCGAAATCAAATCGAGCTGAAAACTGGAAATAGTTGATCATCTGTGAACTTTTGTCTACTGTTTTATGAATACTGTGAATTTGGACATAATACTGTTTTCAGATATCATTTGTCGATTTGTATGTGATTTCAAATGCAGCCATGGACATCAGATTTACGGCATGAAGTTATACTGTAGCCACAGTGCAATTTGAGTTTTTCAGATAGTAATTTGAGTACATTTTGGGGAAATTAAAATGAGAGGTCTTTTGAAATTTTTACCTGAACCAAATGTTCATTTTGTATGACCACATCACCCTGCTTGTGTCTGTCAGATGTCCCTTCATTGCAAAAGAACGAACAGCTGTATAGTGTAATTCATCCCTTTTACACAGCCTTAAAAGACCGAATTTCATCTAAATGGCTTTTTTGAGGGCTGGTCTGTGCTTTTTTTTTATGGAATAACATCTGTTCTGCTTCATTATTTGGTTACAGTCCATCTTTTCATCTCAGTCAGCCGAGTATGTAAAGATTAAGTACTGTTTTGTGGTGGTTTGCACATTGATGGAATGGAATCTACTGTGCTTTAAAAATGCTCCACAGGAAAGGAACCAACCAGACATATCACTGACTATATGCCTTCACTTGTCCATGCAACAGTGTTACTGGAGACTTTGAGGGAGGCACAAATGTCGTTTTTGAAGACAGCTGAGACTGTATTGACATGCTGATAGGAAATATCTAGCCAGGGGACAAATGTGTTGGCTGCTGCTGCATTAATTGGGAAGGCGGCTGTGGTGCTCACAGCTCCTGCTGGGAGCCCTGCCTCTCCTCAGACTTATTCAAAACACATCCAGACAAGCACCCGCGGCTGCTCCACACACATTGTGCAGAAACCAACACGAGGAATCTGGCGACTCTGCCATATTGACGGCCAGTGTTGTCTGGGCAGGCTGACAGAAAGCAAGACAGATGAGTGTAGTCATTTTTTCTCTTATTCGCATCTCAGTTGACAGGGAGTAGTTTCAAAATACTAGTCCTTTTTGAGAAATGGCGACCTGACAAGGGTGATGAAAAGGAGCGGTGATGAGGAGTGTGGATCTGTCAGTCTACCCCAGAACTAACTATACACACCGCATGCAGGTAAATTTTACCCTTTCACATTGACATTGAGTCGGCTCTCTTTTAGAGAAACATTAAAGCTGGTCTCTGACCAGTGAAGAAAAGGACAACCACAGCTAGGAGCCTTTAGTGTGGCGTACAGACTAGAACTTTGCAGGCTAAACACTGACTGATCCCGCGAACTAAAAAAAAAGAGAAAACATTTATCATTCTGGTTTGTGTTGAGAGGTTCTCTTAACTGTTCTTTACTCTGACAGATGGGTGCTTTCTGCCTGCTTTATTCAGTAAACTGCTGACTGAGATAGAAGAATAAGCATATACAACTGAATAGACGGGCTCTTGGGTTCCACGCAGGGGCCTGCATCTGCCAAATGCTTTTCGGTAGTGTAATGACTTCAGTTTATTCGAAGTGAGTGAGTACCTTTGTGTAAAGACAGAATATATGATGAGACTGTTGTGTTAGAAGGAAATGCAAGTTGATGCACTGACAAGCCTGGGATTGAATCTGAAAAACAGTGCATGTTTAATGCAATGCTGAATGATTGAATTTCTCACATACAGTAGTGGGCTATACACTCAAGAAGGAACACCACAAAAAAAACAAAACAAAAAAAACAACAACTGTGCATAACAACTGTGAGAAATAAAGATCATGCAATTTAATGTTGCTAATGTTAGATGCAGTATTATCAAAAATAGTACAGCTAAAGTTGCAAATGTGAGAAACAGTCTGAATAACTAGAATTAATATTGTAATTGTCAAAAATAGCATTAGTGTAAAATTGCAAATGTGAGATACTTTCAGAATTACTGGAAAAAATATTGCAGTTGTCATAAATAGTAATAATTGAGAGATACAAAAATATGTGAGAAAACAAAGATGTAAAAATGAGGAAAAACACAATTGTGACAAAGTTGCAGTCGTGAGAAATAAAGTTTCAGTTGTGAGATATAATTATGCAATTGTCAGAAAAAGATGTAGCAATTACCTATTGTTTTTTTCTTCTAATTATTCAAAGGTTTATAAAAGTGTGCTTCCTGTAACAATAGTTTTATTGCCTAAAAGAATTTTTCCAAAACAATTGACAGAAACTGTGACAGACAGTCATATTGTCATGTATAAATTTGCAATTGCGAGGTACAAAATAACAATTATGATAAATATTGAGGCAATTTTAAAAATATTTACAATTGTGAGATATAAACTATAAAGTTGCAAATATAAAAAAAATAAAGCTGCAATTGTCAGAAAAAAAAAAACACTTTTTTTGTTCTCAGTAGCTAATAATTCTTAAGAATATTGACGTTCTCACATAATGTGGTATAACCTCAAGAAGGAACGCAGAAGTGTGTTTCCTCAAACAATAGTATTATTGAATAAAATAATTTTACATAACAGCAGGCAAATTTTAGCACCAACAGCCTAAAAGGTTTTAAAAGCACCACAAACAAATTCAATAATGCATCGACTGCCCTTTCTGCACATTGATTGTTCATTCGAAGTCACAACGCTGTCATAATGTATATGCCAACAAATTAGTTTTGTATACTATTGCATAACCCTCTTAGACTTTATATCCTTAAAGGTTACAATAATCAGACTCTGTAGGATAGCTTTGCATCTCCAGGAAAAGCCTTTCAGGAAATGCTTTTAACATATTGTTTTGAGTCCTAGGAGACGAGAGGAATAAAGAAAAAATTTTTAATTAGACAAAGACAAATAGTCAAGTCAAGTCAAGTCACCTTTATTTATATAGCGCTTTTTAACAATACAGATTGTGTCAAAGCACTTAACAATA